>MU182971.1:121889-146079 GCA_016904865.1 Pissodes strobi | reverse complement strand
GTATAGGTATAAAATCAGTGTTTAAATATTTAGCATTTTTTTTTCATAATTGTGTTTGAAATTCGCGCCTTTGAAATTTATAGATGTATTTTAATTTTAGCTGAAAATGTTATCTACCCAGTAAGATAACTAATTACTATTTGGATTAACTTTTGTAAAAAACGAAATTTACTTTCGTATGTTGTTAAAGAAAATTCGAATGGCGCACGCCGCGCCGCGCCAGTTAAATATCAATCTATCAATTCCTAGTTTATATGCATAAAAATTACCAAATAAAACTCAATGTGGTGTACGATAACTATATAATTTGTATACAATACAAACATGGAAGAAATAAACTGAATAATTGCAATATGAATAAATATTTTGTATGTACTGCTGCAAGTACAATTTTACCTCGAAATATGCCATAAAGAACAAAGAAACTGCACATTATCAAAAAATGTTTAAACTTTTCGATCCTTACCCATTCTTCAAACCGTATTCAATGAGATCCTCGGCAATTAAATGTATATTAAGAACGTCGTAATCCTTCATAATTTCACATTTTCACATTACACAAAGCTAAACTCCGAAATATACGAAAATTAACATCGATTTTCTCGTATTTTCCGATTTTGTACGGAAAATTGTTCGCAATGATACTTAGTGGATTTTATGCCGGCTTGCCATAACCCACCCCAATGTGGGCTACGTAGAGGTATAAAGCGCCACTCGATTTCTTCATCAATTATCAAATTGTGAATTTTAGATAAAAACTCTACGTGCAATAAATCTTTTTAATATATGAATAAAGGCTTCAGTACTTAGACTAGTCACCTCCTCTATGTGTATAGCCTTTGTTACCATGCATATAAATAAAGCAAAATAGGCTTTGCTTGTAACTGCTTTACGTAATCTAGATTGCTTAATTATCAAAGGTCTCCCAAAGTCAATCCCAACCTTCAAAAATGGTCGCGCAACAGAAATTCTGTCAACAGGAAGAGGACCCATCATTTGAGTTGCGCTTTTAGCCTTCAACCTATGACTAATCACACATTCATTTAATATAGACTTACTACTGCTTGAGCCCCAGCGTGAAAAAGCTTCAGATGCTCAATGCGAATTATTAATTGTACTGCGTCTTGGTCTGAAGGCAAAATAATTGGACACTTTTGATTAAAACTCATATTTGCTTGAGCCAAACGACCGTTCATTCTTAAAATACCATCTTTGTCAAGAAACCGATTGAAGAAGATTATATGACTCTCCTTAAAAATATTATCTGAACTCCTGTTTGATGTAAAATATTCAATTTCCCTTTGAAAAATTTCGAATTGAATTAATTTGATAATTATTTAATGAGCCTGCTGTAGTTCCTCAACAATTATTGGCCCAAATGCTTTCTTTATAAATTTGTGGCAGTACGCGACTGCCCGTTGAAGTCTTGAAAAATTAGAAAAGTGATGCCAATTTATTATAGAATCTGTTATTATTTGCTTCAACACTACCTTTTCCCTTTGTTCCTGCAAATGTATTACCTTGGGTTGATAATTTTCGGAAAATTTACCCTCAATCTAATAAATAGTCAGAGCCATGTCACCAAATATAGTTACCTATATTCTCAGAAGACGAAATACCCCAGGATATGTAGTCTGCAGGATGTTCTTGTGACCGAATATGGTCCCATACAAAATTTGTTGTTAGTTCCTGCATTTCTGCAATCCTATTCGCCATAAAGGTAGTCCATCTATTCGGAGCACCCTTAAGCCAACACACAACAATGCTAGAGTCCGTCACAAATAAACACTGTTAATATTTATTCTGATAATTGATAATACCCGGCGATGAACCATTCAAGAAAGCAGCAAAGCTCCACACAATTCAAATCTTGACAAGCTTATGGTTTTAATAGGAGCTATACGTGATTTTCGGCAAAGACAATTACAGGTCACTGAGTTGTCAGCCTAAATTGCTCTCATATACAAACATGCTCCGTAAGCTACCATAGACACGTCAGAAAACCCATGTATTTGTATGTCAACAATTTCTTTAGAATCAAGAACCCACCTAGGAATTTGTAAATTGCACAAATGATGTAAATTACTCGAAAACATTTTCCATTTTTCTAATAATGCAACTGGTAACTCATCATCCCAGGATATTTTACTAACCCAAATTTCTTGCATTAATATCTTTGCAGTCACTATTACCGGACCCACATATCCCATAGGATCAAACATTTGTGATATTTTTGATAATACTAGCCATTTAGTTACTTTTAAATCACCTTTCAAAGTCAGGAATTGAAATCTTAAATAAATCATGAATTGGATGCCAGTCAACGAGACAACTCCCAAAACCTTTCCATTTTCATTATAAACGTTATGTTCGCTATTATTTTTGTCACCTGCACCTGAATCGAGAATAGTTAAATCACTTGATAACCACTTATGTAAGGAGAATCCTCCTGAATGTAGCATAGCAAGTAATTGGTTTTTTAGTTCAATTACCTCATCTTTAGAATTTGACACACAAAAAACATCATCCACATAACACTGATTTAAGATGGCATCTGATGCTAATGGAAAGTTAAGACATTCATCTGTTGCCAATTTATTTAAACAACGTGATGTAGCTAAAAATGGTGCAGCTTTTTTCCATATATGTCCGTTTGAAGTTCAATAATTTTTATAGGCATATTTGGGGTTTCCCGCCAAAAGATATTTTGTAAAAACAATTGTTTTGGATGTATTTTAATCATCCTATATATTTTTTGAATATCTGTCACCAACACAAACTGATACATACGAAACCTCATTAAAATATCGAACAATTCTGGCTGAACCGTGAACCCTTTAAGTAGTATGCTATTCAAGGACAACCCTGTAGAGGTTTTATTCGATGCGTCAAATATAACGCGTAGTTTGGTGGATGTGGATTCTTCCCGTATCACACCATGATGTGCTAAAAATATTCTTTTTTGAAATCCATCTGAATTGCACTCAATATAATTTCCATGATTTAACCGTTGTTTGAATATTACTCAAACAACGATTTAACTCAACATACTCATCTATAAACATTTTATAATCATTAAATAGTTGAGGATTTTTGTTAAACTTTGCCTCTAAAAATTTAAACCTTTTATACGATGTATAAAAAGAATATCCTAATTTCAAGTAATCGTCATTGTTTTTCATGGGCAAATCCACCTGAAAAACACCATTTTCCAATCGTTCGCATAAATCTAAAAACAACTTGTCATATAATTTCTCATCACTAGATAAGAAACTTTTATTACTAAACTCCTCTAGTTGCCAGAATTTTGGAATTGTTTCATTGACATCAACCAATCCAACCTGTCCAAATAAATTAACGCTCATACAACTGCTATTGCACACTATCTCTTTACCATGGGATTTAATTGAAGCTGTTCCACATACCAAACATCCTAATTGGGAATTACGTAGAATTCGCAACCCTGTTCCCAAATTAATAATTTCTGGAAGAATTATTTGAAAATATAAATCTGCCGAGATTAACATATCAATATCCCCTGGTTTATAATAAAAAGGATCTGCCAATTTTAGTCTTTCTCGATTTTTAATTTATCAGTGTCCACCAAAAGCTTTTCAGTTATTTTGTCCAACACCGCACATTTTGTTGTTAATTGATAGCTATTGACCTGGGATTCTAATGTTAATTTAACCACTGTGTTTACTTGAGTTATTTTATTGCGAATCCCCCCAATTTTAAACGATGCATTATAACTCTCAACATTTTTAAATTTATTAAATAACTGTTTTGTGATAAAGCTGGTTTGTGAACCAGAGTCCAACAAAGCTCTAGCTTGTACCCTCCCCTTCCTATGCCCATCCTTAGGGCTTAAATTTATCCTAGCTGTAGCCAGTAAAACTAGAGAATTTAAAGTTTTTGAGCAGTGCATAATTGTTTGCTCACCGTCATCTTTCTCTTTTGAAATACCCAAACTTACCCCATGAGATATGCCTATGAAATCATCTTGATCTATACTCAACAATGTATTACCCTGCCCCTGATGAGAGTCCCTATTAACCGCATTATGACTAACCTGAGGCCTATTGTCTTTATAGTCTGATTGGTCATTCCTCCCGTTATTTTTTTGACCACCCTTATTAACATTAATTAGCATATCATCATGCAACAGTGTATGGTGTTTTTTTCTTACAAGTTTGACACCACTGTGTAATTTGACACTGAACCATCCCGTGGGTTTTCCCCAAACAGTTATAACATAAGCGATTAGCCTTAACAAACTGTCTTTTATCTGCTAAAAAACAGATAATAAATTTATAACACTTGTAAATGCTATGATAGGGACTTTGTTTTTTGTTCCAATCCAAATGTGAAGGATCTTGTTGAGTCAAGAATGCATTTTTGAAATGTTTATCTCCTAACCTGTTCCTATATTCTTGGCCATAATTGTCAGAACCCTTTGAATTTTCAACTTCAATATTTTCTAATACTACACGACAATTTTCTAAAAAACATAAGAAAATCATCCAGAGTTGGCAACACTGCTTGCGCTCCTGAAACCCTTTGCCCTATACTTTTATCCAATTCGTATGCTTTATGTGTCTGATAATCCAACTTTTGCGCAAACATAAAAACCACTAAAACGTCCCACTCTTTAACAGTCAATTTAAGTACTTTTAAATAATTAACATGCTGTCTAATATGTGTAAGAAATGCCCTAAGTTGTATCTTTTGGGATGGCATGGCAGGTGTATCCAACATACCTTTTAGATGTGAGTTAATAACCGCTAATTTATTTTCGTATCTATTTTTAAGTAAATCTAAAGCTTTCTTATAATTATCATTGGTCAATGGTAAATTGTTAATTAAATTCAATGCCTCACTCGCTAATGAACCCTTTAAGTAAAGAAATGTTTGCACATTGTCTAAATGTGAGTGGCCATCGATTACTGCCAAAAATAAGTCTATAAAAGCTTGCCAGACTTCAATTTTTCCCGAAAAAGATGGAATATTTAGACTTGGCAACCTTGCGCTCGTCTGTGAGCCAGCACCAGCCGAAGCCGACGCTACCTGAGCATGAGACTGCTGCAAATTTGCAAATTCTGCTTGATTCATTTGTTTAATTTTAGATTTTAATTTGGACAATATAGATAAATAGTTTCATTCAACCTCATCCCTATCTATCCCTTCCTCCTGATCTATTGACTCTATTTTTTGCTGAATGTTACAATACTCTTGAAAAACCTTTTCCACAAACACTTCCCTAGTTTCATATTAACTTACATCGGTAGTGGTTACATTTTCATTAGCCAATTTAATTTTTTTACTCTTATCATGGAGCCTTTTATAACAGCTCTTTGCTTTTTCAGAGCCTCCATGTTAAAAATGAATATAAACCTTAAATATTACGTTGGCAGATAAACACAATATTTATAAACTCAACCTAAAAAAATGCTAACTACTTTAACCAGAGTGCACTATCAACTATATCAACTAAATGTTAAGTAATAAATTTAGACATCAACAATTAATAATTAAATAAACAAGTACCTATTTCAGTATTTCCGTACTTAAAACGACTTAGATTATTAAAATTATTTTCAACAACACTTCATGCAAGTTTTCATGTGCAGAGCCATAAATTCTTATTTTTTCTCAGTAAAATAAAATAAAAAACCAATTCACAAGTTCAAATCAAAATCAATTAGTATTCCTGACAATGCCACACTCTCTGCTTTGCAACAATAAAGCAAAAAGATCTGACCTTAATCACCGATGCTGTAATAGTTTTCTTCTTTTTCCTCCTTTAATCATATGATTCCATATCCCCATAGATCCAAACCCAATTTATCCGACTCGAAGGACCAAAATGTTAGGGCAAGGTAATTATAGAAGTATAATTTCACTTACTATTTACTTGTTTTTCCTGCGCCAACTTGATTTTAAAATACTATACCTCGAAGGACTTGCCGACGAATGAAACCCTATGTGTCGGTATAACTAGAGTTAATTTTATTTCTGAATATCTATCAACTTTAACAAACATGCCAGCATGGTTAATAATTAATGCTAAATTAACTAACCCAATTCACCATAACTGGAAATATTAAAATTAAAGCTTTTTTAATTGGTTTCAACCTGCCACTCTGGCGTCTCTACGAAGATTATTTATTTTTTCATTTGTTTCTATCTAAAAAAACTAGGCGTTCCCATGATTACAAAAGTGACATTTAAACATCATTATTACGACAGGAACACATTCTGTCGGCTGATGAGAAATGGAGAAAGAGAGATGCAGGTATATGTAAATGGGATAAAGATAACAAATAAACATCTGGGGCCTTGACAAATTTTAACTAATTTTGCTCAATAAATCTTAAATAATATTTATTGCATTTTGCAAACAAGATTCTTATTAAATGGCGTTGCCGAGTATTTTGCGTTGACAATTTTATTTTGGGAAAATTCTCTAAAAGAATTACCAAGATAGATTTCCAGGAAAAAGCATACCATTGAAATGTACTCCAGTCATATAAGAATTTATCTGCGAAAAAATCCAAGTGAGGTGAAATTTGGCATACACCTTTACTTTTATTATACTAATAATGTGTCAAAAGTCCCCAGCGATATATTGTTTGCGTTTCAAGTTATTCAAGGTCAAATGTCAAACAAATTGGTTTTTCGCAAATATTTGGTTTCCTGTATACCCTATGACTTTTTCGGCTATTAAAAAAAATAGAGATTAAAAAATTCTCTTCGAAAAGTGTTATATATATATATATATTTTACGTAAAACTAACTTTTTTCACACTATACGCCAGGAAAACACAGGGTAGCGGTACATACGTTTCCACACGACCCCAGAGGCAGGATGCAAGGCGCGTTTTTTTTACATGGTTTCCCCAGTAGGCATAATCCATGATTTTGCTAGATTTTGTAACTTCTACAGCTCATCTTCATTCTCGTCATCTATCCTCTCTTCCACGTGTTCGTCCTCTGTTATCTCATCCAAGTTGTCGTCCTTTGTCCCCTCTTCCAGATTTTCGTCGTCTTCCCCAACATTTTCTTTTTCTCCTGTTATATTTTGTGTCAATAGGTTAACAGGATCAAACTGATTATCTTCTTCATTCTGAATGGTTTCTTCGGTAACGCAATTGACATTTGCGTTGAGACATGACTGACCGTGACAATGGCCGCAAAGTATGGAACAGGACAGTCCAACTTTTCTGCACCCGCAATTTGTGTTACATCCTTTAGTACAGTTGCAAAAAATAGTATTTAAAAGTACACCTGTTGTAGGTGGCAATAAAGTCCTAATGGGCTCCAAAATATTATTATTTAACGTCCATCCCCATTGTTCAGGATTTAAATCATTACCAAGCCAACTCTGTACTTGATAATACACTCGAGTTGACATGCAGCTGCGGCAGTAGGTACTCCAGTCATATTAGGCCGGAAAAAGCAGCATCTGCTAAAAAAATGCAAGTGAGCTTAAATTTTGTTTACACCTTTATTTTAACTTTGGAAGCAATGGCTGAAGTGTACTTACTTGTCTAATTATACGTCGATCCTTCTTAGGTTTCTTTATCTGTGCGTCCTCGTTGGCTTCTTCACCAGAAAAAAAAACAAGGTTTGAAAATTAAAGGATGCCAAGCTACAGCGTACTTTGCGATGAGAACACTGGGATGTACCGGGAGCTTCTTCAACTCGTCTCCTTTTAAATGCCACTACGATACTCTTGCGAGTATATTCCTTGCGACAGTTTTTATGTACCGTAGTACCGTCACCGAATATGTACCCCTTAAACGTTCTGTATGCGTCTATACTGCGTTTTACAATCACTGTAACTTTAAAGAGCGATTGACTGCAAATAAAACAGCACTCGTCCATCGCGACGGCTAATTTAGAAATTCCAAACCGAAATGTCCGTATACTTCCCAACTAGATTTAAGCTAAGAACTTAAACTTAAACCAGCGGCAAGAGGAAGCGGAGGACTATACAAGGAACCCCCAGCAGACGAGCGACGACAGTTTAAACTCAAGGTTAAATAAAGTGGTGGTAAATAGTTATTATGACATCGGGCGTTATTTTAACAATAGCTAACTTCGCGTTTCGATACATCGTATTGTATTTTAAATGTATTTACAGTTAACCGCGGCATCACGTAATCTTTTATATAGAGACATACTGCATTGTGCTCCTTGCAGCATAATTTAGCCATGTTATTTAACGAATCGTTGGTTTTACAGAAAAACTTATATAACCTTTTTTGTAGAGAACTCCCTGTTCTTTATTTTTTGTAATTACCCAAAAAGTCCTACGATTTACGGAAAGCGAGATATTTAAGAAAATAAGAGTTTTATGACCTTTCACCTTAAATAACTAAAAACGCAAGCGCGATATTGATGGGGACTTTTCAGACATTGCTTCTAAAGTCAAAATAAAGGTGTAAACAAAATTTAAGCTCACTTGCATTTTTTTAGCAGATGCTGCTTTTTCCGGCCTAATATGACTGGAGTAATGTTTGTTTGTTTTGAATAGGTTAACTTTTAAAACTAATCATTTGGTTTAATTGGGGCACGTGGCTTGCGATTGTAGCTTTTGTAATTACGTCTTCCTTTAAACGATATCGCTTCATTGTGAAATTCTCTAAAAACAATTTTACGCAATTAGAACACTAAATATTTTTAATGTTTAAATACTATTTATCTAGTTGTCGTGTCAAAATAAATTATTTCCTCGAATTTTATCTTGCTTTTTTTCCAGAATGTTGTCTTTCCCTACGTTACTTAGATGTTGTAATACACGTTAAACAAACATCAAAGCAACTCTGAAAATTGATTTTTTTCAATATACGTATTGGGGAGTTTCGACGCACTTAAATATGACATTCAATATTACCCGCTTCAAATGACTTGTGTTACTCATATTTAAAAATTACTATGAATTAAACAGGTTTTTGAAAATATTTGGAATAAACTAAAATTAGTAAACTTTGTAATTTGATATAGCAAAGATTATTATAATGACAAAATAGGAACGATTTCTTGGCTTCTAAATAGCAGGGCCGGATTTAACCATATACTATTTAGCCTGCAGCCTATGCGCCCGTTCCACATCACAACATGTCTATGTCTAGGCCAGAAATATATGATTTAAGTAATAAAAATTACAGTAATTAAATAAGGAAAGAAAACATCTGGAGGGAAATAGCGAAGGAAATAAATGAAAGCCGTAAATATTCATTAAAGTAGATATGTATACTTTTGTAAGATAAGAAGTTGTACGGTCTGATGACATATAGGTTTATAGGTATCTTTGATTTTGCAAAAAAAAATTGCAATAGAAAGAGGGTGCCATATAGAGTAGTTTAAGCCAAAAATATTTAACTTTACGCAAAACTAAAAAATATTTGCATTTTGAGCATGCCTTAGGTTAGTTTGGGTTAGTTTTTGTTGGTTTCTCCCCACGGAGCGAGCGAAGCGCCATGCGTGAAGTGAAATACTAGTGGAATAATGGAAACCCTGACTAATCAGGCGTTATTTATTGACATTCGTGCACCATTTTTTACTAATGAATTTTGATGACGAAACTACAGAACTGTCTCAAGCATAAATATGGCAACAGTGTGTCCACTGAAAATTGAAGTGAGGCATTTTTTCGGCTCAAATGTGGTGTATCTAAAAATTGTTTTGGTTTAAGCTACTTTGTAAGATACCCCCATAGTGTAATTTTTTTTTTTTTTTTGAAAATCTTCCATCAATCTTCCTGCAAGTAAATGAAACTGACCTTCCTCCAGCCGATGTTTCCACAAGTCGTGCACCCAGTATCGTGTCTTCTTTCTTTCTTCCTCTTGTGACAACAATACGGCAGCAGCAAATACATTATCAGCAGCAGCGAGGCGGTTGCGAGATATTTTACAACAGAACAGTAGTTTTCCGATTTCTAATAGAACACACGTATTTTATTTTCAAAATGTCGAGTTCCTCGTCCAGTGATGATGACCGTTATAAGATCCTTTACACAAATAGAGCACTATATGAAAATAGGCCTCTCCTATTGGTCGATCCGCATGGCCCTCCGCTCGCTTCGCTCGCTACGGGGGCTCAAGAAAAGGAAACTAACCAGGTGCTAACCCAAACTAACCCAAGACATACCCAAAATCAGGAAAAAATCTGTTTAGAAACATAATCTTAAGAAAAAATAAAAAAAGCAACGATCTAAACTTCTATACCACGAGAGCTCTTGATAGAAAATGATTGCATCACGAAGACATAATGTAATACGAGATAGATCGACCAATAGGAGAGGTCGATTTTTACATAGTGCACTATTTGTGTAAAGAATCTTAAAATGCTCATCATCACTAGACGAGGAACTCGACATTTTGAAAATAAAATACGTGTGTTCTATTAGAATTCGGAAAACTACTGTTCTGTTGTAAAATATTTCGCAACCGTCACGCTGCTGCTGCTGCTGCTGTGCTTAGTGGGAATGCCAAAAAGGTTTTTGCATCGCGGCGGCGGCGCTATGAAGCGCTGCTGCTGCGTTGCTGCGGCGATGCTATCATCATCTTCTGCATAGTGTCCAGAGTAGTTCAAGGGTTCAAGATATTTTCACTATCAATCTCCCTACTGCTTGAATTACTACCGGAAATATTTTCCAGATCTTGAATTAAAAAAAAAACGAGGAGATACTTCCGGTATTAATTCAAGAACGTGGGAGATTCGGTAAGAAAATTTCGCACCAAAATAATATAAAAATTTAACATGACATTTTCCTTTAGAAAATCCAGTAGGAAATGAAAACTATAACAAGTAGGCTCTGTGCCTGTCAACAGGTATAGCATGTGTCATTGACTCAGTGCAGTTTCACATTTTTTTGCTTTAGTTTCGTGGCATTTCTGTAGAATGTCCCGTTTCGGGAAAGAAAGTGTGGGAATTATAAGACAAGAAGTTCTGAATTTAACACCAGATAATACCAAAACGCAAGTGTATGGAAATAGTTCATAGAATTTTGTAACGAAAAATCTTACAAATTTTAAATTTCATCTGTTAAACAGTTGAGTTGGCTCATATATTGCAAGATTATGCATTTAATATGAAAAGAAGACATGGAGCAGATTATAAGGAAAGCGTCGTTAATTTGATATGGAATCTTACCGCCAAACAATTGCAAGAAATGATGTTTACTAACTTTGAGATTAAATTTGATCCATTTTCCGATATTGAATTCAGGGCCGTTCTTAGGGGTGTGCACGTTGTGCGGGCACAAAGGCGGCGACGTTTAGGGGTGGCCGCGCAGGCCGCCCGTAGAAAAAGTAAAACACATTTATAACTTTTTAAATTTTCAGTTAACTCATTCTTACTTGTAAAATAGTAAAAGCGTAATACACTGTGACTAGAAAAGTGTTAGTTCTTTTGATGTATTTTCTACGATTGAGTGATTAACACATTATTTTCTTTGTCGAAAGATAAAAGGTAAGTATTTTTTAATACATTTAATAACCAGATATTATAAAACACTTTGACGAATGTGCCTCTTAAAAAACTTAGGTCTGAGATAAAATACACATTTTAAAATGAAAACAGTAGGATTAGAAGGTATTGTATAAGAGACGTACGGGTTTTCATTTATATTTTGACGCCCACCTAAATAAAAGGCAAAAACGTTTTATATAAAAGTTTATTTATTATCTTTTGCACACAGTGATGTGAACTGGTAAATTACCGATAAATTACCGTGGTAATTTACTGTAATTTACCGTAAATTACCAGAAATTGATTACCGTAATTTACCGATAAGTTATATAGAAAATTACTGTTTCTCGTGCTAAATAATTAACGTTATTTACCGTAATTTAACGTTATTTACTCTATTTTGTTGTAATGTACAGGGTGTTCCCCTATAATGTCGCCCCTCTTTAACTTTTTTATTTTAAGTGTCCCGAAAAAATTAAAAGTATAGTTATGTAGGTACTGAAAAATACTTTTTTCTACGAGTGACTGCAAAGAATTTACTTTGCGCACACTTTTGCATATGCAAAGTAGCACTTTCCCGCACACTGTGCGGGAAACAAATACACTTATAAAATCACACTTGATAAATGTTCAGATAAGCTTTAAGTGGGGGTAAACTACTTTGCGTACGTGTTAGGAACAATGTTTATCTACGAGTAAAATAACTACATTTTTTTCTTAATTTTTATTGGCATCAAAAACTTCAACTTATAACTACCTATTTATTATTATTAACATTAATATTCTAACTGCTTTCGCGTGCGGGAAAACATAACTTTGCGCACTGATTAGGAAAACTACTATTTTTCTGCGTGTAAAAAATATTGGAAAAATTATCAGTATACAGGGAAAAACAAAAAGTTAATTTTTTTTTCATTGGATCACCCTATATATGCATTTATTTTTCGATTCCTCGTAAAATTCTAAGCATATTTTATGTATCATGTTATACCTCTAGAGTTAGTAGTTTCACAGCTATGAACAGTTAAAAATCGGTACTTTGGCTAATTTTCACGTTGGTAGCAAGAAGATCATTAGAGATGGAGTAAAATGAATTTCACATTCCTATCTTCCTTTTCAGGAACTGAAAGGAACTGGCAGGCGGTACCCTGGGTACCAAATCTGGTACCTCTGTAGGTACCATTAATTAGCACTATCAGATAACTCTTGGAAAGTTAAGATAGGAATGTGAAATTCATTTTACTCCATTTATAATAGCCTTCTTGCTACCAAGGTGAAAAGTAGCCAAAGTATCGATTTTCAACTGTTTATAGCTGTGAAACTACTGATTCTAGAGGTATAACTTCAAACATAAATTATGCTTAGAATTTTACGAGGAATCGAAAAATAAATTCATATATAAGCTGATCCATTGAAAAAATTTACTTTTTGTTTTCCCTGTATACTGATCATTTTTCCAATATTTTTTATACGCAGAAAAAAAAGTATTTTACAATACCTACATAAACATACTTTTAATGTTTTTGAGACACTAAAAAAAACAAGTTAAAAGGGGGCGACATTATAGGGGATCAGCCTGTATCATTTTTGTCAGCAATATGAACAGTATGCATTCGGGGATTTACTGCCGGCTGCCGGTTATTAGCCGAACCGGGGATTTACTGTCGGCTGTCATTCATTGCCATTCATTTTGTTCTGTGTTGCTTTCGTTTTAAAATTAAATGATATTTAAGGAAAAAACAATGTTTTATTCACAAACAAATGAAACAACTCTTTGTCCTGCACCGATACTTACACACACCGTAATTTCATTCCCAAGTGGTAATTACATGATTATGACAAGATATTTTTTTATACATGTACATGCTTCTTTGGAAAAATAGCAATTTTTATTTGTAAACTAGTTGGAGGTTTCCAAAAGACAGTAATATACACAATTTACATTAATTTACGAATGGAAATCGCTATTAGTTTACTTTACGGTAATTTATTGTTATTTACCAAAAATATATTACGGTTATTTACCACAGTAATTTACGACACAAATTTATTACCACGGGAATTAATTTTGGTAAATTACCAGCGTAAATAACCAAAAATATAAATTACGGTAATTTTACATCACTGTTTGCACATATCAGTAAAAGGAAATGAGCATCGTAAAGTTAAAAAAAATAGCAACTTCACATTTTTTAAATGGAATACCCTGTATATTACTATATTTTTGAACTCACACATTTCGTGTAGAATATCCTATACCTGTCTTTAGCTGCTTACACAATACTGACAGTGGAAAGTCGGTCATTTCACAGTTTGACAGGCTCTAAAATCTAAAGTGCACGCAAATAATTTACGAAAAATGCGACGTTAGATCACAGGAAACGGTTTGCATATTCCTATCTTAGGTTTTCATAAGCTATCGAATGACAGTAACTGAATTTAACCGGAGTTTTATAAGTTCCGGTTAATTTTATCCCGGGGTTAAATTCGAAGTAACTGTCATTCGATAGTTTTTGAAAACCTAAGACAGGAATGTGCAAACCGTTTTCTCTGATCTCGTGCAGTTTAGATTTTAGAGCCTGTTAAAGTGCCAAAATTACCGACTATCAACTGTCAATATTTCTTAAACAGTGAAAGATAGGTATAAGATATTATACTCAAAATGTGTTTAGATTTCATTAGAGAGTCCAAAAATGGAGTAATATACAGGATGTTTCTTTTAAAATAAGATGTTCATTTGCTTAACTTTGCGATGCTCATTTGTTTTTATTGATATGTTTAAAAAATAATAGAGAAAAAACCATGCAACTTTTATATAAAAAATTTAATAAACTCTGTAGGTGTGTGTCAAAATATATGTGAAAACCCTGTACGTTCTAAAACGTATAATTTTTCGTTTATATTCGCCTAAGCTTATTCAGTACTTACAGTATAAGAAGTAGTTGATATTTTTTATAGGTATATGTTATTAATTTCTATTTTAATTTTTCCATTCACATGAACAAAGCTAATAAATTCTATTAATACTGTTTCTTTATATTCAGATGTCCGAAAGAACGACAAACAATTTTCTGGAGCACAATACCAAAAAAATAAATTACAAAAAGAAAATTAGGCAAATGTCTGGAAAAACTCTCAAAAATTGAACCAGTTCCGTCAACATCGTCACCAAGTTGAAATATTTCACACATTTAGTCATAACTTTTCGAATATTTTTAACTTTGCCAATAACAGTTTCATCTGGAGGGCCTTCATTTCCCAAATAAAAAATAATAAAAATTATCTAAGATCTATCATGCCACAGGAACGACTAAGTTTTTGAGTCTAATAACAATTGAAAACTATACCTTGGAAAATTTAGGTTACTCACATCTTATTGACGAGTACGCAACAACAAAAGTCAGAGAAATATTTATGTAGTAAAAACTAATATTGGATTTTGTTTCGTATTGCAAACTGCAATTTGGTTCATGCTTAGATAAAGTCCAAAGGTTTTGTTGTGTATGTATTTTGTTTTTCGTTTGTTTCACATTTATATTTTTATTTTAAGTATTATTAGTATTAAGTTTTTATTATTATTAAGGCTTATATTTTGTTTTTACGATGCTGCATGTTAAATATTAGTGATTATTTAATAAAATATTTTTGTCGAAAAAACTTAGCTTCTTTAAAATATAGGGGCGGCATTTTAGGTTTGCACAAAGGCGGCAGTGGTATTAAAAATGACCCTGTTTGAATTTATTCTAAAAGCTAGATCTGCTGCTAAGTGTCGACAATTATAAACGGATCCTTATAAGCTAAGAGAAAATCAAGAATTCTTGACATCTGCGACGAGGACACGTCAGAGGGTCTTTAACGCAAGCTTTTCTTCCCGAGAACTGGCGTGCCGAGGTAGGGAAGGATGTTCAGCTAGTGTTAAATACTTCGTGGAGGAAAAAGATAGCAAAGGAAGATTTAAAGGCCGCATAGAATATAATCCAGTTTTCTTAAAGACTGCCTAAGGAGGATCCAAGAAATTGGCAGACAGCAAATGGCTAATTACTAATTCTTCCAAACCGTCTTTTTCAAAAATTAATCCAAAAAAGATGTGATACTGTCACAACTGATAGATTATTTTTAACTGCAAATCCAAACTGGAAGCATCTACAGTCAAAGGGGTGGTACAAAAATTTGCCCTGTCGGGAAAATCACAATTTCCATGTGGTTAAAATCTGCTGGCACTGAGGTCGGCATTGATACCAAGAAAGTGAAGATCACTAACCAGTCAACCAGGGCAACTGCTTAGCAAAATGGGGGATCAGCAAACAGTAGCTGATAACGACCACAATACATAACAATAGCCAGTTGATTTAGCCTTATTTGCAAATGGACATTGATCATCATAAAAGCGTTATATAAGCTATGAGAGACATCCCCAGTACTCGTCACAGTATCTCACCAGGTTTAGAAAATCGTTTTTTTAACATCAATAATAATTATCCTAATAATGCAAACAATATTAATAATAAATAATTAATTATTTATAATATGAGTCATTTATCTTTGATTTTAATATAGCTTAATAAACACTTTCAATACCTGTTTATATTATGTTGCTTCTTTTTTGGCTCCTTTTTTGTAAGGTATATAGATATTGTATTACTTTATTTTAGAATTCGTTAGATATTTATGGCTTAAATGAAACGTCCGCTTTGAATTTTCGTTACATCAAATAATTAAAGACAAATTAACAGAATCTTAAGCAATCCATTTTAATTTAAGTTTCGCTACTAAAATTTACCGAAAACCGAAAACATATTTTTTGCAAATATGCCTCAAGACAGGGCCATTTTTAAAATTTTATTTGAATCTCTATACTCTATAATATACATAAAGAATATGCTCCGAGGATTTTAGTAGCATGAAACAAACATTTGATCGTTAAAAATAATATATTCTATTAGCTATCAACAAATCTGTATTACTACAGTTATCAGAAGGCTGTATTTTTCTAATTTTTGTCTGTTAGGTGTCTATATTTTCCAAATAATTTGTTGGAGAAAAAATCAAAAAGGTTGCCTGTCTTCTCTTTATTAAGGACTAGATTTTTATTAACTGACCAATTGTTTACCAAGGTCAAAGAAAATTCTATCGTAGTAGGATTTTCTTTGCCAAGGTATACATGAATTCTGCCTGGAACTTTAAAGAAGGTATGTTTGAGTTTATGCCTAGGAGATTCGTGTCATCGGTATACTATACAGGGAAATTACCGGGATCACCCCTCTCCAGGTAGTTAGCACCGAACCCTGAGGCACACCCTGTTTGATTTTTCTGGGCAGACTCTTACTATCATTGATGATGACCCGTTGAAATCGGTCGTTGAGGTGTGATGCATAAAGTGATAATGATTTGTTTCGAATCTCATACCTTTTTAGTTTGCCCAGCTAAAGTTGATTGATGCACAGTGTCAAAAGCCCTCGAAAAATCTATCATTAAGCCCAAGCAGTGTTTTCTGTTATCGCGAGCTTCCACAATCTTGGTCAGAAAAGAACAAAGGAAAGTCTCAGTGTTTCTGCCCTTAACAAAACCATGTTGTGCATTTGACAGAAGTCCATACTTATTAAAGAGACGGTTTAGCTGATCATTCAAATTCATTTAATATATTTTTGATTTTTGATGAACGGCTGATGGCTCGATAGTTACTATAGCTGTTTGGATCAACTTTCTTAAAAATAGGAATGACCGTTGCTAGTTTTAGTTTGCCTGGAAAAGCTCCTTCTTCATAAGATAAATTGGTTAAGAATGTTAGTACTTCACCGAGGGAGAGCATGCATAATTTTAGAATGTTGTCAGAAATTCCATCTTGCCCACTGGACTTCGATTTTTTAAATCTATTAATTAACGATATAACATAATAAACACAGACGATAGGAGATAAAAAGAATGAGTTCTCGCTGTAGGGAATATTGAAGCCCAAAAGTAAAGCATAAGGTGTAAAGTGTTTGTTGCAATCGTTTGCAATAGCTTCATCCTCCAGTTGTTTACCAACATTCATAAATTCCTATTGGTTTTCCCTGTTTGGACTTTTTCTGTAGGTTATTAATTATCTGCCACATAATTTGTTCATCATTTTCCTTTCGGTAAAATTGCTTGATATTTCTTTTGTATATGTTGCCTAAACTCTTATATAATGGTTTATATTTTTTATCTTTCGTCAACAGGTCACCAACTGTGACAAACATAAATTTTAATTGAATTCTGATGGTAGAGAACCTCATTCTTCCTATATACAGAAGCTACAGAAGATCTTTTTTAAAGGAAAGCACATTACAAAGTAATTATAAATAGTATTTACAAAAGAGTTCTATGCAAGTGATGAACTTGTTATTGTTTGCTTTGGAAAAAAATAGTTTAAGGTGTAATGGAGTTGGTTTCTTTCTTCTTGAATAGTAAGTTTACTGAAACAATTTGGGAAAAGTGATCAGACAAATGCCGGTCCACAACCGTAGCACAAAGAAACGCATTGTTATTAGTCAGCACGTTGTCAATGCAAGTACTAGAGCACGAAGTAACTCTTGTTGGGGTCTTAATAATATGTTCAGTGTTAAAAGACACTAGAATATCATACAACTACGCACCAAAAAAAAAAACATGTTAAAATCACTACCAACTATAAAGAAAATGAGATGCTTGTTGTATGTATGTTAAAAGGTCAGAGAAAAGAGATAAAAAGTGTTTAAAATTACCCTTTGGAGGACGATACAACACAATTATTATGACATTAAAATCAATAATTTTAAATTCCGCCGACTTTAGAATCCCTTCAACACAGCAGTCAGATTGAGATACATTAAGGATACTGCAACGATATTTACAATAATCACTTTTGTAAATGACTACTCCCCACGGCTATATTTTGTCCGACAGAAAGAATGTAAGAGAGAGAAGTTCCTCAATTTAAGCTGTTCTATCCGTTCATACTTTTGCCAGTGTTCAGTTAGTAGCAGAAAGTCACAATTATGCATATCAGTGAATATTATATCTAAATCCAAAATCTTATTGCCTACACATTGAATATTTTGGTAACACAAACCAATGAAACTAGGAGAAATTTTCTCGACCGGTACCTTTGTTAACCTATCATCAGCGGTATTGGGCTATTTAGGGCATAAATGAAACGTCTTCCTTGAATTCTAGTTACATGAGGTACTTACCAATAAGTTAACTGGACTTTAAAGAGTCTATTTTAATTTAAGTTTTACTACTAAAATTTGTTAAAAATATATTTTTTTGCAAAATATTCCTGTTGTAGGAGGTATTGGGTAGACCTGGCAGTTACAATGAAAAATTAACCCTGTACAGGGTGGCTCGAATTCCAGTCTATCTCCATACATATATATGGGGATCTCGAAAACCGTAAGAGATACAGTGTCAGTCAAATTAAGGCAAACTTGCGCATTTAGGTGCCTAATAATATGCCGTTTAGAAAGTTTCGAAATTTCGAGTACTTCCGGAAAAATCGAAATTTTGAATAATCGTTTTATTTTTTTTTTCGACTTATTTCAAATTGGATTACACTTTTGCATTTCAACTTTTCTCGCTCTATCCAATGGGGGTATCCAGTTTGGAATCCGACGTTTGGTATTCAAGGGGTAATCGTATAATTTCTTTTTTTAAATACGAACTTTATTATTTTTTATGGTTTTTCAGATGATTATTGGCGTTCTTAATATGAATGTGTTTTATTTATTTATTTATTTTATTTTATTTTTAATTTTTTTTATTATTTATTTTGCTTAAATATTATATTATTTTGTTTTTTTTTGTATTGCGTTTTTCAGTTAGTTTCATTGACAAATAAATGAAATAGAAATGAAAATTGCATTGCATGAGCAACTTGTAAGCATAATAGTTTAGGACCACATTCTCATAAAAGATAAACGAACCTGTTTATTTAATTTCGCTATTTTTAATTTTCATTAAAAATAAATTATTTACTTTTCCACAACACAAAAGAATATATATTTTTATAGAATATAAAAAATTCCAAACCTAACTTAAGCTATTGAAAATTACGCCAAGTAAAATAAATAATTTAAAAAAATCAAAATAAAAATGAAAAAAGAATAAAAAAAAGAAAATAAAATACATATTTATATTAATAATGTCAATACCATCTGAAAACTGATGATAAAAAATTAAAGTTGTATTTAAAAAAGGAAAGTTGATGATGATCCCTTGAAGACGAAACGTCGGATTCCAAACTAGATACCACCATTGAATAGAGCGGAAAAAGTGGCAATGCAAAAATGCAAAATCTGTTTTTAAATAAGCCCAGGAAAGAAGTAAAACGATTTTTCAAAATTTCTGTTTTTTTCGGATATCTCCGGAAATACTTTAAAACCTTCTAATCGGCATCCAAAATGCGCAATTTTGCCCTAATTTGACCGACACTGTATCTCTTACGATTTTCGAGATCCCCATACATAGACTCGAATTCGAACCACTCTGTACAGTTAAACACTTGTTTGGGGGTTTTCGGTTTTACAACACTGTTTGATCAACTAATTTGCCGAAAAAGTTCCTTTTTATGATAATGATCAGACTATCTTTAAAAACGTCAAAAATAAATTTGTATAATTAAATCTTAATGATCCTGTATCGTTAAAAGTCTATCTTTTTGTTTAAATGACCTTTTATATTTAAAATTGACCCAAGAATCACCCTCCTTCAAATATCGGTAACACCTTGTATATTGTATACACAGTATAGAAAGTTCTGTTTTTATATTCGTTTCAAAGAATCCCCCCTTCCAGTGGATGTTGAAATACACGGCGATCTCTTGTGTACATTCTATTCAAATTCTTGTGTAGATTAAAATCGCGTTCTTCTCGGAACGAGTCTTTGTTAATATTCAGCATAAGTACTTTTAGATCGAAAAATTTGGAACGTTCACCTTAGGGGGTATCGGTTCAAAAACAGTTTAGATTGTAGTTCGGTGAAAAGAGCGGTACAACGAGGTTGACGAGAACCGTATTATTTTATATTATGTATTATGGGAAAGGTCAACTATCAGTGGTTATTGGCCCAAGCTTCGAAGCTTTTGTAACAAGGAATTGGTTCATAAGATTGGTATAAAATTGCCTCACAAAAATAGCTAATGGTATCAAATAATAACTAATACTCTATGTACAGGGACATCATTTTAAATGTCTAGTCAATTTGAAATTTTTATATCTGGTGTTGGCAAAAACAGAAACGTTACTCATATCCTAGATTTTTGCGAATCTGAACGCTGCATTGAATTTTTCTAAGGCAATATTAATTATGATCAGAACGTTAATGACTTTAATATTGAAATGCCTGCGTTATTTGAAGAAAATTGTGAAAAAGGAGGACTTTTATGATATAAGGCGAGTTGAGATAGTCTCAGAGTTTTGACGCTGATGAGTTGGATGCCAAACAAAAGTATGAAACCAGGATCAAAGATCAGGGTATTGCTCAATCTAATAATTGATGCCATGAGAATAATGACCTTTATAAGGAACATCGACAGTGTAATTGGTCGATGTAAGGAAAAAGTTAACAAGAATAGGTTTGAAACTTTAAGAGCTCCGAATGTTCAAAATGACTGGTTCAATGCAGAGATAGAAAAAATGATGGACAAGCTCCTATACTATTATAAATTTCTCCTTATCGTAATCAAATTTTTGAAAATGAGAATTTGTCTCGTAGCGATCTTCAGACCTTGACTTACGGTTCTTAACAACTCGGACACTCTCCCCTCTAATAAGATCAAGTTCTGCTGTTCCTTTGGAACCATTGAATTATTTTAATATTGTAGTATTGGTGGAGCATCGGTTAAAACCCGACCCATCGTATGACTACTTATATCCCGGTGTAGAAATACTCTCGCATTCAATATTTGCTTGTTTTTTTTTAGCAATGGGGGATCTTTACCACCGATGCAAAAACGGTAGTATCAAATTCCCTGATGTCGACTAAAACCCACCTCTGTTTTTTTAATTTCTGCGCATATGATCTATAACAACTCCAGCATCTCTTTAGGCAATTCCGCGTGCATATTACTAGTTACCTATGCTTAACTGCGTACCTCTATTATATCTTCGCGTGCGTACAGAACGATGATCTCGTAAGGAAATTGTTCTGGGCTCGATGCTACACTAACTGGACAACTACAACAGAAACAAACAGAAACAGACTCACCCGAGTGTGGGTACCCGGGCTCGAGAGTGTGGAACGCAACGAAGCCGCTGACCAGCTCGTACGGAATGGTGCACATATTGGGGGCCTGAACCGTTCTGTGGCATCACTAGAAGACACGTAATGAATGAACTCAGAAATTGCGAGAAAATACGGAAAGAGACACATTGGGCCAATGCACTTGGGCAGAGACATGCCAAAAGATTCATCTCACAAAACACATTACACAAAAAAACTTGTCAAGCTACGAAAAAATTAGATAAAACTGGTCGTAGACTTTCTCACTGGACATGATCCCTGGAGGTACCACTGACGAACAATGCAGATTCTACCAAACTATGACTGAAACGTCAGAGCACGTACTCTGCGAATGTCAGGCACTGACTCGCCAAAGGTTGAGGCATCTCGAAAATGCCCTTATGGCACCGAAAGATCTACACAAGCTCTACCCTCAAAATATTCTGAGGTTCTCGAAGGAGATAGGAATTTTCGTATGAAATAGAAAGGTATACAAAAAATATTAATTGTGGTCGACGTGTTGAAGGGCAGATATTGCCGATTGACCCCTCTACCTACTATACCATACCATACTAGACAACTAACTAAATAATTGCGTGGAGAGTTCTTGGTTGCCTAAGCAACTGGTCTGCTAGATCTACTATCTAGCTCTATCCTCCTCAGGAGGTCATCGTTGCGGTGGGGAAGAAAAAATAAACATATTGTTATCACTTGAGCAAGATTCTCATTGCTGAAGCACACAACTTGAATAGGAGAACGATATTCATCAAACCAAGTTATCTAAATTTTTAAAGAAAGAGAAGTTTCATCCATACAAACCAGTAATTGTACAAGAGTTATTGGACCTGACAGGCAAGAGCAATTTGGTGAAATAATGATTGAGCTAACAGATAGTCGCGCAAGAATTGCCCAAAGAATTTGTTTCTTCAGAGCTACGACTTCTTTAAATAGTCAGGTTAACAGATAAAACTATAGATACTGGGTGCAGGAAAATCTTTACCCGTTAATAAAAAAAATACACCCAATATAATGAAAAAATTAATATCTGTCCGGGCATTGCATTGTTGAAAATAGGGTAATCGGGCCATTTTTCTTTGATAAGGCCTCGCTGGAGAAATATAGCTGAATTTCCTTTATAAGGATCTGGTTCCAGCTCTTGCCACTCCATTTCCAGACGATTCGCTGTTAGGCTACCAGCTATTCTTTGCTGGTTGCCGCTATTATAAATCTTGTCAAGTAAACCACCTGTTTTCAATCCATCTTACTTGAATTTTTCTAGAGCTATCAAGCGTCTTTCTGTGACGCATATTATATTTTGACGAAAAATGGACATCAGATGGGAGTAATAAGCTTTTTTATTCTAAATAAAATCTATTTTTTTTTTATTTTGGTATCGTTGGTTTCTAGCAGATTTAGTCAAAGTGTAGAATATGCGAAAATAATTATAGGCTATATAGTTTTTAGGTTACGAATTTTTTCTTTGTTGTTACTGTACGTAAACGATAGGTTTTTAATCTACTGCTTTATTTTCAGGAGAAGATTTGGTCCGCAGGAGACGTTAGCAATGTTAGAGAAAGACGATGATGAAATAACTGCACTGTAAGAGAAATTTATGTAACTCCACCAGAGGCTTCAGAGCACACCGACGAAGACTCGGCTGACGAAAACGAAAGTGGTTTGTTAGACAATTTGGGTAGAAATCAATTATCCGCGCCAGCAGAAGCCGTCTTGGAAAATAACCAACGAATATCTGAACAGTCTTTGCATGAAGAAGAAGAACGGAATTCGAGGTTTAAGGAGTCCAAGATGTCGAACCGCCACACAAAAAGCCTAAACTGACATTCGAGTGGATTGATGGAGATATTGTAAGTACTATTACTCCGCCATCAAAGCAGAATTACTCTTAGTTTCGTAACAAGACTGTCACAGAAGTATTTGAGATTTTCCTGGATGATACTATCATAAATCATTTTGTTGAAGAATTTAATAGATATGCTGGATTGCTGGATTCATAAATTGCCAACCTCCTAACATAACTAAAGATCATTTAAGATGTTTCATAGGCATTCTCTTTTTAACAGGATACGGGGTTCGTGGTTTTCACAGGAAAGAGATTCTAATGGGATATGAATAAAACATTAGTATCTGAGGCTATGCGCAGGGATGGGTTTATACAGATAGATAGATAATAAGGTTTTTCACTGCGCAAATAATTCCAAGCTTGATAAAAATGATAAGATGTGTAAACCATTTCCTGACCTGTTAAAATCAAATTTCTTGAAACACTTTGTTCCAGTTGAGCACCTAAATTACGATTGTCAAATATTTTGGCCGCCATTCTTGCCAACAGTACATGAAGGGCAAACCAATGAGATTTTGGTTACAAGGTTTAATTGGATGTACTCGGGTTTAATGTCTCAATACGGATTGTTGTTATTTATAATAATAATAATAATAATAATAATAATAATAATAATAATAATAATAATAA
>MU182971.1:83438-110640 GCA_016904865.1 Pissodes strobi | reverse complement strand
ATAATAATAATAATAATAATAATAATAATAATAATAATAATAATAATTGGACACCCCGTTACGGGAAAGTCCCGCCCATTCTCCTGAAGTCCAAAGAAGGCGTATGCGCTGGAATAGACAAGATAACATTGATCTCATGTGTGCATACTACTTTGTGACAAACGCCGGACAGAATAAAACCAACTACAGAACCAGATTACACGAACGCTGGCAATATGTAAGACCGGACTTAAAGCGAGAACCCCAACAATTATCTGACCAAGTAAGATCCATTATCAGAAGGAAAGTCTTAACAGAGGCAGAACTAGAACAACTGAAGATCGAAACAAGACAACCACAACAACAACAACAACAAGTTAATCAAAACAACATCAACGATGAAAGGCGAGAATCTATTCCTGCTCAAAGAAGATCAACAATCTTTGAGAAGCAACCAGAAGAAACCCCCGGAGAAATTCTAAATACACTAAGAGAAAACAGAGTAAAATATGCTGGTATAACGCTTACTGACAGACCAGCACTCCCAAGAGTAAGATACTTAGTGATGCCGTCGAGACGAGAGATTCTCGTCTCTCGTCTCGTCTCGTCTCGTCTCGACGAGACGAGAGAGGTATTTTCTCTCGAATGAAACCTCGAGACGAGACGAGAGAAAGATGCTCTCTCGTCGAGAATTTCTCGTTTTTCTCTCGATCTCTCGAGCAAAAAATTGGCATAATAATAAAAAAAAACATCTTTATGATTTTTTCATACATAAGTAATTTGGTGATACCTATTGTATTAAATTTGGAGTTAGCATACACATTTTCTATACTTATGGTCGGTTTCCCAATGTCGAGTTAACTCTTAACCCGCGAGTTACCCTCGATTTTTCTATAGAAAACCCGCGGGTTAAACCTAACTCGTTATTGAGAAACCGGTCCTTAGGGTTTTTTAAGGGTGAAAAAGGGTGGGGGTCATTGAAAAAAATACAAATGGTATATTGTGATACCTTATTTGGAAGGTGTTATCGAATACCTTATGATGCCAAAATATTAGATTCATATAACCCTCCAAAACGAAATGTCGCCATTATTATTTTTTTATTATACATTTTTGCATTTTGGCATGCTCTAGAATCAAAAGGGTTTAACATGGGAAATAGAAAAAGGGTTTGTAAATATTATACGATTGCTCTTAAAAGTGTAGGATCTAAGATCTTATAGGATAGGATAAAATAAGATAGGGAATGTGCAAGGTGTTTTTTTTTTTAATTTTAGACCATTTTGATTCTGTAGAAGCTCAACAATGTAAATGTTTAAAACGTTGCCATTTTGTTTGAGATAATATGAGGAATAAGAACAAAATATTCTGAAATCTTACTTACTCGATAAGACCTTAAAAATAATGCAATATATTTTTTTCAAATTCAAAAAAATCGTTTATGTACTAATATTCCCTTTTTCCAAAATCTTAATTTTGGAAACATTTCCAACAACTTTTCTTTTACCTTTTTCATATTCTTTTTATTTACATATTATTGTAACCTGTATAAATTCTAATTTATGATCGCGCTAATAAAAATATATTCTATTCTTTAATGCGCTTGCCCTAACAACCGTGAGGTGTAAAGTAGGCGGTTTTTAGAAATAAGAACAACAACAGAGATCTTGCCAATTTGCTGTAATATAAAAATTGTAATTAAATTTAAATTCTAATATATTTTCAAAAAGGGTTCAAATTTAAATTATTTTTGCTAAGAACCAGAAGAATCTTATTTATCATACAGTTCACAATATAAATCGAGGGAGTTATATTTCCATAAATATGTGTGATTGAAAATGTCCCGCACACTTACTTACCTTTGTCTTACCTCTTTCTATTAAACAAAATAAATAAAACGCCAATCTTAAACATTTATTTTCGTTTTAAAGGCACAAAAAGGATTATGTTAAAAAACAACCAAAATAAAAAAAATTAACAAAACCTAGTGCTGGTTGTACAGGGTGATTTTTTATAATGTCCACCTCCTTCAACTTTTTTGTGCCAATGTGTAGTACAAAATTTTGACTGCAAAGCTATAGCGTTTGAGAAGTAGTTTGTGCACAATACATATTTTTCTATACAGGGTGTTGCAGATTGCTTAAAAATACGTTTCATTGAATTAAAAGAATGTTTTTACAGCATTTAAAAAAATAAGGTTACTATAAATTGTACACAATGAACACGTAGAAAGCTACAGCTTAAATAAATCTTTTTTTTATTATTGTAAAATTTAAAGTATAAAAATAAAATTAAAAAGAAGCAATTAAAATAATCTATTATTTAAATAATTTTAAATACATTTTCTCTTCTTTTTAAAGCTCTATCAGCCAGAGTAAGAATGTGTCAATAATCTGATTTTTCATACCAAGAAACTCCCGTATGCCAATTTTCAAGGTAATACGCCAAGAAATGCAGAAAATATTAAACAAAAACAGTTTTTAAAATTAACACTCTGTGGATAAAGAACGGACCTATGTTAATATATACTTTTAATTCATAAAATAACCCAAGGAATAACCCCCTTTAACCCCGTATATTTTGAAATGTTTTATGCTTTTTTAAATTGAATATTTAGTATTTACGAGAGGGTCGAGACGAGACGAGAGAAGGGCTCTCTCGAGCGAGAGAAGGCGTTCTCTCGGCGAGACGAGAGACATATTTTCTCTCGGCTGACGAGACGAGACGAGAGAAGGCCTATTCTCGTCTCGTCTCGTCTCGACGGCAACACTAAAGATACTCCAAAACCTCAAAGGAAACCGTAATGCAAACAAACATCGCTATTAAAGAAGAACTGGTTACCTGCAACACTTTGGAAGAAACCTGCCACCTGATATACTGCGCTGCTATTACTGTTATTGAAGTGCTTGGGATCCCCTGAAAACAAAAAATAGATATCAGAACAACACAAATAAACAACCACCATGGGCGAAAAGAATTCAAAGTAGAATAAATAAATTTAGAAAAGAAATAGGACGAATCCATACTTACCTTAACTCTCCTTCGCCTTCACCTCGGGTACAAAAACTAATGAAGATACTGTGTAAAAAAATTAAAGTTAAGTACAACTTACCTGAAGCGAAAGCGAGACTAACATCATACATGGAGGACCTGAAACAAAAAATCAAAATGTTAGGAAGCAGAATAAGAAGATATCAAGAACGCACTAATCGATATAAAGAAAACAGCCTATTTCAGGAGAACCAAAAGCTTTTTTACCGCTTATTAGGGGAAAAGAAGGCAACTGCCAACGCGAGTCAACCAGCTACCCAAGAACAAATGCACCAATACTGGTCACAACTCTGGGAAAACCCCAAAGAACACAATAGAAATGCGTACTGGATTAACAATGAAACCGAAAGAATGGCTCAAACCCAGCAAATGGCAGACATTGAAATAGCTACAGAAGATGTCGAAAATGCATTAAAAAATGTGGCTAACTGGAAAGCGCCTGGTACAGACAAAATCCACGCCTACTGGTGGAAAAGCTTTGGTTCTATTCATGAAACCCTAGCAAACTAGCTCAACGAAGCACTGAAAGACCCATCACAGATCCCACCATACTTTACAAAGGGCATTACTTACCTACTACCGAAAAACAACAATGTAGAGAATCCACAAAACTATAGACCAATCACATGCCTTCCGATTGTTTATAAAATTCTCACAGGTATACTTGAACAAAAGATCAACCATGCAAAAACCAAAATGAGAGACCTTTCGGTAGCCTGGATAGACTATCGAAAGGCGTTCGACTCTGTCCCGCATTCAAGTATTAGACATATATAAAATAAACAAAATAGTAATAACGTTCTTAACATCTATAATGTCCATTTGGGAAACATACCTAAACGTGAATGTCGGTGATATCCAATATACGACTGCTGGTGTTAAGATCAAAAAAAAATTCCCCCAATTTTTCAAGGGGATAGCTTAAGCCCCCTATGCTTTTGTGTTGCATTAAATCCACTTAGCAACATGCTAGAGGAAAGCAATTTCGGATATATCCTTTCGAGAAGATCGAATATAATATTAAGCCAACTCTTATACTTCGATGATTTAAAGCTTTACGGTGCAAACTTCGACCAACTAAAAGGGCAACTGGAAATAGTGGCATACTTTAGCAAAGCAATCTTTATGGATTTTGGACTTGAGAAATGTGCGTTCGTCCATGTTAAAGCTGGCAAGGTACAAGAAACAGAAAACATAACCCATAACCAGTTCACTCCTCTGCCCCTCGATGAAAAGTACAAATACCTAGGGATGCAACAAATACTTAACATAGAGCAGACTGAAACAAAACGTCGGGCTGAAACGGCTTTAAAAAATCGACTACAATTAATATTAAGATCAAATTTGTACTCCTTAGCAAAAGTAACAGCCATCAACACATGGGTACTACCAATTGTCACGTACAGCTTTGGTATAGTTAAATGGAGTACAACAGATTTAGACAACCTAGATCGATTTGTTCGGACTTCGCTAACAAAAAACAGACTGCACCATCCTAATGCGTCTGTAAATCGGCTTTACTTATCTAGGAGTCGAGGTGGCAGGGGCGTAGAAACCTTAAAGAGGCACACAATAGAGAATGCGAAAAACTGTTTAATTATCTTAAATCCAAAGCTCATCCAACATATAGGGCAATTACAATTATGGACACAAGCATGACTCCATTGAGACTGGCCAACACAGATCCACCTGTAAAAGAAAATAAAAATTATTTCACTGAATTAGAGGAAATGTGGAGAAGCAAGGATTTGCACGGGCGATTTGCGACATCTTTGAACAGCCAAAACGTGGACAGCCAGTTCTCAACATTATACCTCACTAGTGGCACCCTGTTCATGAAAACAGAACGATTTCTCCTGGCTGTACAGGACCAGGTTATAAACACCAGAAACTACCGTCGCTTTATACTGCATCAAGACATACCATCAGATCGATGTAGACTGTGCCAGGAAAAGCCGGAAACCATTCAGCACCTTCTGGCAGCATGCGCCTATCTGGCACCGCGAGACCACAAAAAACGGCACGACGACGTGGCTAAGGTGTTTCATCAAGCCATCTGTAAAAAGTATGACTTGCTTATAGATTTAAAACAAAAGTGTACTGGGATAGGGCGATCATCACTGACATACATAGCAAGCCCGATATACTCGTCATAAGGAAACAAGAAAAAGTTGCACGAATTATAGATATAACCATTCCCACTGACCATAACATCAGAGAAGCCAGAAATCAGAAAATAACTAAATACATCGATTTGTCCCACGAATTGAAGGCGATTTATCAGCTGGACCAGGTCACCATTCATCCTCTGGTGATATCCGCTACCGGACTGGTTGAGAACAACCTAAAGAAAAAAATGGATAAGATGGGAATGGGAAATATCAAGCAATTGATACTCACCGCTCAGAAAGCTGCAGTCCTGGGCACGTGCAGAACCGTCCGGCGCACACTCACACATGACTAAGTCGTTGACCTATCATGGTCCCGGCCTGGTCATGCCAACAGCCAGGTTTAAAAACCTGTGAAAAAAAAAATAATAATAATAACCCCGCACGAGAGTAATACAGTCTCGACTGTATTAATTTCGAAAGTACTCTTAGTTTTTTTCGATGTTTCGGTTGTTTACAATTTTTTCTTCTACTTAATTTTTTATATAACACTGTAATAATATTTTTAGCTTATTGGTCACCATTTACGATAGGTTATAAAAAAAAGGGAAATAGTATGGCGCAAACCGTTTTCTTCTAAGTAGTGCAAATGTTGATTTTCGGACATCTATATTCAATAGAAAATTAAACTTGGACTAGGTATGCTATACTTCTCAAAATAACTTAAAAATCAAAACTGTATATTTGTCAATAACTGTATAGCGTATCAAAATGTCAATAGTGGTAGTAGTGGTTCACCTATTACTGATATGTTATGCGACATATCGAAATAAATTATCATTTGTATTAAGAACTGCCTCGCATTGTGTTGAATGTGTTTGCCCACTTCAATCTGTATTGAATGAGGTAATTTTTCAAAATTAATTTTTTAAATTTCAGTCATGTGCACAGATTCCTAGAATTTAAGTTGACGAAAAATTAAAATATCAAGATCACGTTCTCACTCTGAATAAAAATTAGCATCATGATATGGTATGCCATTCGCATAGTGTTAAATGAGGGCTTGTAAATGTACAAGTCGGACCTATTACGACTTCATGGAATCGCATTTAAATTTAAAATATGGAGAGGAATTTGTTTTTGTTTTAGACTTTATTGAGACAATTAAGACATAAATAAGTTTTATAATTATTTTATTCTAATAAAATATGTATATAATATAATATCGGTAAAAAATTTTACTATGCAGTTTTCAACTTTTTTTGATTGGACGGTGAAAAATCAAATTTCGGCAAATACGAATCGTTTCATGTCCAATAAATTTTGGTTTAGGCAGGAAGCAAAAGATTTTTAACCACTTTTTCAATTTATTTCAATCAAATTGGGTTGCTTTACATTATTTGGAGAGAAAGTTTCGGAGAACGGAAGATAGTATAAACAAACTAGTAGGTTCACTCAGCGACAAATCTTTTGATGTTATTCTGCCACATTCTTTTATATCACGTGGTGACTGGAGATGAGCGATACGCTGCGTAACGCCCGGTCCTACGTGAGCGATTTGCAGCGAACGCGAACGCGAATCTGTGGCGATGCCGTGCGATTATATTAACTTTTCGTACGGCATCGCCAGCGCTTCGCGTTCGCGTCGACTGTAAATCGCTCACCTAGGACTTGACGTTAATCGCTCACCTAGGACTTAGCGTAACGCCAAGTCCTAGGTGAGCGATTTACAGTCGACGCGAACGCGAAGCGATGGCGATGCCGTACGAAAAGTTAATATAGTCGCACGGCTTCGCCACAGATTCGCGTTCGCTGCAAATCGCTCACGTAGGACCGGGCGTAAGTGTCCGATCGATTCGCCTGGCTTCCTCTAGACAAGCGTTTACCAGAGATGTATTCAGGAGATTGTATGTACTCGTACCAAAAGACTTACTGACTGCCGGCCGGGTAAAAAATCAAGTGAAATTGAGCAAAGTTGTAAAAATATTTTCATAGGAGGAAATTGACAAAAAAATTGCTATACGGGGTGTCATTTTTAGGTGATACCACTGTTGCTATCTCAGAATCTAAAAAGAATTTAACAACACTGCAAATCGATCTTGAAATGGCATTAATAATGGCAACTTTTTTCTACTTTAATCAACTTTGTAGCTTTGACCGTTTCAAAGATAGCAATAATAGTGGAATTACCTAAAATTTATTTAAAAATATATAATAATATAACATCATTTTTACTATGCTTCTTTATTTTCATGAGAGTGATTTTCTGGCGTTACGGAATTTTCGTATCGTTGATTGGACGACTAACCCAAACTAACCAAATCAATCAAAATTGATTATACCGTATCGGCACCGGCACCGGTTCAAATTACTACAATAAGTTGAGAGACTAACCCAAACTAAACGAAAGTTGCTTCGACGACTAGCCCAAACTAACCAAATCTATTAAAATTGATTATATCATATCAGAACCGCTTTAAATGACTGAAATAAGTTAAAACTAACTGAAACTAACCGAAAGTTGATTGGGCGACTAACCCAAATTAACCAAATCGATTAAAATTGATTATAACGTATCGGAACCGATTCAAATGTTTAAATTAAATTGAAACTAACCGAAACTTGAATCGACGACTAACTCAGTTTAATCAAATATCTTAAAATTGATTATAACGTATCGGAACGGCTTCAAATGACTAAAATAAGTTGAGAATAAGTGAAACTAACCGAAAGTTGAATCGACGACTCATACGCTTCAACGCAGTCCAAGACACTTGAAAATCATGATTAATCCAATTCAGCTGATTAAATTCCATCCAATCGGTTAAAGACAACAATTATTCTCCGTCTCGGAACATCTATATATACTACATGAATGCGGTGGAAGTAGGAAAGCACTTCTCACCTGTGCAAATGAAATGATTAATTTTGAACCACATTTCATTTTCAGTATTAAATATAAATATACCAATTATTTAATAACTTTAATTGGTGTCACGTGTTACCCCTTCCCTTTTCATTATTATTCTATTAAAATTGAGCATAATATATCGGAACTGGTTCAAATGACTAAAATAAATTGAAATTAAGTGAAACTAACCGAAAGTTGATTGGACGACTAACCCAAACTAACCAAATCTATTGAAATTGATTATAATGTAACGGAACTTGTTCAAATGATTAAAATAAGTTGAACTAAGTGAAACTAACCGAAAGCTGAATCGACGACTAACCCAAACTAACCAAATCTATTAAAATTGATTATAACGCATCGGAACCACTTTAGGTGACCAAAATAAGTTGAGAATAAATGAAACTAACCGAAAGTTGAATCGAACAAACCAAAAATAACCAAATCTATTAAAATTGATTATAATATATTGAAACAGGTTCAGATGACTAAAATAAGTTGAAACTAAGTGAAACTAACCGAAAGTTGAATCGACGACTAACCCAAACTAACCAAATCTATTAATATTTATTATAACGTATCGGAACCGCTTTAAATGAGTAAAATAAGTTGAGAATAAGTGAAACTGACCGAAAGTTGATTCGACGACTTACCCAAATTAACCAAATCTATTAAAATTGATTATAATATATCGGAACCGGTTCAAATGACTAAAATAAGTTGAAACTAAGTAAAACTAACCGAAAGTTGATTGGCCAACTAACCCAAACCAACCAAATCTATTAAAATTGATTATAACAAATCGGAACCGGTTCACATGATTAAAATAAGTTGAGACTAAGTGAAACTAACCGAAAGTTGAATCGACGACTAATCCAAACTAACCAAATCTATTAAAATTTATTATAACATATCGGAACCGTTTCAGATGATTAAAATAAGTTGAGACTAAGTGAAACTAATCGAAAGTTGAATCGACGACTAACCCAAACTAACCAAATCTATTAAAATTTATTATAACGTATTGGAACCGGTTCAAATGATTAAAATAAGTTGACTAATATATAAAATAGTCTAAAATTAAATTAAAATTATATTACGAGACGACAACAAATAAAATAATAATAAAAGTATTACCTCATATTTTTGAACTTTGGAATGTAAATAATCAAGTTTTAAGTTTTTAACGAAACCACAGCCATCTTTATCCGAAAAGCGAGCCATGAACTAATAATGGCAACATCGCATCAGCTGATGGCGGTGGCCATCAAAAATGATGCTAGTTAAGGCCTTCGCATAACGCCTCATAGAGCATAAGGATTTTCGACCAATCACAGCCGATATATTGAACGCCAAATAACTTTTGCATAAGAATTATCCGTAAGAATGAATAATTAATGAGGTTGTGTTATGCGCGCCCAATTAAAAACTTTGATTTTAATCATAACATGTCCGTTCGATATATCGGCTGTGATTGGTCGAAACCCTTATGCTCTTATGCTACGGTGTTATGCGAAGTGTTTGTAATGGTGATCATACTTTATCATTTCATTTTTTTTATAATTTTGAATTTTACCAGTGAAAGACTTTATAGTTACAGTAAAGGCAATTGAATGAATAAGACAGTATGTTTTTTTGTTGTTTATTTTTTGAAAACATAGGTAGTATCCATCAGTGGCGTAGCCACGGGGGGATATGGGGGATATATCCCCCCCCTGGATAATGAATTTTAAAGGACGAGAACAATGCACGTTATTTTGCTTAACTTTTATATATAGAATGATCCAGAATAATAATGAAATAACATATTTATTAACCCCTGTAACATAAGGAGTGCGCTGAATGCACGGTCGTTTTCACAGTAACTGGATTGATTAATGAATTGAAATCACCTGATCCCTGATGCCAAAATGAAGAAATTAAAGGTTGTTTAAAGACATTAATTTTATTTTAAGTCCTGGACTGGATGCAGCTTTTAAATAAATCACCATGGTATTGAGAATACTTGTGACTTATGACTATACCGATGGCCACAGCGGAAGCCGAAAGGAACTATTCAACTTTGAAGTTGATTAAAATATATTTAAGAAATTCAATGGGTAATGATAGACTAAATGCTTTAGCTATGGTAAATATTGAAAGCGTTATGGCATTGTCTTTATAAGAAGAACAAAGGTTATGGTCAAACGAATTCTATATTTTAATGAAAAATTTATTGAAAAATTCATTTTGGACATAAACAGGCTAACCAGGCTAACCACCGACAAAAATATGTACAATAGCCCTTTTTGTCATCAAACTTTTATATTTTTTGAACGTTTTTGAACTTCTAATGAACTTTTTTACAACTTTACTGATTTGTAGTTACAATAAACTGTCTTAATGATTTACTCTTCTGGAATCGGTAAGTACCTACTTATTAATTTCTTTAAGTGCGCAACAACTGCCATTCAAGAGGGTGCCGAATCCTCGTATTTTAACTACTTTTGGGTAAAAATTGAACGTGGTACGAGCAGCCACTGATCCCCCTCAAGGGCTAACCTCGGCTACGCCACTGGTATCCATAGACATAGTGAATATGGAACAATAATACATCTCCCAGAACCTATGGGGTGACGTGGGACAAGATGAGCCTAATACGATCCTTTACGGTACTATGCTATATTAGCCGTTGACTGACTGACTGACTGGACCGTAGATAAAATGAAAGTGACGTTAATCCAGAATCCACCAATCAGAAGCGGCTAATAAAGCACATTGCCGTATGACTGTAGAGGATCTTAAAATACGCAAGATGAGATGACGATGACGTCCGGGGCAAGATAACGATTGTGGTTTTTCTACAATCGGAAGAAAGGTAACTGCAAGGTGAAACAGTTAGGATAATCACCTCAAATAACAATTATAACGTACCCAATAAGATGGCGTTGGCGTCAGTTTAGTCTGCGTCATAAAGTAAAACCATATACAAACTACTTTTTGTATGTTGTAAAATTCGATGTGTTTAAAATAAGGATTTCTGTACAAATTAATGGTAGGTATCTATATTCTTATGGGTATTATTGTTTAGTAGACTATTTGTAAAGTAAATGTAGTTTACCTTGTAGTGATCACTTTTTATCAACTTCCTTTTTTTATGATCGGGACAAGATGGCGAATTCGTCAACTTGTCCCCATCGATTATTTAAACTGATTTTGTCTGGTTCCCTATGTCGCAAGGCAGAGACGGGTCTCTTTTGGTGAGAACTGATTTTCTGTCTATATACAATGTGGTTCAAAAAGCTTGTAACAAACGAGAAACTTTTTTATGACTGGCCTCTTAGAAAATGTTATTCTTGATGAATGTTTGCATTTTGTTTGCAAACTTTCTGGCCCATGATGCTTAGTTTTTTTTTCCTTGCAGGTTCGAAAATACAAGAAAAAAACTGACGATCATGGTCGGACAACAACTTAATTGCTGCGATTCATGATGTCGAAGAAGAAAATCATAGCATTACTGGTGCCAGTTAAATTTTGAACATACCAGAACCTACGCTTCGAAGATACGTTAAAAAAAGAGAAAAAATTAAGAATTACCAGACAGTGGAGGCAGATTTAAAAATGCCTTTACCGATGCAGAGGAATTAACTAACTACCTCAAAGATTTTCACAGCAGAGCGTTTGTCCTTAACTCAATGCAGTGCAGTATGAATTCGCAGAAGAAAATAGCATTGAGCACCAATTTAATAAGCCGGTAAAGATTGCCTAATTAATTTTATGAAGAGACGTAAGATTAGTTTAAGGACACCAGAATTCACATCGTTGGGTCGCTTGATGGGCTTCAACAAAACCGAAGTTACCAGATTTTTTATTTATTAATTACTAAACTAAAATATAACTAACTATAGTCCTGACGTCCTGACAGAGTATTTAATGCTGGTGAATCGGATCTCTCTACGGTGCGGAATAAACAACCGTTTTTTGTCCCTCAACGGAAGCAAAAGGGTTGCAAAGGTTCCCAGTGGGGAGCAAGGTAAAAACACAACAGTAGTTTGTGCAAAAAACGCCCAAGAGACGTTTGTTCCACCCTTCTTCATTTTCCCACGGGCAAGAATGCGACCTGAACTATTAAATGGATGCCCCTCAAATAGTAATGCTATAACGCAATAAAACGGATTGATAAAAAAATACCGATACCTTTGTGAAGCATCTTCATCATTTTATAAATTTTACCCATCCGACAAAATAAAATCCAGATTTATTGATAGTGAATAACCACTCCTCACACTGTTCCTTATAGACAATAAACCTTTGCAGAAGTAATGGGATTTTTATGACTGGGCTGCCTCCCCACACATTCCATCGCTTACGGCCCCTGAAGGTGGGAGTCTTTGCTCCTTTGAAGACTTTTTATAGCCAGGCGGGTGACAATTTTCTTGTAAATAATCCTGGGAAGTCAATTTCAGATAAAGATGTTTGAAAACTATTTGGACAAGCTTATTTAAGAGCCGCAACTATTGAAACTGCAGTCAATAGATTCGCAAAATGTGGTATTGAACTAACGTAGTGCATCTCAGAGCTCAGTAGCTAGTTCAGGGCCATCCGGTTTGCAGGCTTCCGATATAATGCCACATACTTTACCGATCGCGTCGCCGAGCCATTTTGTTTGCAGGTTTCCCATACAATACCACAGGATTTAGCCTCCGAGGCGCGAATCTTACCAGTTAGGTACTGCAGGGTCGTATAGTTTGCAGGCATCCGATGCAATACCAAAGGCTATAACTTCAATGCAAGTCGCAAAAAAATAAATCTTTACTTGAAATCAGACCATTTCCTAAATACGATCGCCCAAAATCGCTTCAAAAAACCATGAGAAAGAAACAAAGAGCTTCCATACTAAGTGGGACTCCAAATAAAGAAGAATTGGAGGAAAAATAACGTCAACAACAGTATAAAATTGAGAAGAAAAGAAAATGTGGCGCAGTTAAACAAGTCATTGAAGAAACTTTTCCTACAAAAAAGAAACCAACTAGGTAGTTTAGTAGAGGATTCAGATATTGTATGTCCGGGTTGCGAAGGACCATATTTTGATCCTCCAACTGAGGACTGGATAAAGTGTAATTGGTGTAACGCTTGGTGGCACGAATCGCGCACAGGTTATGAAGGCTAGTCTTGCCCCAATATGTTCATTTTGCCCAAGATGACGTAAATACAGAAACATACCTATCGTTATAATATTTAAAATCTCTGAAAAGTCAAGCCGTCTAGAAGAGCTTAAAGATATTGAGCTTTCTAATTTTTTGGAATTTGTGGTCAGTGGCGGCACGTCTTTTTTCCACTCAAAAGAAATATTTGTATTAAAATTTCGAAACGCCTTTGGACTATTTTGAAAAATTTTGGATTTTTCCAATTGAAATTTTAATGTTTGTTTGTGTATAAACTACTTAGTCAGTAAAGTTTTTTTAGTATATATTTAAAAAAAACACATTTTTAAAATGAGAGTTTCAAGTTAGACTCTAAATGTCATTTGGAACAATACTTTCTTATAATTTTTTTAAGTATTTTTTTTTATATAAAAATGCCACTTTTCTTTGTATGTTCGGTCATGCAGAAAACTGATTAATAAAAAAATATACATGCAATCCCATATGGTGTATATGTATTATTTTTTCAGATTTCAAGCAGTTAAAATATATCCTGACAATGTCCTTATCAGGACATCCTTAGGATACCCTGGCAGGATATTTTTCATTTGAATATAGAACTTTTGGATATTCAGATAGAGTGGCATATAGGAACAAACAGAAAAGCATGATGATTACAGGCACACAATATTAAAAAAAATCATGAAATTCACATTGGTTGACTCATAGAACAATCTTTATGGTATATGCATTCCACTTTAAATAAAAGTATTTAAAGATACTTTGAAAACCGTAAGCCTTTGCCTTTACTTACTGGAAAGAGTGTTTCTTAACAGAATCAGCCAAAGAATACTTGAAATTATTCCCATCGAACAAGCGGGATTTCGCCCCCAACGCAGTACAGATCAAATTCTGTCGCTGACGACATTTATAGAGGCCGAATTTCAGAAGAAACAAAAAGTAGCTGCAGCATTTATAGACTTAACGGCAGCCTACGACACCGTCTGCAGGCAGGTTATGATATGTAAACTGATCCCAGTCATTCCCTGTAGAAGGGTAACCGACCTCCTTGATAATATGCTATCAAATAGAACTTTTCAAGTAATAATGGGGAACAAGAAGGACAAACTGATAAAACCTAATAATGGCCTTCCACAAGGCTCTGTTCTTGCCCCTCTACTTTTCAGCCTCTACATCGCTGATATGCCGGAAATCAGATCACGTAAATTTGGCTATGTGGATGACTGAACCTTGGTAACGGGCCATAGGGATTTTGGAACTGCTGAAAATACTCTCACAAGTGACCTAAAAGCCCTTAGCGAGTAGGTACTTTAAAAAATGGAGATGACAACAACCGAAGTCTTTTATCTTAACAACAAAATGGCATATATAGAACTACGTGTATATCTTGATAATAAATCACTCACTCACAACAAACATCCAAAATACCTTGGAGGACAGGACGCTGACATTTAAAGAACACCCACTAAAGATAGCAGCGAAACTAAGAACACGTAACAACATAATCCACAAACTCTGCGGCACCACTTGGGGCTTCTCAGCATCTACTTTGAGATCTTCTGCACTTGGCTTGGTGTACCCGATGACGGAATATTGTGCTTCAGGGTGGCTCAACAGTAAACACACACACACATGATCGATACCCAACTAAACCGTAATATGCGTGCTATATCAGGGACAATCAGACCAACCCCAACAATATGGCTGCCTCCTCTCAGCCATATAGCTCCACCCAAACTGTGCCGAGAACATGCCCTGGTTAGAGAATTTAAGAAAATTATGGATAATCCTCAACTGCAAATCCATAACGATATTCCTGTCGTCCAGACAAACCGACTCCGATCAAGGCAACCCCCACTCAAGAAGGCACAGGCGCTTCACCAAACTAACTCTGACGTAAATGCTTGATGGAAAGAAGAATGGGAAAGTAGCATAGCACCCAGTTACCATAGCTCATAGCATGCCATGCATCTCCAGCAAACCTGAAGGATTTGACCTTCCCCGCAAGATCTGATCAACCCTTTACCGCATTAGAACCAACTGCGGAACGTGCGCCGACTCCTTGCATAGATGGGGTAAACTTCCCTCTGCGGCCTGCGATTGTGGTGATGAGAGACAGACTGTCAAACACATAGTGCAAGAATGTCCGCTAAGGGCATTCACAGGTGACCCACAGAATTTCCTAATATCAATTAAACATATATCTAATCTAGACATTTGTTTGTAATTTGATTTGTGTTCGACTATATACAACTTAGTGTCTGATATGTCCTTATATGTAATCGTATATTTGTAATATGTTTTTGTTTTCCTTTATTGTGGCATTATTGTACTGTGATGTTAAGCCATACGCGAAATAAATAAATTTACTTATGGATCTTCTCAGTGCATTTCTGTGCGTTTCACTAGGTAGATAGGCACTTTATCATCATAATTTTTTATCTGTAAAAATGAACTCCACATACAAAATATATGCTCAGACAATCATCTGGTATATCACAATTTTAGGAAAAAAACAAATTATTACATACAAACATAACTTCAAAAACGAAAAAAGAGGAACCAGCTGCTTACCTTGGTAAATTTTTCTCTCACATAACTTCTGGCTCACATCACTAAAATATTTTCGTCAAGGGTTTTAATTTGTGCTAAACGTGGTTTTCCTGTTCTCGAACATCAATATGACCATCTTGCATTATTCATCATCATCATACATTTTATTTCAATATTAACATTTTTGTAACAGCATAACCTAATATTAACACGTCATTAGTACTAGTATAACTAGGGCCTGTTGTTTCGCCTGGTGTTGTTCGATCAGCACCGTGGCCAACAGGGTACGACGCCCTTAGGGGGCTGTTGTTAGCCTACCTATGTAGTTAGGCGCAGCTGTGCTACGGTTGGCTTGAGTATTACTTGGGAAACCCCTTCAATATCTTTACAAGTTAGTTGTTGGCCGGAGCTATATTAGATTAGAATACTTGATTTGTTAAGTAATGTTATTCCCAGGAAGATTATACAAGGAAAAGCAGTGAAAAACCTTGTTTGAACTGCTCTCAGGGAGCAGGAGCTCATATGTTAAAAAGACATCACAATATATACAACATAGACTTAACTATTATATACAATGTACAATATACAAGGTGAAGACTTAGCAGCGTAAGTCTGCTCCGGTATTGTAATAACTTCAGGTTGAATAGGTCGAGCCCCACGGGTCAGGCTGCGGAGTCACGGATGCTTCAGTGGTTGGAAGTCAAGTGTATATGCGATGGGCGCAACTGCGTATTTATTCTACTAGCAGCACCTTTAGCAAGCCCCGCCCCCCGTGTCCGAACACGGTGGTTGGCTGGGCAGGCAGCAGGACTAACACTTGCCCGAAGGTAAAGTGCTCCTGCTCTCCTGATCCTTGGGTTTTCATGTTTTTTTTTCAAAAGATATAGATTTAGTAACTTAAAAAGGTAAAATTACTGGGATTTTGGCAATATTTAATGTTAACAAGATATTAGGTTTATGGAGGCCTTAGCTGCTTATAGAATAAGGTTAGCTCTCGGTATATGGTACCGTGTCGGATAGGGCGCTCGGGGTCGTAGCGCTTGTCCGCGATATTAGCAGTGAGCGGCGATCCCTTGATTTGGTTCTCAAAGAACCTACACGCGAGGCCGTCGATGTGTTCCTCGACGTATTCAACGCCTGACCACGCGTGCAGGTCTTCAATTCTGACGTGATCACGTCGTGTCAAGGAGAACGCCGCCCTCAGGTAGCAGTTTTGTATGATCTGTAGTTTACGTTTATGCGTACGAGCCACCGAGCACCATACCGGGGCAGCGTGCAACAGTGCTGGCCTTACAATTGATTTGTAGAGGATAAGCTTATTGGCAGGGCTCAGGTAAGACCTGCTCGCTACCAACAAGCCTAGTCCTTTCTTGATGCCTTCATTTTTGTTAACAATTGCCGAGATGTGCCGGCTAAAATTCAGTTTAGTGTCTAGCGTGATACCGAGATATTTTACTTGCGTTTTTGGATTTATTTGCGTGTTACCCACTACGAGAGGTGTAACCTCAATGTCCTTACGTTTGCGTGTAATTACAATAAGGTCGGTCTTTTTCGCATTTAGGCAAATCTTCCACCTCTCGTAATAAGGAACGAGCGCATTGATGTGCTCGCTTAGTTTTGACTTCGCCACTTCCGCTATAGGATGCGAGGAGTAAATTGCCGTGTCGTCGGCAAATAGGGCTTTATTGGTTTGGGGATGAGACGGAATATCTGCAATAAAAAGATTGAACAGCAGCGGCGACCATACTGTGCCCTGTGGCACCCCTGCAAGCAGGCTTCTACTTGCGGAAGTGTGTTTTTCCACTCTAGTAACGAAAGTGCGCTCGGCAAGGTATGACGCGATCAGGGATACTATGTGGAGCGGAAGGTTGTGCTTCGCTAGAAGTTTATAAAGTAACCCCGCGTGCCACACCTTGTCGAACGCCTTCTCGATGTCTAGTAGCAGTAGTGCCACTGACTGTCTCGCACTGAAGCTCTCATATACATCGGTAGCGATCTTCGCGGCTAACATGACAGTGCCATGCCGGCCGCGAAAACCGAATTGCTCAGGGGGCAGGATGTTGAGTCTGTCGACCTCCCCGCTGATCCCCGGCAAGATTAGCCTTTCAGCCACCTTTCCGAGGGTATTCAGCAGAGAGATCGGCCGATATGACGAAGGCAGTGCGAGATCCTTCCCTGGTTTAGGGATGTGTATGACGCACGCTGCTTTCCAGGATTTCGGGAAATGTTGCAGCCTGATTGCCGCGTTAATTATATGCATAAGATGGATGATTGACTTCTTAGGCAAGTTTTTCAGGACTAAGTTCGGAATGTTGTCCGGGCCAGGAGCTTTATTTCTCGGCAAACGACAGAGAGCTTTGCGGATATCCGCCGGAGTGACTCTCAACTTATCGTAAACTGACGGAGGGATGGGATACTTCTGTTGTTTAAAAACGCTAACAACAGAGCTATAATGTGCCTGCTCAGGAAGGGTGTCAGGCGACTCGCTGCAGACGCCCTCCAGGTAGTCAGCGAAGGCCTCCGCTTTTCCCAGATCGCTTACGATGTCTGAATTACGATATTTAATCGCCGGAATTCGCGTACTAACTCCGCGGACACGCCTGGCGAGCTTCCACAGCGAGCCATCATCCCTGCTGACAGAATTAATATATTCAAGCCATGTCTGGCTTCTATATTCCCGGATTTTAACCCTTATTTCCTCCGTCAGCGCATTGATGCGAGCGGATCCCATTTGTGTCCGGTTTCTCTGCCATCGGCGTCGAAATCGGTTTCTGAAAGCTATAAGTTCAAGGATAGGTTCGGGTAGGGTTTCTGTCCTAGGGTGGATGGTAACCCTAGGGCACATAGCATCACGGATGCGCTGGATATTAGTTGTAAGCTTTTCAACTTCATTCTCAAGTTCCTGGATTGACTCTATTTGCCCGGGGACGACAGTTAACTCGTTTAACCTAGCTCGGAACTCTCTCCAATCAAGACCCCTGTACGAAACGACGGTGTCGCTCGAAGTAGGGACCCTACAGTACAGGCCAATCTTGATCGGAAGGTGATCCGAGTTTAGGGTGTTTATTTCCTGTAATTGAGTAGTTCTTACCGCTCCCCGAGTAATAGCAACATCCAGGAATGAGCCATTGCGAAGATAAGTGGGATTTGGAGTTCTATGATAGGACATTTCCAGATTATTTTCGACTATACCCTTAAGTAGTCTACCCCTGCCGTTGGTTCTGCCGCCCCAATCGGCGTGCGTGGCGTTAAGGTCGCCAATTAGCAGGGATACTCTGTTTTGCGGTAGTAAAGCAAGGATATCGTTTGCCGTGAGGCGGAGGGTCGGAGCGGCGTAGCAGCCACATACACGCAGGCCGCTCTCCAGTTCAATGCTGACATGTTCTATCACGGAACGTACGTTATATACCCGCCGGTAGCGGATTGACCTGTGTATGAGGCAAGCCACGCCTCCTCCGGCTCGATCGGGCCTATCAAATCTCTCGATATTATAGTTCCTAATCTTAAAAGTAAAATTAGGAGTTAATCTCGTTTCATTGAGAAAAACAATCTGAAAATTGGAGGTTTGCATAAAATTACGGAATTCGCCCATTTTGGGCCTGATGCTGTTACAATTCCAACTGGCTACTATAAGCATTATATATCAAATCTTTGGTACTCGAACGAGAAAAAGCGTATCGAGGCTTGCAGGATTTCTGCTTTATCGCCTCGACACGCTTCCAGCATGTTCGAGTAACAATCCGAGGCCAAGAATAGTTGGTCCAGGTTGACTAGGTTATTAATTCTATTTACAACGTTATTAAGGTTACTCATAGTATTAGCAATATTTACATGGTTAACATTTTTGTTGTTATGATTATTTCTGTTCAAGCCAACGCGTGCAGAGCCACTAACCTGTACATTGTTGTTTGCTTGAGGTTGATTTTCATTGTTTTTCTGTGTGTTTCTGTTACGTAGGGGTGGGAACTGTCCATTGTAGTCCTCTTCACGGTGGCCATTGTTTAGGCCTTGGCCCCTACTTGGGCCGTCTGCTACTAGTCCGGGTGCTTTGCCCCTCCAGGCCGGGTATGCCGGCGGCGGCGCTGGTTTGTAGGCAGGTTTGGTTTGCCTTGCTTTGTTCCCTGTTGTCTCTATAATGTTCAATTTGTAAACATACACAGGGCACTCCGTGTCAATAGAGCGGTGGGGGCCCCCGCAGTTTACACATTTTGAGAAGTTAGCGGAGCACTGCGTGATGTCGTGAGATGCTGCACACTTGCTGCAGGCAGTTTTTCTACAGCAGTACGACTTAGCGTGGCCGTACTGCTGGCAGTTTTTGCATTGCAAAACTGCTTTCCCGGAGCGTCTGGCTTCCCACGTCACTCTGACGCACATAAGTGTTCTAATTTCACTATTTAAACGGCGCAGAGTATAATCATTCCCTAGAATTACTAGGAACATTGGTGTTCTTGTTTTCCTCATTATGTAAATGTTCTTGGGGGTTAAGTTATACTCTTCTTTAAGAGCTTCCACGATGTCTTGCGTTTGAATTTCCCCGTCAAGCCCGCGTAGTACGAACGCTCTGGACTTTTCTTGCGATTCTGCGTAGGTGTGGAATTCCGTACTTTCCTGTGCAAGGGTGCGTTTTAACGTGTGGAGATCGTTGGCGTTTTCACAATATACAATTACAGAATTTTTGGTATATTTTAATTGGTATTTATTAATACGCATTTCCTTTAGATCTTCTCTTAGTTGCCGGTGATCAGCCGGTCGCCCCTTAATAACGACAGGGGGTAAGGGTTGTATTTTTCGCTTAGGGGTGGCTTTGCCCTTATTGTCAGCTGCCGACTTTCGTTTGATCCCTGCAGAGGCTGAGGTAGACGCTACACTTATAGTGTCCTCATCCTCTGTATTGATATCCTGTAAGGGTTCGTAGTGGTTCGAGGTCTCAACAGGGGGTTGTGCCCTGTCAAGGGTGACAATTTTAAAATTACGTTTGAAAGGCAATTGTTTAAATGGGGTTTTGAAAATATTTTTGTCACTTTGGCTTACCAGGGTAGCAGAAGGTGGTGCCATTAAGTTACGCTCGCTTTCTTGTATTTCGGTTTGCCTAGCAACTTCTTTGCCGCAAAAACTATCTTTGGTTTTTTCTGTTGCTGGTCGATCGGTCAAGGTGACCTTTGGTTTTTTCACGGTTTCGGAGCCTAGAATGCCAGTAGGACTGGCCTTCTTTTTCTGCCCCGTGTCGATTTTCGCCGAGATGGTCTTAATACGTGCGGGATGGGTATCCCGAAAGTGTTGGCGCACTTTCGAAACTAATTTTCGAGTATCTATGTGGCTTGAGTCACACTCCCTGAGATTCTCGTAATCGAGTCTGCACTGTACGCAGACTTCAGCGAAGTTTTTACATCTACTTCTGATTTTCCGTATTGAAACTTCTGTGAGATTCGAGTCTGGGATAGACTCCATCGAAATATTGGATTGTGCGTCGTCATTTTCCGATACGTCCCCCATTATAGGGGCAAAAGCCGGGGATCCGTCCCCGGAAACTACAAAAGTGTGGGTATAAAACCCTTCCTGGCCTTTACTGATTACTACAAGAGCAAAAAGCAGTCCGAATACAATGTATAAAGATACAGAAATCGTGATTTAAAAATCCGAACTTAAACCACAGTTTTTGCCGGAACTAAATAAAAACAACAATTTTACCGGAGCTAACTAAAAACGATCCGTCGCCAACGTTGTAGTATAACGTACCCGGGTCGATTCAACATAGTTGAATGAGATAAGTAAAATTGTGGTTTGCCTTTATTTTGCCAGTGATCGTCAAATTAGATTAAAAAGAAATGGATTAAAAAGAGGACCAATACCTACGTTGTGTTATTATTATATCTTACACAATTTTTAATTATTCGGATTGCGCTTCGACTAAACATAATTAGGGAAATTTGAGGGAAAGGTGCGTCATGTAAATCAAACCACAGATTCCTAATACGCCTAATTTATTAAGGAAAAGCGTGCCATACTCCGCCTGGAATTCACGAGGGAAAAGAGCATGGCAGAGAAAACCTCGATCCCAATTCCTAAACCGAGTTATGCTGAACAACCTTTATTAGTATAAGAATTAATTAAATTACTGTCTCACGTACCACAATTCGTAGTTCCACACTTGTGACAATACTACAATACATTCAAAACTGAAGAGTTTAGTATTAGTTAGCCAGACGTCGCCAGCAGGTACTGAGGTCCCATACGGGAGGCTACTCAGCTATAGTTGCAAATTGAGCTAATATCTCTAGTAAGACCTGCAGGCCGATTAATATATATATTTCCTTCGTTATCGCTTAGCGATCGATTACATTATTTGTGATTGAATAGTATTCGTTTACTGTTGCTAATTAGTTATAGTCATTTCGATATAATATATTTCAATTACGATATGTGGTTTCATTCTGTGTAATTCTGCACAGGCTACAGATCCTTTATCATTTCGGGTGCTTATAAGCAATTGGCATCAAGTCAAAAATTCAAGGTTACAAAATAATGTTAATTTAAATTTCACATAGGTTTCATACAAAAGCAAATCATTGAAAATATAGCATTTGTTAAAAGAACGACTTAGGTTGCTTTGCTCGCAAGCTCACGATTTATAGCTAGGATATTCGCTCAGTCAGGGGAGGAAAATGTTAGTGGATTCATCAAGTCCCTTACTTACATTACAATCACAGTCATACTAAAACTAAAATTCCAGCACGAAGAGACAGGAAACAATACACAGTGTTATTCACAGCATAAAACGATTTCATTAAATATATACACTTGTTATACCATCAAATATAAATTATCCATGAGAACAAATGAAATATTTGTGCAAATTATGTTTATAACAATATCAAAATATATACACATGTTAGGCCATCAAATATGAATTATTAATGAAAATATGAGAAATATTTATGCAAATTATGTTAATAACAATATGAAAAGGTATACACATGTTAGGCCATCAAATATAAATTATCAATGAGAATAAATGAAATATTTGTGCAAATTAGGTTCATAACAATATCAAAATATATACACATGTTGTGCCATCAAATATGAATTATTATCAATGAGAATGAAATCAATATACTTGTGCAAATTATGTTAATAGCAATATCAAAATATATACATATGTTATGCCATCAAATAGGAGAAATATTTATGCAAATCATGTTAATAACAATATCAAAATATATACACACGTTATGCCATCAAATATTAATTATCAATGAAAATAGAAGAAATATTTATGCAAATTATGTTAATAACAATATGAAAATGTATACACATATTAGGCCATCACATATTAATTATCAATGAAAATAGAAGAAATATTTATGCAAATTATGTTAATAACAATATCAAAATATATACACACGTTATACCATCAAATATGAATCATCCATGAAAATAGAAGAAATATTTATGCAAATTATGTTAATAACAATATCAAAATATATCCATATGTTATGCAATCAAATATTAATTATAAATGATAATAGGAGAAATATTTATGCAAGTTATGTTAATAACAATATCAAAATATATATACACACGTTATACCATCAAATATGAATCATCCATGAAAATAGAAGAAATATTTATGCAAATTATGTTAATCCCAATATGAAAATGTATACACATGTTAGGCCATCAAATATTAATTATCAATGAGCTTAGTAGAAATATTTACGCAAATTATGTTAATAACAATATGAAAAGGTATACACATGTTAGGCCATCAAATATTAATTATCAATGAGATTAGTAGAAATATTTATGCAATTTATGTTAATAACAATATGAAAAGGTATACACATGTTAGGCCATCAAATATTAATTATCAATGAGCTTAAAATATATAATGGTACAAATTATAATAATAACAATATTATAAGTTTCATTTTACCGACTTGTAATGACATAATATTGCAACACAGAAGCAAAACAATTCACCAAAATAAACTGTACACCCCGCTGGTTTCTGACTCTCTATTTTTCGTTCTCCAGCAATACCTTTCGGATCTCCTCCAAAAAACCTCGCAAAAACTCGACTTCAATTTATGACTTGTTTTTATCTTTTACATGTATAAAGGGGGATTCATAAACTTGACGGTGAGTATTCCGTTTGCCGACGGGATTGACGTTTACGGAATGCCGGTCGTAGCCACAAAAATTACCTTTCATAAACTTGCCGTTGTGTCGTGCGTCGTCCGTCAAAAACATAAACAAATTTAACCTATAAATTTAGCCTAATTGTTGTTGTTAATAACCTTAAATTGTATTAGAATTAGAATGGACAACTATGATGGCCAGAAGTATTTATTAGGTGCATTAAGGCTTATTTTCTGTTCGTATGCAGCCATTAAAATGCGTCAAAACAAACACGACAAAACGAGACCAAGACGCAGGTCCTTAATATCACGTGACAGATTAAAACGCATTTGATTGGCCCTTAAAACTTTCTACGACCGTTGCTACGACCGTCGGCCGGAAAAAGATAAAATTGGTTTATGTTCAACGGCACCACCGGCAGGTCCACCGGCGGCCGGTAGAGATAACGGCAAATATGAATGGTCTTATGCATTTCAATGTTTTTAATTTAGAACGGTCACCGCAAACGGCACCGGCAGTCGGAACGTCAAGTTTATGAATCGGCCTTAAGGGGTGTCGCAAAATATACACATATATAGGGTGTCTCAAAAATTAATGTATCAGGTCTAATGAAATAGTATTTTCAAGAGGTGGGGTACCTCAACGTGATTCAAGATCGAACCACCCTTGCATTATTGCCGCTGTTTCTACATCATGGCTCCTTTTGGGATAAAGATGGCTGTGGACCAAACAACCCCTTTTTTCTCGTATTAATTCCTTTTTAAACTACTAGACCGGAGCCTTTGATGTTAGCTATCGAAGGCTCCGACTAGACGCGTTTATCCTTTATGAATAGAGATGTGATTATATTGTTTGGACGCTAATGTACGAAATGGCGAATGCGACGGAAATCATAGTATAAGGATTAAACATGCGTTATTATTGGTGCCAAAAATGTTACTTTTTGCACTAGTGCAAAATCTTACTTTTTTACATTAGTGCACTGCAAAAATTACATTGATATTCTATATTCTACTGATATTACCACTTTAATCTAAAGATAAAATATTTTTCTAGTAATTAGGTACCATTAAATATTAAATATTCCTCAAACCGTTATTGCTTGATATTAACAAGATTTTTTTTTACTCTAAATTGTATTAATCCAACCAAATCTTGTTACTAACAATTTTCGTAATAAGGGAAATTCGGATAGTGAGGAAGGAACTATTTGTACTACTTCCTCAGATATCATTGAATCAGCAAATGAAGCTATACAGAAGATTTATTGCCCCATTTTGTTATAGACGGTTCATAGATTGGTGCGACACAACGATTGTTAAGAACATTATTGAAAACGTCCTCCTAGTGTACAGGATGGCTCGTATTGGAGTCTATATAGGTATATGGAGATTTCGAAAACCGCAAAAGATACAGTGTCGGTCAAACTAGGGAAAAATTGCGCATTTAGGTTCCTAACAATATGCCATTTAGAAAGTTTGAAAAATCCGAATATTTCCGGAGATATCCGGAAAAAAACAACATTTTGAAAAATCGTTTTAGTTTTTTCCTGGGCTTATTTAAACACAGATTTCAAATTGAACTGCACTTTTGCATTGCCACTTTTTCATCTCTATTCAATGGTGGTATACGGTTTGGAATTCGACGTTTCGTCTTCAAGGGCTAATTATCAACTTTCTTTTTTAAATACGAACCTTTTCTATCGTTTTTCAGATATCTAATATTGACGTTATTAATATGAATTATATTAATAATTGGTTGTTTTTTGTTCAGATTTACTGGGTTTATATTGATTGGAAAATAACCTTTAAAAATTTCTTTCATGATTCGTTAAGTTAGTATCATCTAAATTTTATGTAGCTAAATAACACTGAATTCACAAATATTCCGTGAGCTTCATGTCTGTCACTTCTGTTCACTTTGCAACTAAAACCCATTTTTAACAATTTACTTTTCTGTATCAAAATTATGGCCCAAGTTAATCTAGAAATACTGCTCACATTGATGAACCAAATTTCCTAAATCATGGATGGAGGCGGCACTTGAAATGAAATAAAATTACATTTTCATTAACAATTAAAGTTGTTTTATTAATCTATTTTCATTAGCTTATTGCAATACCATAAGCAATTATTTTCACTTTTAATTTGAAGCCAATGCAATCGCTAAACCTATATTTAACTAACCATATAAATCTTAACAATTAATTTTCACTTTTAATGTAGCCACTGGCCACTGCCAACAATGCAACAATGGGAAAATAGATGAAATAAACTTGTCGAATTGGTGATAGTGTGGGATAATGCTCCATGCTATTCAAAATTAGAAACAACATTAAATGGCACCAGAGTAATTCTTTCAAGATTTTCGCCATATTCCTCCATGTTAAATTCGATTGAGACCATTCTTGGTCCAAATTAAAAATGCTTCTTAAAAAATAACATGGGCATTCCAGAAGTACCTAGCTGCTCCAGGTTGGTTTACCTGCGCTCAACGGTTCGACACTCCTCATCGTTCCATTCCATGACCAGCTTTAGCATTAGAAGATAGGCATGTTGGACAATAAGTATTTTATTTTCTTTTGCATTTAAGCAGATTATGTATACTAAGGATATTTTTGAACTTTGAAATAAAATCATTAATTTTAGATCTCTGAAGCAAAGTCTGCTGTTTCGTGATAATGCCGTATATTTCTGCCACAGTCTCTGATAGATAGATTTTCTTGAAAATAAAGCAATCATATAAGATCCCTTCCTTTGTTTCCTTGTTTTGCCTTTTTGTTATAGAGATGCTGTTTCTTGTAATAACTTCTTCGTATTAATTATAGTTGGTACATATATAGTACACTCCGACCATTTTGAACATTTTCCCTATTCTGTTCATGTGATCTTTAAGGGTTATTAAAGCTAGACCATTTTCAACCTTTCAACAACAGAATAGTTGATTTTCTAAAATCTATGCAGAAAATAAAGATGAATCCATGGGCGTAGATAGTGAAGGGCCCCCCCCCCTCTGGGAATTTAACCGACTCATGACTTTTATCTAAAAATTGGGCGTGGCCCTCCAAAATTTAATTTTCCGCTCCAAGTGCCACTACTGCGGCCTTGTCTACGGCTCCCCCCCCCCCCCCCCCCCCTGAGAAGAAATCCTGTCTACGCCCATGCCGGCGAGATCTATGGCTTGTTGATGTAATTGGTAATATGTTAGTCAAAGGATTATCTATGAGATCAATAATTTCTTTCTCCATTTTATGTAAATCACCTTTCGACGCAGTAAAAGGATTATCCTTGAGATCAATAATTCTTTCTCCATTTTAC
>MU182971.1:64768-83338 GCA_016904865.1 Pissodes strobi | reverse complement strand
CCCCCCCCCCCCCCCCCCTGAGAAAAAATCCTGTCTACGCCCATGGATGAATCATCAGTAACTTAGACTTCAGACATCAATGTCATAACATTTGAAAATCTACCTTTATTTCCAGGTAACAGCAGATATCTAAATAGCAACTATCTTAGATAGTTTAGATTAGTTTGAGTTCGTTTTAGTTAGCTTGGATGAACCCAACTAACCTAAACTAACCTATAATATACTGCGTTTCAGACCGTGAAAACAAAGTCGTGGTCTGAATCGCGGTACCTATATATTGTATTTTGAAATTACGCTTGACATAAAGCAATAGAATACTGCTAATAAGAGTACAGCTGCCCTGAATAAGAATACAATATGCCAATACCACAAACAATATAGCTACGCATAGCTGTATTGTTTGTGCCAATACGCAACCCGGACAGGAGATATAAGAGGACAAAAGCGCTGCAGGCAAATTTGCCGTAGACGAAAAAATTTTGGTTTAATTTGGAAGTTTTATGAAAGGAGAAAATAAGTAGAATCAACACTTATTAAAAACAAACTAGTTATAATTGAAAACGTATTTAAATGGAACACTAATTTGGTAATCATTCTGTTTTAATTAAGTACATAATTCTCAAATGATTACAAAATTAACCAAAAAAGTGTTTACTTGAAATTCACAAAAATAGACTCTTAATTCTTAATTAAAAAAAAGCATACAAAGAGTTTAAATACATAATAAAGCCTCCGCTTTTTACTTAAATTTTAATTTTTTTTTTGGCTTTTACCTGCATCGAAAAGTTTTTCATTCAATTTAATGATATAAAACTCGAAGCAACGGCTCTCAGAATTAGCAGAGACAATCAGTTCTGATCGGGGCAATTTCTAATTTTAGAACAATAGAAAGGAGAACAGATTGCGTCCATTTTGGTTCAAAGAAGGATTGTTCTCCTCGCTGGAAGACGGTTGGCAACCCTAATTTCATTTTATTTTAAATAGTACCTATATTTAAAATCAGACGACTTAAATTAAAAAAAAATTGGACAGAAAATGTTTCGTCTCAAAATACAAATTGAACTAGAGGCGCGATATTTTTAAAGCCTTTAATTATGTAGAAAATCGTAAAAATTATAATCTGCTATACTTTATTATCGACTTCAAAATTGGAATAAAATTTATTTGCTCCAAAATACATATCCAATTCGTAAATGAAAAATGTCGAACCAGTGACGGATTCCACATGGAACAAGAATTATTATTCGACTGAAAGTACAGATAGAATCTTATATAGTCTAAGGATAGAATCGATGAGCCAGTAAAACTGAATGGGCCGGCTATTTTTAGGAAATTGAAAAGAAACAAAGGAATTGATTCAAATTTAAATACCCGCTAAAGCCAGGTTAACCTTAAGGCTGGCCTAGTAAGTAATGTTTTCTGTTCGGAACGCGAACCTTGACAGTCCTACGGTACTATGCTATATTAGCCGCTTTTGGTTGGTGGGTTAACGTCACTTTAGAGTACTGTTAACGTTAACTCTTCACGCATGGCCCTCCGCTCGCTTCGGGGCGCAACCAAACAAAACTAACTCAAGCTAACCCAAATTTACAAAAATAGACAAACATAACTTAAAAGAAAATACAAAAAACATGTCTTGCCACCGACGGGGACCGAACGCCCCGTCCGTATCACAAACACAGAATCTGACCACTGCACTGCTTTACTAGACATGTAAAGATTTCGCTGGACCATAAATAATGTGAAAGTGACTTATTAACCCACCAATCGGAAGCGGCTAATATAGCAAAGTGCCCTCGAACAGTAAAGGATCTTAAAATGCGTGTTCGGAAGACAAAATAAACTCAGTGAGATAGTGAGAAAGCACTTTTAGTAATTATATACATATATTTTTAAATAATGTAAAATATATATATGAGAAATCAATAGTTAAGACCTCCGCTCTTACTGAACTAAACCAGTGGATGTTTCAATTGATCTTCGAAACACCCAAATGATTTATTTCATTAAGTTAATTATATCGCGAACACCCTATACCACGACGCCACCAATAAATTACTTTGGAAACAAATTTATTCACATGCGCTGCTTCCGAGAACTGCGGATTCCCGGTAGTACTCATTTGGAAATCGCCTTCCCACTGAAAGACACATTTCTGTGTAACAGAAACATGTTTTTTCCCATTCTTAGAATAACACTGCCGCCATCTCTGTTCATTTTACAGAAGTCAGTTGCTTCCCGTCTTTGTTTGGTCGTATCGTACTATTATGTTCATTAAAATTGTTACTGCTCAGGTCGCTCGGTCTTTTTCTGGCTCGTTAAACTCACTAGTTTTTTGTTTCAACTTGTCGGTATGGTATGCAATGTAATAATTGTAATACATGAAATCAGGGTCGGCACTAGATCACTGATTACTTACTAGGCTCCCGCGTCCCACTTAGAAATAGGTATATACCGATAGCTCTACCCTCTACCTTTTGGCTTTCACCCTCGGTCCGGTACCACCTTCCATTAATAAAAAATATTTTTTTCACGGTAAAAATAGCTTACAATTAAATGTATGATTCATAGCCGATTGCACTGAAGTATTTAATTCAAGATTAAGCTAATATCGGATTATTAGCTTAATCTGGAAATAAATAATTTGGAGCAATCGGTTATTAAACATTTAAATACATTGATTTGTTGGAAATGCTGCTTTAGTACTTTTCTACAATTAACTGAAATATTCGGGTTCAGTTCAATAGAAGCAGATATCATACTTGATTAACCTTTCAGGAATGAAAAATTATTTTTTCTTCGACCGTGCGGTTTCGCCCTTAGACTATATATACTCCAACGTGTTGCCCATTTTCCCGCACTTATTTTCGTTTCGCAAGTGTCATTAGTGCGAGAAAGTAAAAGTACGCTAATTTTGACCTTAATACAGAATTTTTTTATTCGACGCGCGTTTTTAATTAATTTAATTATCTCCTGATGATGCTAACATGGTTAGCGAAATGCGCGTCGAATGCAATAATTCTGTTTTGGTATTATGGATAAAACTCTGCTTTAGTGTCTAGAGGCTGTGTCTAAAATTACGTGCACAGCATATTAATAAATTTTGTCATTTTTCAATTTTTTTACCTAAAATGCTTTACAATACTTTACCCCTAGGGTCATTGTATTGTATTCAATGGCTATCGTGACCGAGGTCTTGGTCTACGTCTAATGTAGGTAATTCAAATAAATATATATTTTAGTTTTGTGAACCCACTTTGGACGCAATGAATTGAAAGGGCTACAACCGATATTATGGAATACAAATTCAAATTTAATCCTTTTTGTTAATTATTTTTAACACTTTGGTGCAGTACCAAATATCTTAATACAATGAATAATTTCGGCGGTAGGATGTGAAACATCGTTGAATAATAATAATAGGGGTAATTAGTGAACTGCTGATAAGATGTTTCAAAATAATTTAATGAGATATTTTTCTCTACATATGTTTCGGCTTGATGAGGTCTTTATCAAGAGTAGTTGTATACTAAAATCTAAAATTGTTATACCCTTCTAAACCGCCTGAAGGTATTTTGTTTTTGTTGCACTGTCCATTATAAAAGAGCAGGTCAGTTGGTCGTTCGTATTTAAATTTAAAACGTCTGTTTTTTGTGACTTTTGGATTTTTAGGTACTCCAAAGAGTTCAGCCTTTTGCTTTTTGTTTCCGTGTGCAAAAGTTTGACTTTATTCGTATCTATAAAATGGATATTTTCTATACAATGTTTTGCTATGCCAGAGTTTTTTATATTATGTAAAATCGATTTTTTGTATTCTTTAATCCTAATATTTAAGTTTCAACTAGTTTGTCCTACTTAAATATCAGGATTAAAGAACACAAAAAATCGATTTTACATAATATTAGAAACTCTGGCATAGCAAAACATTGCATAGAAAATAACCATTTTATAGATACGAATAATGTCAAACTTTTACACACGGAAACAAAATGCAAAAGGCTGAACCTTTTGGAGTACCTAGAAATCCAAAAGTCACAAAAAACTGACGTTTTAAATACGAACGACCAATTGACCTGCTCTTTAAACACCTGCATAATTGACAGTGCAATAAAAACAAAATACCGTCAGGCGGTTTAGGTTTAGTAGGGTATAACAATTTTAGATTTTAGTATACAACTACTCTTGATAAAGGTCTCATCAAGACGAAACTTATGTAGAGAAAAATATATCCTTAAATTATTTTGAAACATCTAAAAGCAGTGTACTAATTATCCCTAGTATTATTACCAAATATCTTGCCTAATTATCCCAGCTACCAATCAAAATCCCTAAACATATAAAGAGAGCGCCCTCAAGCAAAAAGGCAAAAATTAGAGTACGAGCAAACTGAAAAAGCTTTAGCTGAGTGTTGCGATTGTAAAAGCTTATCAAATTGATAAATCTTATTCATCACTCAATAAAGCATATATATCAAAATAATAAAAACACGGCTTAATAAATGCTAGCTGATAGCAAAGATCAAACATAATATATGTTTTATTAATACTGAGCTTACCTAAACTCTATTGTCTTCACTGAAAATATGTTTATATCAATAGAGCAAATAACGGATGCTGGTGTCAACAAAAATGCATATCAAGACAAAAGGCAACTCAACTTTCCATTGAAGTACATGATGTTAATACCGTAGAGAAAGTTCTTATTGACGTGCTTATTTTCTAAAACAACATACCAAACAACGTTCTGTAGAAGACAATAAAATTTAAATATTGTAAGTGAAATTCTAACATCGGTAACAGTTATTTTACTTCACGCATGGCTCTTCGCTCGCTACGGGGGCGCAACATTGTTAGAGACTGTTCCCTACCCGCGACGCCATCTTGGATTTAGATATCAGGCTTTCTAGTTCAGAGGTGTTGAGCAGACTTGCAATCTTATAATATATATATTATTAATAATGCTTTGATAATTACAAAATATATGGCAGGTGGGTTAGTAGTGTGAAAAATTGTATATAACCATGGTGTAGATATCAAATATTATTCCCTTGGCGTCTGAAATCCCTAGACCCTAGACGCACGGACAATAATAATGTATCTCCGCAAGGATTGGTTAATATGTTAATAATATGTATATCATTTACCCTTACCCTTACCCTTACGGTTTTCCTATCACAGATAAGATTCTCAGTGTGTCAAATATCAGTAGCGTAACCACAGTTTATACCGTATGTATAAACTGTGGCGTAAGTAGAGGGGACCAGTGGGTGGCCCGATAACTTGGGTCCGACAGACGGAAGGGGAAAGCCGTGATGTCAGTTGTTGAAATCGATCGTAATTAGAAGCAGCTTTTTTTGCTTAATTTTCTGTTCTTGAGGAATGTTTTTTACGAGTTTTCAATAAACATTTTGTGTAGGCATGTAGTAGTGTAGTGGACTAAATTTTGGCAAATAGCTATTTAGGTTTGGAAAATATTTTTATGCGGATAGAGCACTTTTACAGATTTATTTTTTAAATGCCCTTTTGACGGTTGTAATGAAAATTGGTGGTGTGATTTGTAGGGCTTATTTAGTCCCAGTAGATTAAAATTATTAAGTCCAGTGGCTTCTCGAGGGATACCGTAACCAATATTTTTGTAAAAAAATGCACCACCGACTTTTTAAAATTTTTTCGGATGAAGCAACTATAAATAAAAACATAATTATCACTTATTTTTTTTTTTGGTATCTTGCTTCGTTTTCGAGAAAAAAAACCATTTGATTGAATGACCTTGGATATTATAAAAAAAATTAAAACTACCATACTCAGAAAAACAGGTGTGTACCTTTTCTTTTTTGGGATTTTAATAGGTTATTTCTGATTATAAAAATTGTCATAAAACTTATTGCAAGCGAGTAAAACAAATATGTTTTTTTTTTTCGAAAACGAAGCAAGGTACGCAAAAAGTTTAGCGACAAAAACAAAGTTGTATTTTTTTTACCTAACCCGAAAAAAATATAAAAATACGTAAAAAGTCAGTGGCACACATTTACTTTAAATCTGGGTCTAAGGTGCCTCCCGAGACCCCCTGTATTTAATAACTTTAATCTAACTGGGTTTAAATTAGTCCTTTATTACTACAAAGAACACCACAAATTTTCAATAAAATAGTCTAAAGAATATTTGGGATATTTATAAAAAAAAACTTTTAACACCCTGTGCATTAAAAATTGTGCATTTTCAGATATAAGTTTATAATTATGGACTTTTTGCTTTATTTTTAACTGCTAAATACACTGTTAAAAGTCTCCTGATATATATGATATATTTATGAACCTACGTCGAGCTTATTTGTACTAGGTTTTGTTCATTTCGGGTTAATTGTTGTTCAAGCATTTGTCTTTTACCTACCTTAATTTTAGTACCAATAAAATAAAATACAGTGCCTTTATCGAGGCCTTTATTTAATAGTATTTTATAATGATATACGTAGCAATTCACTTTTTTTAAAAGGAAATTTAGGCTAATGACCCTCTAAATTATTTTTTTTTCAATGGACCACTCTGTATATTATTAGGAATTCAAAATGATTTTTTCTTCCTGATCATAAACATATCCGGATTTATATCTTGAAAAATAGGCTAGCAAATCGACAGAAACCGTGCCATCGCTATGTTCTCGCATGTGGGCTTTCAACTGATGACGTCACGAATCGAACGCATAAGTTATCGAGCAATCTATTCTCTACTCACCTTGGGCTCAACAAGCAAAACTAACCCCAGGCATGCCCAAAATGAAAAAAAAAACCTTTTACACCTAACCTTAAAAAAATTAAAAAGCATTCCTTGCCACTGGAATCGAACGCGGCCCGCCGCGCCGTATCGTAAGCACAGAATCTGACCACTGCACTAAAATAACTGTTCACACCAATTCATTGGACCGTAGAGACATGAGTAATTTGCTGATAAAAATCGCATACATGCGATAGGATTGACAACATTGTTAACATTTGCGTTAGATTTAGCCGCTTCTAAAACTTTGACGAAATCTCAAAAATTGAATCATATAAAGGGTGTTCTATTTGTATAACTAACTTTATTGTTCCCCGACTTTTTGACAGGCTCCTTAAAATTAAAGTTATGGCCCCCAAAAAACGGCAATGCTTTTGTATTAAACATTTTTAACTAGCTTGTATGGTTTACGAAATATTTATCCATCTCCAAATCTCCATACACATCACCGGCTGTTGTGACATCACGGACGCTGTATATTTTCATCTATTTCTCCCGGTCTACAACTCCACAGGCTGGTTTGTTTCGCTCCTTGCTCAACGCGATCTCAGGTCTCCGTCTGACTTCTCTGTTCCGACAGTGTTTTGTTATTCTGAATGTAAGCGTGGTTTCGACTTTCGTTCGTTTCGTGTGATCGTGTGTCAGACTTTGAAATCAATAACCTTTTACGGCAGGAACTAACCTCAAAATTTCCTTTAATTTTCGCGAAATTTAGTGCTGAAAAGATGGCTTTTAATGTTAAATGGCGGACTAGTGTGTAAACAGAGCTTTAAGAGTGTTATCTGATGTGTTACTGAACATAAGCACCTTGGAAAACACCTAATAAAAGGTATGTGAAAATACATGGCTGTGTCTCTTAGTACGGCAGTATGGAATGTTTTGTTTTTGTTTGCAGTCTCGTCACGTCGGGTACGTCATTAAACAATTATGACGTAACGAGTACATAATAAGCTTTGTAGTTTGTAGTAATGTGTAAATTGTAAAACCACAGATCAAAGCACATATTGGTTTAAGGTTTTAGAACTGTGCAGTGTTTTATAAGCTAATTTAATTTAATATGAAAGTCTAATAATAAGCATAATTATTATGCTTCCCTCGTTGCCTAGTTAAAAACTCGATCGTCTAAATATATTTAGAACAATAGATAGGTAGGTACCTAGTTAAGTTAAAAAGTGTTAAAAACAGAAGGTAATTTACTGGATAATTTGTTTTTGCGAGCTAGAATGAGGGTGATGAATAATATGATTTTATTCGCTTTTCCATATAGTTTGGAGTACCGCTTAGAGATTATTTTTAGAGATTTATAAAAAATTTAAACGCATAAGTTGAAGTATTCTATTCTTCAGGAACCGCCAGGATTCTTTATAAGAACAAATTAAATGAGCATTGCAAAGCTGTTAAGAAAATATCAACATATTTTTTTAAATGGATAGTTCGATTGTTACTGATTCCGAACATAAACCACTTTGGATAGCTCTATATCAGAGACAATTGTCTCTGCCTCTATCCCCTATCTTTAAAACTAACTGAGAAAAACGAGGGGGATACTACCTATCCAATTTTTGTACACAAAAAAATTCAAAACCAAATTCTAAAAAATGCTAATTTTCATCTAATTATTTCAAAAAAATTGGAAAAAACAATATGTTTATTGCGACGTGCGGCGCTGCGCCGGCGCGGCGGCGCGGTGTGGCCGTCCGGTCCGCTACGCGATAATTCTAAGATATGCTAATAAACTGTAATAGCTTTCACACCAAAAGTGGTTTCGGGGGATGGATACCATCTATCCGATTTTGCCAACAAACAAAAGAAGAAATTTGCCCATCTACAACAAAGGACGTAACATGAAACAAAGCCGGCAGAAATCAAAAAAGTCGTATACAACATACATCTCGAATTACCAGCTCTCGGAAGAAGAAAAACAAATTTTAAGTAAAGGCTTCACCTACACCTACGCAGTGACACCAAAAACTGTTCCCACAGAGGACATAATTTCGAACATCGAGGCATCTATTCACCAGAAGCCTAAGGTAGAAGCAGAGATAATACCACAGGTTGTAACCCGCATCCTAAGAACCAGCAAATCACCAAAACCCAACATCAAACCCTCAGAAATCAAAGCACTCCAAAACTTAAAAGGAACAAAGATATTGTGATTTTACCCGCAGATAAAGGAAACGCCACAGTAGTAATGAACACAGATGAATACAAAAATAAAATGAAACAAATTCTCCAAGACAACACTTACAAACAAACTCAGAGGAACATACCTGGACAAAACATCAAAAAGCAAAATCAAGGCCGCCAACCTAGGACAAGAAATCGAAAAAATCGAGAAAGATCAAGCAGATGGGCTGCCAAAAATCCATAAAGACCTTTAAGATCTATATTAAGTGCAGTGGATTCGCCTACCCAAAACTTAGAAAAATACCTAGCACAAATCATGCAACCAGCAAGTGAAACAGCCGACTCGTACGTCAAAAATTCCAAACATCTGACCAGCATGATTCAAGACCTAAAACTACAAAAAGACGATATCCTTGCCAGCCTAGATATCAAATCATTATATTCAAGTATACCAATCGACGAAGCCCTAGACCAAATAGCCATGAACGAGGATTTTCCACATTACGTCATCGAGCTCTCAGAACCCCTTGCAAAACACTGCCGCAAGAACACCTACTTTTCTTACGAGAACAATATATATCGACAAACAGACGGTGCCCCAATGGGATATTCACTTTCTCCAGTCGTCACCAACCTGTTCATGAAATACTTCGAAACTGAAGCTCTGATGAAGAATGCCCAAATGAAGCCAACCTTTTGGAAGTGACATGTGGATGACATTTTCATTATATGGCCACAGGGTAGAGCCAATCTAGACCTGTTTTAGAAGAGCTCAACAAAATACACCATCGAATGCAATTTACACTTAAGGTAGAAGCAAACGGTCAACTGCCCTTGCTGGGCCTTTTAATTATAAATAAGACGACTTATCTATCGACTACACAGTTTACAGGAAACCAATTCATACCAATAGATACCTAAACGCAGAGTCTCACCACCATCCCTCTCAGAAACAGTCAGTAGCCGATACTCTGATCTCCAGGTCCATCCAATTAACCAAACGCATTTTTTGAAGGACATTTAAATGGAGAAATGTACACACATTTTTTAAGAAACAAATTACCCCAATTATTGAGCCCGATGGACATAAATCTTGATACGTACTTTCAGGAGGATGGGGCTCCACCCTCGGCTCCACCCCATTATGCAATTCAGGTCCGAAATTATTTAGATCAAATATTTGAAAACAGGTGGATTGATCGATGCGGCCCGATCAACTGGCCTGCTCGGTCCCCGGATTTAACACCCCTTGATTTCTTTTTGTGGGGTTTTATAAAAAAAAAGTAATGGCAACCGCACCTACAACTGATGACATGAAACACCGAATCCGTTCTGCTTGCTTATTAGTGACACCTGAAATGTTATAGAACTGGTGCGAAATTCCTTCAAGCGAAGAGTGCGAAAGTGTTTAGAAGTTCAGGGAAGGTATTTTGAATATCTTCTCAAACATAATAGACGTTGAGCAAACTGTGATTAAGTTGTAAGTGTTTTTTTATCCTAATATCTTAAAATACTTATGTAGTTCTTTTTATGTAGATTCGAATTTTGGAAACAAAAATATATCATTCCATTTGAAATGTCAAAGTTACAACCCCCCCCCCTCCCCTTAAAATCAAGAAAAGGAAAAATGAAAAAAATATGGTAAAATATGCCCCCCTATATCACTATGACGTCATCAAGAGTTTATGAAAATTTTCCAAACTGTTTTCCCGGTATAGCATTGTAACGCTTAAAAAACTCACCCGGTAGATACATTTCTGAAGTATTTTTTGAGGTTTTGTCTATTATACATGCCAAATAATGTAGGTACTGTCAGCGTTGTTTACTTTCTGTCACTTAAATTACGAGGGGGTAGTCACTGTGGAAATCTTCTGTCCTACGGTATGGAGATATCATGGAGATCCGTGAAAATATGTGGAGATCTGTGGAAATCCATGGAGATCCGTGGAGATACATGGATATCCGGTGGAGATACGTGGAGATCCGGTAGAGATACGTGGAGATCTGGTGGAGGTACGTAGAGATCGTACGCACCGATGTGCGCATATCATTTTAACTGGTATCGCGGCCAGCGGTCATTTTCGGCGCAAGAACGTGCACATCTGTTTTCGGCTGTATTGTATACAAACAGGTCTGCTAGTGGTTTGCTCAAGAATGGACTTACGTAAAGAGTAGATGTGGTAGTAGTGTGTGTATTATTTATTAGCGAAGGTAAAAGGTAAGTTAGTTTAACAATTTCAGGCGAATAAAGTAATCACCGGGAAAAAAAAAGAAAGAAAAAACAAAAATACAACTTCAAGTAGAAGCATTAGAATCATTTTGTATGATTTCTGAAAAATCAAGCGAAATAGAACTTCAACGAGAAGGATCAGAATCATTTCCTACGATTTCTCAAAAATCAAGCAAGGAAGAAAACTTGGAAGAAAAGAAGGTGATAGTTGACTGAAATGAAGAGAAAAATAAGTCTGAAAAGGGAACTAGTAAAGGCATTTAAAGCCATAGTAAAAGAAAATATATAGGCTAAAGCCAAAAGTGATATTCTAACTAATTTAGCAAATACAGAAGCAACTGTGACGATTGAGCTCAATGAACGCGACAGTTAGATGCTCGGTTAGATGCTTCATATGTTCGATACCAATAATTTTTTATTTTGAGAAACCAAAAGCTAATTATGCTTGGGATTTTTATAAGCATGTCCGAACTAATTTCAAAGATAAAAGCATTCAAAGCAAATACACAACAGCAGAACCGAAACGAAAAAAGCTTAAAACAATAGCAAGCTATTTTAAAAAGAGAATGGATGATAATACAAGACAGAATTTAAGAGTAACCTGAGCAAACTTTCGACTTACCGGTCAAAGCTATTCAAGAGCGACCTGAACTCATAGATACTGATGAAACTTTCGATTTACCGGTCAAAGATATTAGCGAATATTCGAATAAGTCAGAAAGTCAAGGAATCGTTGTGAATCATCAACATATTCTATTACAAAAGAGCAAAATAGAAGAAAAAACTGAAAATCAACCTCAAATAAAAAGACTGGGCAGAAAGTGACAGAGCAAAAAGGAGATTGTTGAAGATTCCTCAAGATCAACCATATATTAACTTCTTTTTTCAAATACATAAATGAAGCTGAAAAAGTCATAAAGGAAAACATAGAGCTTAAGAAATTGCTTTTGAAAAATTAAGATAAACTAACCAATATTGGCGAGAGCGCACAAAACACGGAACAGTAAGAAACATGTTAAAAGTTTATTAAAACTAACCGCATCCAAGAACAAAAATGAATCAATCAAAGGCAATAAATATGCCTCGAAATATGCCGAATCATTGAAGAAGTTTTGTGCTGGGATATATACCTACTATACGAAACTTTGATTTATAATTTAAATAGAGCCCTCGCCCTACCCTCCATGTCAAGAGTACTAAGAGAATTTACCTTGGAATTTAGTCCACATGGAACTTTTGAAGAAGATAAACCAAGAATACTAGAATTACAAGAGAATTTGGAAAAACGAAACCTTTGAAAATTAGTATTGTTAAGCGAAGATGGCCCTACAATTAACGGAAGAATTCAACACTGCCCAACCACATACACTAATGTTGGATTTGTACTACCCTTGAACTCAGATGGATATCTAAATAATAAGGCCTTTAAGGTAATCTCGAATTATGAAGCTTTCAAGTTTATATTAAAATTCCTTATATTGTTTCAGGCACAATCAGTTCATGAGATACAACGACAATTTGAAGAAAAGAGCGAGGGGCGGCTCACTGGCCAAAATTTGTACATCGATTTCTGAAATCGCAGGGATTTCGAGAATTTTTAAGGGATTTCTGGATTTCGAAAGTATTTCCGATATGATTTCGGATAGGATTTCGAGATTTCGAATGGATTTCCGATGGATTTCGCGATTTCCAAATGATTTCGAAAGGATTTCGAAAGAAAATTTACAGCTATTTCGGGAGTGAGTCGGTTAGCGTAAAAGCAAAGAGACAAAGAAAGTACACAATAAAATGCACTTTCTAAATTGGCCTTCTGGTTTATTTTGCAAAAAAATCGCATTAATTCGGTTTTTGTTTCTTTTGGCCCCCAAAAATAAAAAACAGACATATTTAAAACTTAGTTATTCTTGGGTTATGATTTATAGCGAGGTTTATAGACATATTTAAAACTTATTTATTGTTTTTTTTTAATGTTTAATTTTTTTTGGCAATTTCAAGTTTTTGAAATCTTTTTATCTCAAACCATATCAAATAAATAGGTACTAATAGTAATACTTTCGTCATCATCTTTAGGCAAATTGTATTGATTTAAGTTAAGCGTTAAAAACTTTACAACACAAGTTGTCTCATTTATCTCAAGCACTCGTTCAATGTACCTACCATGGGCCATAGATAACTGCATAGTAGTGTTCCATTTTACTTTAAACCTTTTTTTTTTTTAAACATCAAAATGACTTTCTGTAGCATCTGAGAAGCTTTCTTCTTCAAATTCACTTTCAACGGGAATTTCAGCTTCTGTATCTGTTTCACTCTCGAAATTACCCTTGGAATTACCTTTTTGAAAAACTTTTTTTCTATTTTTCTTGAACACAGAACACAAAGGCTTTTCAGGTTTTCTCCCCATAGTTTTACATCTTAATAATCGGTCATTTGATAGGCGGCCTTTTTTCGTTAATAACCACGTTAAGGTACTTTTTTACAATAACGTTATCTTTAACATTTAATTTTAAAAGAGATGAATCAGTTGTAACAGTCTCTGATTGGTATTTTTTACTATAATCTTTAATGTTAATGTCCTTAAATATTTTATGTCGCTTTCTATTTCCTGCTCGTCTTGAGAATTTAAAAACTGTGTTCCGACATCATATCTGGATCAATACTAGGTTCTTTAATTTAAAATTCTAATATCTCTAGAATGGAGATGGATTGTATGGCATTTTTACTAAATTCTCCAGAAACATGTATATCTAGCTTTTTGACATCAGCAATTGCATTTATTTGTGCGTCATCTATAGTACTTCTTAAAACATTTATCCCTGCCATTTCGTGAAATTCTGTTTATTTGTCCCTAGCTTTTTGTTTTCTTCTCTAGGAAATATAAATTTGGAAATATAGTATGTCGTCTATGGAGCAAATTCAGTAGGTCAAAATTTACCATGGTTGCAAAAGATGCTGATGGTTGGCTACTACACAGCCAAGGTAAAAATAATTCTGGACAGTGTCTACATTTTTCAATTAATACCAACAATGAATGTGCATTTAGTTCGATGCAAACATATGTTTGTAGTGTTATCTAGCTTTTGGAAAGTGGAAGATTATCGTGATTTTTAACCCATGTTCTCCATAGCCTAAGAAACAGCACATAATACCAAATTTTATAAACCCTTTCAATAACACTTAAGCTTTTATCCAGAAATGAGTCCAAAATATATATAACTATTTTAAGTAACTGTGCCGAGAACTGTGCAGTCCATTGTGTTACTTCCACATCACCTACACGCTTTATTGTAGGTATATAAAAGATCTACAAACTAATTTCCTTTTGAAATCCTCATCCTTAAAAACCTTAAAAACGACATGCAATAAAATACGGTAAGTTAAACCCTATCCTCTATATACCTTACCCCTCCAAAAAAAAAGAACAGCATTGATGTTTTTTCACGGTTTTCCCTTTTTTTAACCAACACATTTGAATCACTCTATACGTTTAAATGATTGATAAAGTGCTTAAAGTGTGTTGGGTTTTAATTAAGACAAGAGAAAATTACGAAAGAACGGTTTTCAAATTTGAGGATGAATATCTCGAGAACGAAACGTTACCCGATCGCACTGACTTAAGATTCGTGATGAGCATCCCAAAATCTACCAAGATGCCCAATGTCGACAAGATCGGCGATAATTTCAGTAGCTGGAAAATTTAAGATCTATATTTTTCCGGAAAAACCGACAAGGTAACATTGGATTCATGTTCTACGACCCAAAAATAGCGGGTATGTAAAAAATATCCGAAAAACCTGTCCACACGCTAATACCAATACTTATAACAACAAAAAATTAAGAAATCAGTTTTATATTATCAGAAGACAAAAAGCAAAAAATGTGGTTCAAGAATTTCGACACGATACCACTATGGATTTCGAGAAATCCATTTGGATTTCGAATAGGATTTCGGGATTTCGAAAGGATTTCGGATGTGATTTCGAGATTTCGAAAGGATTTCAGATAGGATTTCGGGATTTCCAATCGATTTCCGATGGATTTCGCAATTTCAGAAGGATTTCGAAATGATTTCGAAAGGATTTCGCGGGATTTCGGAAGAAAATGTACAGCGATTTCGGGAGTGAGCCGCCCCTCGGAAAAGAGTAAAGCCATCTATGCATATTCCCTAGTTACACAACCTTTAGAAGACAGAAGTTCTTCCTTGTTGCTGCCTATATGGTTCAGATGATAAATTTAATGCCAAGGGGTTGCTGACAAGCTGGAGAACTACAGTATCTATTGCTCAGGCTCAAGGAATAGCACTGTTTCTTTGTTTAGTATAGACGTATTTTGTATTTAATATTATTTTGGCCAAGTCATGTGTTACTAATGATATACATGTAATACTTTTTGATGTGTAAACATCTTTCGCGGCGGTATGAGGGTACCGAGGAGGGTACATTTCAGGAAAGTGTGTAAGGGGATGTGACATCATAACCCATGCGCAGTGATTAGTGCGCAGCAACTTCAGCGCTTCCTTGTAAAACGTGTTCTTTCTAACGCCAGAATATAGGCAACCAATTCAAAAAAAGTGGTTGCCTATATTCATGCATCACGAAAACGAAATATACTCTTTACGAGGGCTGCTCAAATATTTGTAAAGCATACTAAATATCAATGGCTTTAAAAAAATTATACAATTAAACGCTATTGAAGCAATACATTAAATTACACAACCGATATCGATATAGGATATGTTTACACATCAGTGTCTCGAGTGCTAGCAGACTCACTCATTTTTTTATTTTAATAAAACTAAGTTGATGTCATATTTATATTTTTTTTTAATTTTTTTCTTTAAACATTAAATTTTATGTTCAGATGTTGTTTCTTCTCCAACACACCATAATAAAAAATACGGGGGTAAAATAAAACAGAGTTAGTTTAGCGATACAGTCCTTCTACAGTGCTAATCTATTTTCTGCCATGGCAAATAATCTACTATTATTAATTCAAGTATTACATACCGTTCATAATAGTTTACTTACTACCTCTAAAAAGCTTGTGATTTATCCATATTATAAATATGGATACGAATTATTATTAGTATCAAACTACCCAAGAAACTACCACTTTCTAACAGCAAAAACGTCTTTTTTTCCAAAGATCTTAATTACGAGTCTAATGCCATATAAAATTGAAACGTTATTAATGTATATGGAGAGCCGGATGAGATCCATGAAGATCCAAAAAATATCCATGGATATAACTGGAGATGTTAGGATATCCCTGGAAATCCAAGGATATCCATGGAGATCCAAGGAGATCCATGGAGATACAAGAATATATCCACAATTGGAGATTTTCTGTTCTAAAAAGTCGCAAGTGACTACCCCCTCCTTAAATTAATACCGATAAAATGTACTCGGACGAAAATTCTAGAGCAAGCGATACAAGCGAGTGCTAATTTATTACCAGTAATAACCAGATCGAGATATGAACACGTATATTAACGTTCCACTGAATGGCAAAATCTCAACAAAATCAAAACTGTAAGTGACGACATTCTTCTAATTTACTTTGTCCAGAAAGCTAAATATATGAAATCATCCACGTTATGGACTCGATTATCAATGCTAAAGAGTTGCTTGGCCATATAAAAGAGAATGCCTGACATACAAATATTCAAAAACTATCGCTTTTTTAAAGCGTCAAACTGTAGGATATACACCGAAAAAGTCCAGAGTCTTAACAGCAGAACAAGTAACCAAATTTTTATGTGAAACTCCAGACGAAAAATATCTACTAGCGAAAACAATTTTAGTGTTTGTTTGGTAATTGGTATCTTCGGTGCATGTCGAAGAGATGATTTAATACGTTTAAATTTAGACGATGTGGTGAACGCTTTTGTGTCTCAGAGAACGCTTTCGTGTCTCAGAGATGGAAAAACTCATACATCAAGAAGTTTGACCATTACCAATGAAGTTACCAATGAAGGATGTACTTTTGAGCCCTGCACATTTTGTCGTAAATATGCTGATTTAAGACCCAAAAATATGATCAGCAAAATATTGTTTGTTTCAGAAAGTTTCCAATATTTAATAAAAAAAAGCTCTCCCATATGATGCGGATGTTTTTTACGGACTCTATTACCTAGATACCTATATAGATTCCCGCCTATGATGATGAGAATTGGTGCATATTTACTATAGGTATTCACTTGTAGTTAATTGTTCAACTTATTTTACTAGGTTTTCTAGTTATATATCAAAGTATGATTTATATAAAACCATACCATATAACATTGTCGGGGGGGCTTCGTCTAAACTGTCAGGATCTGGCATCCGTCGATAATTGAAAAGTGAAAAAATGAGCATCAAATTACCCTGTAAAATTTCAACAATCGAGGTTATTATTTTTTGATGATATTGATTATATTTAATGATACCCGAAAATACCATTTACTTAATATATTACAAATATTTTGTAAGATGAATTCAAAAAATTACGTGCGTTCTATTAAAAAGGAAATATTCGATTCGTATATGTTTTAGAGTTTAGATAAAACCCGAATGTGTGTTAGTTTCGCCTATAATCCAGCGTAAAAAACTAATCCAAATTAACCTTGAAATTAACCAAAGGGTTAGTGTGGGTTAGTTTGTTTACGCTGGATAACTGGATAACACGTGAAACTAATACACATTCGGGTTTTATCCTTGGCATCTGACTAATTCGCGCTTTACCCAAGTAATTCGCGAATTAACTAACTTCTCGTATTAACCGTAACATTATATATATCTCATTTCTTTTCTAATTTTAAATCTATTTTCAATGAGTTTCAAATTTATTAGATATTAGGTGTAGGTGCATACTTTTCTTCCTCGAGATTCGGGGTTATTTGGAGAGAAATAATTGGGATTATACAAGGCGCCAGAAAGTCTTAATCCGGTCCTGGATGCCGATCACGCGTGCATATTATTTCTAATGCGCATCATCTTCTATTAGAAATCGCATGCTCAAAATTGGGTAGTTCGCAAGTCATCGCCTAACTAAATTAAATATATTCCTAGAAATTCTATTTACGATTTCTTAATAAACAAGGTTGTTTTGTTGATTATCTTTCAGGAAAATATTTATTCACTGAATTGTTTAAGTTCGTTTGCCAAAAGCTAATAATGCAAGTGTGTTAAACAGGTCTAGGGGCGACCAGACTTGCTGGCATCATACACCTCTCTTTATAGACCAAGAGGCAGACTTCCAATGGGATTTTTGGAATTGTATAGGGTTTATTAATCATTGGTATTATCAAATTCGCAGCCTATAAAAACGTGAGTAATAGTTATTTGTTTTACTAGGCAGCAAAGTAGTAGATTGACTACCGCAGCTGATAGTTCATCAATTCAGCTAAGGCAGTCAATCTTCTTTGCTGCCGAGTTGAACATATAATTTTTTCTCCGATTGTTTATAA
>MU182971.1:20925-59168 GCA_016904865.1 Pissodes strobi | reverse complement strand
TTTTGAAATTAACAAACTGAACAAACAGCCAATCATGAAGAACAGATAAAATTTGAGAACAGTTCGGTACTGGCTCATACTGTCTTGGGCCTTAGTAGACCCACAAAATCATTCTGATCCTATCATGGACTAGGACGAACACTTTCGGACTAATTCGACGGTCTTTTATTTTAGTCGGTGGCTTTTATGTGCTAGTCCTTTCCGCATATTATTCTACGTCTAATGATATTGTGTGATTTTTATATTAGATAAAATCACTCTCAAATGTTTTGCTTCCGGGAAAAATGATTTTCCTATCCATTGAGCGTTAGTTGTTTAAGCCCTGTGAAACCCCTTTCTTATTTGTCGTAAGTTGACTCGATTCTGTTCTTCTTTACATCAGAAATTCACAATACTAAGGGATGTTTGGCTTCTTTTTGAAAGGAGGCTCGCGAATTTTTCTGGCAGGACAATGGGTGAATGATCCTCTTTGGGCGTTCTCTCAATGTTCTCTCCCTATCAGGAAAGATTTTCGATCACCCTTTTTTCCTACAATTGCCTTTATGATAGCATCGCAAGAATGTGCTCAAACCATCCTGTAAATAAACAAATTTCGACATTATTTTAATTATGTTTATAGGGGTCTAGTACCGTCTGCAAACAATATTTGTAAAATGTAAATAAATAAATTAATTATGAATTTTTGCTTACAACTTTTAAAATATGTATGAACAATTACTAGGAAAACTTATAAATTGACAACGCCACAATCAATTAAAATAATATTCCAGTCAATCCAGAGTAGAATAGGCATCAAATAGGGGAGGGAACCAATTCAAGACAAAAAATATAAAGTATCCTATTTACATTTGTGTTGTCCCTGTTTTGTGAAATACAATACACTGTATAGTTTAAAAAATGTTAAATTTTGTGCCTTTGAAAACTATAAATCTTTTTATACTAACGGTTTTTTTTATATCCTAGAGCTAACAAAGAAATACATAGTAAATGAACACCCTGTATATTACCTCATAATTTGATGAAGTTTATATACAATTTTCTCGTTTCTTTTTTAAATAGCACACCCTGTATATTTTACCGAAAATTGAAATCTCTAGTAAGACTCCAACCAACCAAAAAAATGTTGTTTAAATAATTCGCGGCGTTGCCAAATTGTCATATTTATACCTATATTTATACAGGGTGTCCGGAAATAGCATCGCCAAATTACAGATGGTGATTCTACATAAGAGAACATGAACATTTTTTCATATAAACATGGGTCCGAAAATGCATAGTTTCCAAGATACAGGGTGTCAAACTTTTTATAAAAAAATCAGTTTTTTGTTAATATCTTAAATATGATTTTACTGATTTTGTTGAAATTTGGCAGGGTTATCTGTAGTAATAAGGGGCTCATTTAGCCTTAATAATATTAAAAATATAAAGTCCAGTGGCGTCCCGGAGGGCATCATACTGAATATAATTGACAAAAAAAGTGTGCGGCGCTGACTTTTTTAAACACTTTAAATTTTTTTTCGTATTAAGCAACTAAAAATACAATATTTTTGATTCTTAAGTTGTTTTCGTATCTTGCGTCGCTTTCGATTAAAAAAGTAAAAACCGGTTTATTACATTTCCAAACTTTTTTGATAAAATCGATATGTTTATTTATATCTTAAATATGCTATCACCGATTTTGTTGAAATTTAATAGGGTTATCTGTAGTAACAGGCGGCTCATTAAGCGTTTATTAGATTAAAAATATAATATCCAGTGGCGCCCCGGAGGCATTTTACGGAATATTATTGACAAAGAAATGTGCGCCACTGACTCTTTTAAACATTTTATATTCTTTTCGTATTAAGCAGCTAAAAATACAACAATTTTGTTTCTTGAATTGTTTTCGTATCTCGCTTCGTTTTCGAGAAAAAAAATAAAAACCAGTTTATTACATTTCTTTAGGGCACCAAATTCTACATCAAACGCTGTAATAAACTGGTTTTATTTTTTCTCAAAAACGAAGCAAGATACGAAAACAATTTAAGAAACAAAAATTTTGTGTTTTTAGTTGCTTAATACGAAAAAGATATAAAATGTTTAAAAGAGTAAGTGGCGCACATTTCTTTGTCAATGATATTCGGTATGATGCCCCCAGGGACGCCACTGGACATTATATTTTTAATCTAATAAACGCTAAATGAGCCGCCTGTTACTACAGATAACCCTATTAATTTTCAACAAAATCGGTGATAGCATATTTAAGATAAAAATAAAAATATCGATTTTATCAAAAAAGTTTGGAAATGTAATAAACCGGTTTTTACTTTTTTAATCGAAAACGACGCAAGATACGAAAACAACTCAAGAATCAAAAATATTGTATTTTTAGTTGTTTAATACGAAAAAAATATAAAGTGTTTAAATAAGGCAGCGGCGCACACTTTTTTTGTCAATAATATTCGGTATGATGCCCTCCTGGACGCCACTGGACTTTATATTTTAAATCTAATTAATGCTAAATGAGCCCCTTATTACTACAGATAACCCTGCTAAATTTCAACAAAATCAGTAAAATCATATTTATGATATTAACTTGGATATTAACAAAAAACTGATTTTTTATAAAAAGTTTGACACCCTGTATCTTGGAAACTATACATTTTCGGACCCATGTTCATATGAAAAAATGTTCATGTTTTTTTATGTAGAATCACCCTCTGTAATATCGCGACGCTATTTCCGGACACCCTGTATATTTTATAGTTTTCGCGAAGTTGCCAAATTGTTATATCTTTTCTTAATAATTGTGCTAATTTTTTCATGATTTTCAATAACTTTTATCTTAAATTTAAAATTAACACCTCGCATGTCTTAAAAATATTGACCTCTTTCAAGTTCCTCATTGATTCTAATATTTTATTATCGACATCAGTGCAAAGAATTTATAATAATGTTTCTTCTTTGTTATATAAGTAATAAACACCCGTTATAAAAATCTAGTGGAATGTATGCAATTAATTTTTGTTACAATGCACATGAAAAACAAATAAATAACTATATATGGCACTTGACATTTACTTTAGTTTAGAAATTTAGTTCTAGCATTTGGAGTTTGGCGTTTTTTTATTATTTAATTATTGTCAAGAGGAATCGATGATAAAGGTGTAAACTACTGTAAACCTTAGGAGAAATACTTACACTTCTTAATCTGTACATAAACAAATCTCGACAATATTTTAACTGTTTGTAGTACCCTAGCACTACTGCCTGCAAACGATGCATACAATATTTTTAAAATATTAATTAATTAATTGTGAGTGTTTGTTTATGACGACCCTTAACAAATTTCGAGAAGATAACATTATTGTTGACAACACCGCAGTCAATTAAAGTAATATTCTATGGTAATGAAACAATCTTTGTATATCATACAAAATTTAATCCAAAAGGGACCTCTATAAAGAGCGTAACCTTTTGGATTAAATTTTGCATGACATACAAATATTGTTTCATTACTATGGTTCGTACATGCACACAGCCTTTACTCTTCATTTAATATTCTATGGTTGAATTGACATCAAATAAGGGAACCAATTCTAGGTAAAAAATATAGTGTCCTATTTCAAATAATAAAAAATCATGTGTGCAATTCACACGCGCACGCGGTAAAAGTGAAACCGAGAGTGAAACCTTCATAAAACCAAACCAAGCACACTGAGGGAAATGTTTTATAACCATTATAAAAACTTTATTAACCGTTATAAAAAATCTGCATAAGATAGGCGCCAATACGAGTCTTGCGTAAAGGCTATTAAAGTCGTTTTATAGAAATTTAAAAAAGGGCTGGCATAATGTTTATTCAACTTTCTTATAGAATTTTTAATAAGCTCATGTCTAGCAGGTATTAAACCTTTTTTTTTTATCGTTATACAAGTATTTTTAGGGGTTATTATTATTTTTTCTTAATAAACGGCAATGGCTACATAACTTTTATTAAACATTTTATAACCTCTATTAAAAGTTTGATTGCCGTTATTCCAACGTGTTATACTTGTAATACAAGCTCTTATTAACTGTTATGTAAATAGAATATTAGGCGCATCCACCATATTATAAAGGAGCCTGCACCATCCTTATGGAGAAGTGATTTCCGTCAAATTGTTTGAAAATTTAATATGATGTAGCTCAAAAAACAACGAAAGATTTTGTTGGTGATATAATAACTTGTTAAGAGAACTACATCATATTACATTTTCAAACAATTTAACCGAAACCACTTTTCTATAAGGATTGATTGGAATATACAGGTTGTTGCAATTTTTCGGGTGTTTCAGATTCAATGCAAGAATTAATAGCTTATCTATTTTAACAGTTATGTTGAGGAATAGGGCTAAGGACAATTGCAGTTTAGAGAATCAATATTGGAATGTATAATGTACGAAGTACAGCATCAAAGTGGAGAAATATCTGTGAAGAAAACAATCGAAATAAAAGTTGCTTGATCACTGGTAGTGAATCCTGTAAAGTGACTTAAATTTATATATAATATAATTTAAGGTTAAAAAGTAGAAAAAACATTAAAAACAAGAATGAATTTAATAAAATAATTTATTACATAAATAGAAACATACACAAACACAGCAAAAGGCTGTTAAGAAAATGGCGTCGTTAATAAAAGGAAAATGAAAGTATTTATCCAAAATGTTACTTCTGTACCTTGTTCCAAGTAAAAAGGGCACTTAAAACCGCTATCACTAATGCCAACGGAGACCGAGAATGGGAATTCAATATTCATTGAATGGATTGAAAATTGAAAATTTTTAGATACGGCGTTATCCGGTTAATAACCGGTAAGCAAGTGTCGATTAACGTGCATTAGGTGTACTTTTTAAGTCTGGCCTATTAAGGCACTTTTTAATGATTATGCAACTCTTGAATAGAGGTGTAAGAATACTTGTATACGAGATAAAAATAGTTTGCATAGCTTCTTTTAAAACAACTTTAATACTAACTATTGACGTTAATAATTTTAGTTATACAATTTTGTATAGTAGTTACTCAAGTAAAGACTATACAAGACTTTATTAGCTGGACTTTTCTCAGTGCGGTTACCCATCCAAGTACAAACCACGCCCGACGTTGCTTAACTTCAGTGATCGAACGATAACTACTTTTTACTTTTTACTCTTAACAAAGATGTAAAATGATAACTATCTCATTTTCTCGCAGGCTACATGCTATAGGTCTCTTTTTACTGTCGCATTTCGTTTCATCGAGTCTCAAATCACACCCGTGCTAAAGCAGTTTTCAGTTAAAAAAGTTTAATTTATGTTACCTCTCTTTTGTGAAACACCATATAGAGTTTAAATAATTTTTAAAATGTGCCTTTGAAAGCTGTGATGATTTTCTAAAATCTTGCAGCTAACGATATATCAAAAAATTGCACACTAAATAGTATTATACTGCTAAGATGCCTATAATCAGATTTTAATCTAATGTTCCTACTCTCATATTTTAATTGATTTATTAGATACCAATAAAAATTAAACGTCACACGAAAACAAACGTCAAACGAAAGAAAAGTGTACAGGATGTTCCGTAAGAAAAGATAAAAGTTTGATTTATAGGTAAAAATTGACAGCTCACAGTAAAAATCTGACTGCGCCACTGGATTCTACGTAAAAACTGTACAAGAGCAAGTATTTAGCTTTGCGATAAAGGATAACGGAGATACGAGGGGAGTCCCAAAAACATAATTTTCAATTTCGTCCTGTATCTCACAAGCGGGTTTTGAAAATTTTGTTTATATCATCGTTCTTTTCGCAAAAAGTAGCAAGCATTGCGAAAACCGCAACTCTCTATCTTTACTCGTACGTGCGATAATAATATCATCGAAAATGGGACACCCTGTACATTGCCGAAATACGGGACATCAGCTGTCACAATTCAATTTATGGCATAAATACGGAACGTCCCAGGAAATACGGGATACCTGGTAATCCTAATCATGAGATATATCCTGGACAATGCATAGCATCAGATAAATATACATATTAGGAAACAATTTAATAAAACTAAAAATCTTAAGTTTATGCTTAAAACATATTAAAGAAAGAAAAATATTTTACGTATTTTCCGCTTTGGTTATTTGTACATTTAAAAATATTTCTTCTGAATTTATTGTTAATAGAGTTTGAAATGAAATCTGGGTGGTCTCGGTTAAGTAAGAATATTTCATTTTCAAATCTTTTTCTTAAAACTTATATTTTGTGATATCTCGTATTAGGCCTTGTTTTTTAAAAATACCCACAAAGAGAGGCCTAGCGGTCCTATTAGGCGGCCATCTAAGTGTGCCAGCCCTTCTGATCCAGAAATGATTACTATTATTTAGATATTCGGTAACCGGCATAATATTGTGCGACGCGGCGGTGTGCCATCTTGTTGCCAAATAAGCTTGTACCGAATTAATAGAATATTCTCTAGATGACTTTCTACACCATTTTGTACAAAATCTAAGTATCTCTCACCTCTCACCATTTAGATATCCATCAAAAACAATTGTATTTTGTGGGGATTTTATTTTGCCCAACAATGTTTGTGTTTTTTCTCTTGAATATTCCCGATATGGTAAAAGTGGCTTCATCTATAAAAACAATCTTATTTAAAAAGTCAGGGTCTTCTCGAATAAGCCTTGCTATTTATTCGTAGTAATGAAGCCGTTGCCTCATATTTCCTTCTGTCAAATTTTGCACCGGTCGGCAGGAACTTATAGGGCCACCGACCACAGGGCTGATGTTCTAATGTTTTTGGTCTTCAAAATATCCCATATTATAAAAATCTTTTGAATCGCTTGGTGTTTCACGCGCGAATTGAATACAATATTTTTTTTCTTCAAACGTCAGTAAATCCGTCATTACTCGACTGTGTAGGCGGCCGTGAAGTTTCGTTTTTCCTCCGCCGGAGCTTTACTTTTCACTTTTCCGCCGGCGGAGGTAAAAGTTTTGTCATAGCAACATAGATACAATACAAACAGACAACAAAATAAGCGTCAACAACTCAAGATTTATTAAACTACAATTTGTATTTATCACTCAATTTGTGACTGCATTTCTAAAAATCACTAATTTAGGAACAAATTGGTTATTATTTAATCGAACTAAGTCAATAACTGCTTATCAATACGGAATTAAAACGCAATCGGAAACGCAATCTTTAAAAAATAATTATTGTTGACAGTGTCCACTGACAGCTTCATGTTACAAATTCACCGACACCAGTCTAAGCAAGGCCACCTACGACCGTGGTCTAAGCCGCCTTGCGAACCCATTTATCTTTAATAATAATTAGATATTATTACTATTAAAAAGAGATGTTTTTGCATTAATTTGTCGACATTTGAAGAAAAAACAGCATATTTTATTTGGAGGAAAAGTTACTTTTCATGGCTTGCTCTCTATTACCAGCCTCACTCCGTTCGGCTGTTAAACACGAACGCGCCATGAAAAGTATCACTTTTCCTCCATATAAAATAATATACTATTCTATAACTGGCTAGAGCCATGAAAAAGAGAACTAATCGTCACTGATAGTCCCATAAAAGTAAAAATCTAGCAATAATTTATTGTGATACATTTCCAAATTGAAGTGTACCGCATAAAACCATAGAAAAAAAGCGTGTACACTATGTGCGCATATCAGAAGTGAAACTTCTTAAACTTAAACGCCCTAGCTTCAGATTTGGTTAAAAAGCGATTTTTTAAATATACCACTCAATTTAAAGTGTCGCTTATGTCTTGACAAGGTAATAGAGCAAATCCCATATTTTAATCTTATAAACTAACAAAGATATCCCAATAAGACTATTCTCATACTCATACTTTCTTCCGCCAGGCCTTCAAATTTTACACCCGGCGCGCGTTAAGAAGATTCACTTCAAAAATAATTAACCACACCATTTAACAAAAAGGATCGGTCTAATGAGGTGATTCCTGTTGGTGCTTTGCCTATACTGTGGCGGATTTCAGCCACCGACCAACCAATAATCAGCCAACATCTCACCGCAGACTCACGATGCCTTCTCGCTTCAAATAATAGTTTCAAATATGAACAAGCCATACCCCGGCGTATAAGGCAGGGTATACCGACGCCTTACTGAAGAGTCCAATATGTAGACCCGGGACGAAACGCAAAAACGGTGCAAAACTGCGCGAAAATACTATTGCATGGGGTTTTTTTCATGCCAGATATGCAAATTATGTCTATTACTCCGTCTTGGTAAAAACCGGCTTCGTCCCTGAACAAAACAGTACTAGTTAAATTTGGATTTGGCCAAAATTGTTGCAAAATCCAATTAATCTAGCAGAATAATCAGCCGGAGACATGCCATGTACCTTTTGGACGTGATAAGGATATATGTAGCAGTTGGTCTTGAAGGGTGTTATTATGCGGGTGAATTAGATATATATGTTTGTTTGTTACTGTTATCAGGTCTCTTAAAACTGATTATTAACTTTTATTGTTTTTTTTTACTTTTGCTCTAATTTGTAGTTGTTTTTAAAATTATATGATTATTTTAACTTGTATATGTGTTACTGGGGCTTCAGTAGAAGTAAATAATTTGAATTTGAATATATGTACAGGGTGTCCTAAATTCGAGCCTCATCATTGGGACCTCGGCAACTAGAAGAGATACGAGGTCCGTTAAATGGAGGCAAAGTTGCGCAATTTGATGCTGATCAAAATGCCACCTTACAAGTCCCGAAGATTTTTGGAAAAAACCGAATATTCGCGATTTAATTTTTATTTTTTTACACTGAAAAAACTGATGTTTTAATGGCAAATGAACTCGCGCAATTGCCCTTTTTGCTTTTATGGCAAGGGAGATTCCTTAATTTCAATGTCATTGCTTTTGCGCTAACCGAAACCATTGCAATTGAGTCAAATTCACCGCGCATTTGCCCTATTATGCCTTTGAGCCAAATGAAATGCTTTTAAGTCAAATTAGGGAGTTTCTGGCTAAAGCCATGTTTTTGTTAGCAAGTCGGCCTTTAGCACAAAATTACTGAATTTGGGCCAATTTCTCCGTGTTATTTCTCCCATCCTGAGAGTGAAATGAGATTGTTTTATGTCAAATTCGGGAGCTTCTAGAGCTAAATGCCATGCTTTTGGTAACGGGTCTGTACTTTTGGCATATGTGCATTCCGAGAGGCGTGGTTTCCCACACCTCGATGTTGGTCAGTTTATCTTGAACATCGAATCGAACAGGTGTGTGTGTCTTTTCCATGGTGAATACATGATCATGAGTAATGTGAAAGAATTCTTGGAGATGTGGCGTTATCAAAATGTTAAGGTATGTAAGTTATGTACAGTTTTCTTCTATTTATGATTTCGTAAAAATTTATATGACAACACTGTTGGTTGATCAAAATCTTTCTTTTTACTAATCTATAGGTTTACCTTAAAATTATACGTATATAATGCCGCTCTCAACTATGATTAGATAATAATTTATATATGTATATAATACGCATAATAGTACATTTGTAGCGTAATAATATTAACCACTATAAAGATTTTGAATTGTGAAGCTATCAGCTCAGAAAATTCCTAAGTCATCAGATAACTTGCAGACCACGCGTTGGTGTGCGTCAGTGCGACCATCTTTTTTCAATAGAATGCTGGTGTTTTGATGGAAGTTTCCAAAAACATTTCTGCTTATTGGCTAAACGCGCATGCATTTGTAGCAAAGTCTTAGTCTCTGACATCAAAATCTTAGGATTTTTATACAATTTCGTAAAAATGTTGAGCCCGGCTCTTTATTGCTTATATATACTCATGTCTTGTTGCTAAAATTAAGGGCCGATTTAAAAAAAAATACATTATGATTTTTTAATTATTATTATTGGTATAAACTTATATCCGTTTGGGTTATTGTCAGATCCGCCCTTGGCTAAACTATGATTTGTTTTCTTGCAGCGCAAAACATTGACGGATTAGATATAATCAAATTATTACCAAAAAAAGAAGAAGCAGGCATTCTCGAACAAAATATTCTGGGAGATAAAAAGTTGACAAAAGCTATCCAAAGCCTGAAAGATTGGTGATGGTAAATCAAGCCTTTAGAACCTGATGTAATTACCAACAATGCTGAAGAAGTTAGCTGGATCAGTGTTGATAATTTTTGTTTTAAAATAGGTTTGGCATTGCAACTTTTTGTTGGAGATGCGGTGTTTTCACTGTTTGCCAAGTTCGTATTAGACAAGTAGGAGTATATATAAAACTACTAAACAGTGATCTTTTAATTTTTTTTGTACCTTCAACAGGATCACTTTTTTGTCAAACATTTCAGTTCATAAGTGCTTCTGTTTATTTTCAATAGCTAATGTGCTTTTGCTGTTACCAAGTTCGTATTAGTATTACTTTTTTTGTACCTTCAACAAAGCACTTTTCAAAGATTTCACTTCATATAAGTGCTTTTGTTTATTTTAAATAACTGTGTCTTTTACCTAGTGTAAGTTATCCTTATAAAAATGTCAAAATGTTATTTTTCTTGCATGAAAAGAAACTAATAAAACTATTTTTCTATATTCCTCCTGTGTATCTCTATACATTCTACCGACAGCCACATTATATTTAGGTCATATATTTTGCCAAAGACTTTTTGATATGAACACTTTTTTAACGTTATAATTGATTTGTGCTATTTTGGTAAGTTACTCTAAAATCGAGTATCTTGTTGAGAAGTATATAGGGCGAAGTGGGATAAAGCCATGGCGAATTTCTCCTAAAACATGCGAGCTTGTCTGTACAAGGCGATCAATTATTTGTGGACTTACCCAAAAACTTTTTTGCTAGTCGGCTTAAAAAGTTGTAAAATAGTTTTTGAGGGGTACATGTAACTTATCGCCCTGTACAGATAAACTCGCATGCTTTTAGGAGAAATTCGACGTGGCTTTTTCTTGCAAATAAGCAATACTTTTGTCGCAAATGCGCAGAGCTTTTGTAGCAAATTCGCAGTGCTTTTCAGCAAATTCGCAATACTTTTGTCGCAAATTCGAAGTGCTTTTGTAGCAAACTCGCAGTGTTTTTTAGCAAATTTACAATACTTTTGTTGCAAATTCGCAGTGCTTTTGTCGCAAATTCTCAGTGCTTTATTAAAAAATCATAATGGACTTTGAAGACAGAGTTGAAACTTTGGCATAAAATCATACAAATTGCTGTGCTTTTATGACAAGAACATACCCTTTTGGAACAAGGAATTTTAGGCTTTTATCCCAAATGTGTCCTGAATTTGCATCAATTGAGTCATGCATTTGGCATATATCAAATGCATGGCGCAATTGATTCAAGTGCGTACGCATTTGAGCCAATCAAATTGTTTTTTCAGTGTATGACTTTATTTGAATAGATATAACAAAATAAATTTCATATTCCCATTGTTACTTTTTCTTTTCTACAAGATGGTGTTATCAGATTTTCAAACCGACGTTTCATCTTTGAGCTGCCATCATTAAATTTGTTTTTTTTTAATACGGCCCTGGCCTTTTTATTACGGACTTTAAGAGCTTCTACGGTCCCAGAATCAATGATGTATCGCAACTATTCGAAAAATTGATATTAATGGCATTTTTCATAAGAACTTATGTGTTAGAGAGAGAGAGAGAGAGAAAACAGATTTTTGGTAAGATCTTACCAGGAAATCATTACAATCAATTTTTCGAAGAGTATGCGATACAACAATGAGAATGTGATTTATTATTTGTTCCAATTCTAATCCCACACAACTATTTACTTGGGTAAATTGCTAAAAATATGGCCTAAAGCCTATGGTTTGAGGGTTGACACTTTAATAATTATATTATTTATTAACCACTTTTTATGTGAGTTTTTAAGCTTTCTTTATGCAAAGCGTTAATACGTAAAAAAGGTTTTTGTTTTTAATCCTATTCAAAATCTTTTTTCTGTCTCTCTCTCTAACACATGAGTTCTTATGGAAAATGTCACCCATATGAATTTTTCGAATAAGTGTGAAACATCATTGGTTTTGCGACCTTAGAAGCTCTTAAAATCAGTAATAAAAAATCCAGGGCCGTATTTAAAAAAAAAACAAAGTTGATGATGGCAGCTCAAAGACGAAACGTCGGCATGAAAATCTGATAACACCATCTTAAAGAACAGAAAAAGTAGCAATAAACATGTGAAATTTATTTTGCTATATCTATTGAAATAGAGTCATAAAAAAATTAAAATAAAATCGCAAATATTCGGTTTTTTTCAAAAATCTTCGGAAGTATTCGGAATTTTTAAACTTGTAAGGTGGCATTTTGATCAGCATCAAATTGCGCAACTTTGCCTCCCTTTAACCGACCTCGTATCTCTTCTGGTTTCCGAGATGCCAATGATGAGGTTCGAATTTGGGACACCCTGTACTTCTAAAATTGTATTTTTAAAAGGTATTTCCGCGCATGGAATAAAAGTGATTCTGTAATCGATTTACCATGAAAATAGGGCATTTTAGTTATATAACTGGATCAAGGTCAAAGTAAAGGCTATCGAAATTAATGTGCTAAATAAATTAAACTAGAAAGGAGCTCCAACTATTGTTCAACTTTGTCACATTATGAATAATTAATTATTTGACATTTTGTCGACTTTCTTGTTCTATTTCCGAGCTAATCGACTGAAGGATATTATTGCCGGTGAGGCAAGAGTTAGACCCTTAGCTTTTTCCGAGAGTAGAATGGATGAGAAGTTCACTGTCTTGAATAGTAGAGATAGACTTGTGCATGCAACTGTGCAGTATTCGCTTATTATTCTAGCAAATATTGGCACATTTAGAAAATCGTTAATTTTGCGGTAAAACCATTTTAAACTCGAATTACTTTCTGAGGTTTTTTTTTCACTTGCATGGGAGCATCTTCAGTGATTTTAAAACTATACGAGATAAAAACACGAATTCGAAAATACTGCCATGGCGAGTTTTCTTAAAATTTTTATTCGGCTTTTGCATTGTATTAAAATAAACTTTTATAGGCCACGCGCTTGCAGGACTGGTCGTAAATGTTGACTAAGCTACGTAAATTTGCATTTTTACAAATTGCTTTTATTTTTAGAAGTCGCTGTAAAATCTCTAAATCTATCAATGAAATTCAGAGTTGCTTTGACTGCGCCAAAAATACGCAGTGTTTACATGCAAAATATGCCACTTATACTTAGCATCAATGGATATTGGGATTATTAGATGAAATTCAAACTATACTTTCGGACGTTTTGTTTTCATTTGCATGGAAGCATCATCAGCGATATTTACTGCACAACATCAAATCGCATGATATTTTGAAATACTTACAACTGATTGCAAGATTCATGACGGCTTTTATAAAATTCTTATTTGGCTTTTTCTTTATATTGAATCGTAACTTTGACTAAGTTAGTTTTATTTTTAGATTTAATCGTCATCATTGTATATCAGTAATAGTATTCGTAGGTCAGTAGATATTGAATGCCAATTAATACCAGTGATTTTGAGATTTGATGACATTAAAATGAACTAAAATGAACTTCTATACATTCCTAGCTCACGGGACAAATCGTAAGCCTTAAAAAAGCTCCGCCAAATTACATTTTTTAGAGAACGTTGTTATTTTCTGAAGTCACCGTAAAACTTTACTTTTAAATCTATGAATGAAGTTCAGAGTGCAGCAAAATTAACCGCTACAATAAATGTCAGCAGACATGGAGGGATCTCGGAATTAGACAATATTATCAAATTCAAATTTGTTTGTTGATGTCAAAATCAAAATTAATTATTTTTTCGACGGCAGCGAAAAATTTTATTGTCGATAGCCGCGGCAACGGGTCGGTGAAGTTCGCCCCCCCGTATTAAACAAATTTCAAAAAAAATGAACCATAACTTTGCACACATATTGCACAATTTTGCACACCGCAAATAAAATTTTGCACACCCGCACAAGGAAAACTAGAGCTGTTTTTTATACGGGGGCAAACTTGACCCTTCCCCCCCGTCTATTACAAAATTGAAAAATTTTGCTAGGTTCAACTAATTTTGCACAATTTTGCACACCTATTTTCAAATTTTGCACACTTTTCTGGGGAAGTTATGAGGTGTTAAAAATTTGCATTCCCCTCCCCCCGTTTGTGAAAAAGTTGAACAATTTTGATGCTGCTAGGTTCAACTAATTTTGCACAATTTCGCACACCTATTTGTAAATTTTTCACACCCTTCTGGGGAAAGTAATGAGGTGTTAAAAATTTGCATTTTCCCACCCGTTTGTCAAAAAGTTGAAAAATTTTGATGCTGCTAAGTTCAACTAATTTTGCACAATTTTGCAGACCTATTTTCAAATTTTGCACACTTTTCTAGGGAAAACTTTACAAATTTTGATGAAGCTAGAGGGTCAACTAATTTTGCACACCTATTTTCAAATTTTGCACACTCCTTATGGGGAGTGTTAGAGGTACCAAAAAATTGCATTTCCCCACGTTTGTCAGAAAAGTGAAACATTTTGCACAATTTTACACACATATTTTCATATTTTGCACACTCTTCTGGGGAAAGTTTTGAGGTGATAAAAACTAGCATTTTCCAACATTTGAATATAGGTGTGCAAAATTAGTTGAACCTAGCAGCATCAAAATTTTTCAACATTTTGACAAAATGGAATGCACATTTTTAACACCTCATAACTTTCCCGAGAATAGCGTGCAAAATTTGAAAACAGGTGTGCAAAATTGTGCAAAATTAGTTGAACCTAAATCCATCAAAATTTTTCAACTTTTTGATAAACGGGGGGAAAAAATGCAAATTTTTAACACCTCACAACTTTTCGCAGAAGTGTGCAAAATTTATAAATAGGTGTAAAAAATTGTGAAAAATTAGTTGAACCTAGCAACATCAAAATATTTCAACTTTTTGACAAACGAGGGAGAAAGTGCTAATTTTTAACACCTCATAACTTTGCCCAAAAAAGTGTGTAAAATTTGAAAATAGGTGTGCAAAATTATCCAAAATTTGTCTACTTTTTGACAAACGGGAGGGAAAATGCTAATTTTTAACACCTCATAACTTTCCCCAGAAGAGTGTGCAAAGTTTAAAAATAGATGTGCAAAATTGTACAAAATTAGTTGAACCTAGCAGCATCATAATTGTTCAACTTTTTGACAAATGAGTAGGGAAATGTACATTTTTAACACCTCATAACTTTCCCCAGAAAAGTGTGCAAAGTTTGAAAATAGGTGTGCAAAATTGTGCAAAATTTGCCGAATCGAGTGGCATCAAAATGTTTCAATTTTGTAACAGACGGGGGGGAACGGTCAAGTTTGCCCCCCGTATAAAAAACAGCTCTAGTTTTCCTTGTGTGGGTGTGCAAAATTTTATTTGTGGTGTGCAAAATTTTATTTGCTGTGAGCAAAATTATGCTTAATTTATTTTTGAAATTTGTTTAATACAAACTTCAGGTTCAGTAGTCTGTCAACTGTTCGGGTTACGTTTAATGAAATCTTTGAGCCTAGTTAGGTTCAGTGTTTTTTTTATTTTTTACATGTTAAAAGTATTTAGGCCCTTCCAGTTATAATTACAAGCACGGTTGCACGTAGCACAAATGGGCGCGAACCTTTCGGGCACGCCACCGATTGTTTTAATTGGGTTTAATCTATTCTTCCAAACCGTCACTTTGGAGAGCTGTCAGTAATACTGCACATGATTTTGACACATGTCAGTGTGACATTTGACATATGTTTTGTTTGAAAGGAAAGTGACAACTGCTAAATGTCTTTCCACCACGTTAATTATTTAATATTATTTTTTTTTTCAATATCAAAACCGCATTCTATCTTTAAATTTTAATATGGTGTATAGTTTTGTTATTACACTTTCCAGAGGCATTTTTTTACGTAAAATATATTGGCGCTCTTAATTTTCTATTTTCGATTACCAGAAATGAGATACGACCCAAAGTTCAATTTTTTTAAACAACCTGTATTTTTTTAGCTTAGTAGTTGGCTACTTTTTACTTTTTCCTTTAAAATTATATACTTACCATAGTTCATATTTCTTATTATTGTAAGTGCTCAAACTTTACAAAACTTCGCTTTAAATTTAATAAATTGGATAGTGACTTATTTTATCTTGGTAAGCGTATGTCATTTAAATTTTATTTTGACATTTAAGTGCTTTCCATTAGTTTGAGTTGGCAAAATTACGCTGTACTGAATCTTAAAAAGTGAAAATCTCCTTCGAAAATTACGAACAATATGATATGTTAGAATGCTTTATTCAAAACAATAACAATTCCGATATCGCATCTGAATCATATTTCAATCGTTATCCAGAAAGAAGACAACCTTATAAGTCTATTTTTGTGAGATTAAATGAAAATTTCACCAATCGTGGAACATTTACCAAACCAAGATCAAACAATTGCAACATTAAAGATGCGGAAGAACCCTTGAATCTCAAGCCGTCAAATTGAAGATGATTCTGGAGTTTCAAGATGTCGCGTCGTGCTCTAGATATTTTAAATAAGTATAAATTTCGGCCTTATGCAATAGAATCAAACATTTGCATTCAATTGATTATCAACGGCGATTCGAGTTTTGTACATGGTATCGTCAAATGGAATTTTCAACAGGCATAACCAACATCACTGGTCTGATATCCTCACCGTACTATCGGAGTCCGATCCCAGGGACTGTTTGGTTTTAAAATTTGATACGCTCTACTTGGAAATCGTGTTTTAACTTATAGCATGTATCAAGTAGAAGAAGGTGGACGGCGTCGGTACTAAGAAATGTTAAACTAACTTCTGATTGAAGAACTTATGGAAAATCTTCCTTTACATGAAGCAAGAAATCTCTTCTTTTAGCAAGATGGTAATCCCTCATAACATCAGGATCGTTTCACAGTTATTAAGTTTGAATTTTGGGAATAACTGGATTGGAAGTAATGGATCAGTGAGGTGACCACCACGATCCCCAGATCTAACGCCACTGGATATTTTCTTTTGGGGACATATTAAAGACAAATTTTACAAAAAAAGACTAATAACAATATCAATGAGCTTAGACAAAATTTTATAGACTATATGAATTCAATTAAAAATATTCATAATGCAGTTCGGAATGTTAAAAAAATATGTAATTTATGTATTTAAAATAATGGACGTCAGTTTGAATATTTGATTTAATTGTAATTTTATTGACATTATTAATATATAGATATTTAATATTAATTGGTTTTTAATTTATTATACTTAAATTAGATGTAAATATGATTTTTTTTTTTGGTGAGATTTTATTTTTATCTCACAAATCTGTGAGGTTTTCTTTCTGGATAACGATTGAAATATGTTTCAGATGAGATATCGGAATTGTTATTGTTTTGAATAAAGCATTCTAACATATCATATTTTTCGTAATTTTCGAAGGACATTTTTCACTTTTTAAGATTCAATACAATTTAAATGACATGCGCGTACCAAGATAAAATAAGCCACTATCCAATTTATTAAATTTAAAGCAAATTTTTGTAAAGTTTGAGGACTTACAATAATAAGAAATATGAACTATGATATAACATTTTAAAGGAAAAATAAATGCAATCTACTAAGCTAAAAATATACAGGGTGTTCCATCTAAAAAACAGAACTTTGGGTCGTATCTCATTTCTGGCAATCGAAAATAGAAAAATAAGAGCGCCAATATATTTTACGCGAAAAAGTGCCGCTAGAAAGTGTTTTTCATTTTTCGATATCTTAAGTAAATAACAAAAGTATATCTACACCATATTAAAATGTGGTAACATTTTTAAATCGCCCTCTAGATCGTAAACGCATCAAGATAGCCATGATCTGTTTTGACATTCATATATTTCTCCAAAAAAGAGCTTGAGAATAGGGGGTCAGATTTTTTGTACAGGATGCAGTTTTTAAGTCTGCCATAAAAACATAGAAATTTGACCAGCCTGTACCTACTGTTTTCCATCATGCCACTGAACAACTGGGAAAGTCGATCAAATCTAAGTCTGGTATTTAATTATAGGTACCTCTAATTCCAAAATATATGACGACTTTTTCTTTTTATTAAAATAAACTTATATAAACACCTCACTAGCTGTACACCCTAAAATTTGACCTTTATATATTAATGAAATTCAGTTACCTAATCAAAGTTAACGACAGCGTCAAAGAGTCCATGTTCATACAATAAAAATCAAGGCATCTCGGAATTAGATCAAAAATGGAAATTGCTGCATTTCAAACTTTTAGTTTCAATAATTACATGGTTACATCATTGGATATCTAGCCTACGAAATCATACCACCAAATGAGCTAGGAAAGTCGAAGAGCTCTAAGTGTAATATTTAGGTACACATCTAATTCAAAAATTAATTCATTTCATTGTCTTAAAATAACTTCATTTTGAAATTTTTTTGAAAGAAAGAGTTTATTTTTAGTAGATGTAAAATTGACCTCTAAATCTATTAATAAACTTCAGAGTTCAGTAAAGTTATTGGCTGCATCAAAGATGTGCCGATGTGGTTATACATGCATGCAGAAAGCGCAGTGTTTATACGCCAAAATTGTTATTATTATGATCGTTTTAATTTTTTTTCGCTTTTCCCAGGCCTCTCTCTAAGTAGACATGACAGGTCTGTACCAATTCTGCCCTGTTCTAGTGCACAGTTCGGGCTATGTTGCATGTCTTCATCAGTATTATGGCTTTCTGTATATGATATTGCATCACTCTATCTAGCTAGCTGAATTTGCTTCAGATGTAAAGGTTTTATGTATGATGCTTGTTATGGATATTATGGATATCATGATTTGCACTCTTTCCTGTTTACAGACTCTTTCCACTTCAGTTGCCAAGAGGGACTCCTTTTCAGTTTTTTCGGTGTATTTTCTGCTGATATTATTATTTGTTGGTAGCGCTACGTCTATTAGGTATGTGGTCTTGCCCTTTTTATCCATCTCCTTCGACTCCAGCTGTAATTTTAAAGGTAACTTGCTCATACCAGATGTATTATTTTATTTTATTGAACATTTTATGGTGAGGTGCTTGCATCTGTTTGGTATTATGCCGTTTGACAAAGAAAAAATCAGAAATAAAATGGCGGCAAGCACTTAAAATTTCGGTATATACCAGTATATCCACATATGGATATCGTGCTATACCAGCGTATCCTCATATGGATACTGCTGTAAATTCAAAATTGTTATTCTTATGAAATAAAAGACGCTATTTTACATGAAAAGTGTATTGAAAGAAAAACAATAAAGCTATTCTTCTATAAGTAAAACTTATTGATGTATATCATGAAAGACGATGTTTTGCATGAAAGTGATTTGAACCAAAAAACAATTTTTTTTGTGCCATACCAGACCTAATATGAGTTTTCAAGTCCCATACCATCCTTCTAAACAGTTAAACAGTTAAAATGCGTCGTATCCATATGTGGATATCATGGTACTCTGATACACACCTAGAAATATCCACATATGGATATCTGGTGTGGAAGGGGTTATAGTGAGATCTGGTCGGTTGTGTGGTATAGTTTATATTTGTTGATATTGTCTATAGAATAAGTAACCAGAATCCAAACTCTCAACCGTCACCGAGTATATTGACCAAAAGCGCTGGGTGACCTTCAACCAACGCCACAGCCAGAATTCCATGTGCACGCTTACTGCCTTTTGACTGATTTAATATTATCCATCTATAATCTATATAGCACGGAAAACCGGATAGCTGAACTTTTTTTGAAGTGAATATTCCTTGCTTTCATGAGAGTGATTTTTCAAGGCTGCGTCACGACATGGAAAATTTTCGTATGGCGTCACGACACTGTTTATGAAAAATTGATTATCGAAACCGGCTAAAATAAGTAAAATAAGTTGAAAATAAGTAAAACTAACCGAAAGTGAATTGGACGACTAATCCAAACTGACCAAGTCTTTTAAAATTGATTATAACGTATCGGAATCGGTTCAAATAAGTAAAATAAGTTGATACTAAGTGAAACTAAACCAAAATTGATTAGACGACTAACGAAAACTAACCAAATCTATTAAAATTTATTATATCGTATCGGAATCGGCTCAAATAAATAAAATAAATTGTGACTAAGTGAAACTAACCGAAAGTTGATTCATTATAAAATATTATCGGAATCGGCTCATATATCTAAGTAAAATAAGTTGAGACTAAGTGAATCTAACCGAAAGTTAATTGGACGACCAACCAAATCTATTAAAATTGCTTACAACGTATCGGAACCGGTTTAGATGACTAAAATAAGTTGAAACTGTGTCAAACTAACCGAAAGTTGCTTCAACGACTAATCAAAACTTACCAAATCTGTTAAAATTGATTATAACGTATTGGAACCCGTTCAAATGAGTAAAATAGGTTGAGACTATGCCAAAACAAACCGAAAGTTGCTTCAACGACTAACCAAAATTAACCAATTCTATTATAAATGATTATTACGTATCGGAACCGGTTCAAATAAGTAAAATACGTTGAGACTAAGTGAAACTAACCGGAAGTTGATTAGACGGTTAACCAAAACACCAAATCTATTAAAATTGATTATTATATGATTCTCTCACCCTCTTTCTCTCTTATAAAATCGATAAAGAAATAATCACTTCTATGACGTGCAATGTGTTACTCGCGACTTTTTTGCCAATTTCGACGAACTATGACCCCTAAAGTCCAAAAAACATTAAATTTTGAAAAAACAAAATTGTGTCTCTCACTGTGTGTGTGTCTCTGTCCATCACACGACTTTCCTCCAAAACCGTTAGGCCGATTACCAAAATGGGTATTTAGGAGTTTCGGGACAATATCTCCAGACGCTTTATAATTTTTTTCTTTAACGTTAAAATTAAGGATAGTTTATATAAAGAAAAATATAAAGAAATTGGTTTTTACAAAAACAACCTTAACGATTTTCATTAGATTTCCTATATGTTTACAAGTTAGTAGGCAAGTAATACGTACTATGCCGTTTTTCTGTGAAAAATCGGTGTATGTCCCTTTAATCTTGAGAAAAAAGAACAAAATCGAATAGCTCCAACGATTTCCTTTAAAGTCTGTACTTATTTACCAATTTGTAAGGCAAATAATATGCACTTGTTTGTTTTCCTAGGAAAAATAAGATAAAGCCACTTTACTATAGTGAAAATATTGACCTTCCAATTTTCCCTAGTTCTGTGGCGAAACTATGTTCCAACTTTTTTTTAATCCCAATAAGCGAGAAGTATTACCGTTTATTTAATGAATTTTTCCAAACCATCAGTATTTTTCAAATTCACAGATATCCGTTTTGATGCGCTTTCAGCATATGGGCTGGGTAGTTTTAAAACCGTTATAAATAAAAAATTTCTGTTAAATCCTATCGTATCAAAATTCTCCGCTATATTAACGCTGCCAGATATTTCATTAACGTGCAAAATTATCTGTTAATATAGTACAAATGTTTACAAATAAAAAAGTCACGAGTATCACAGTATATATAGTTACGATACCTTATAGTAAATTTTAATAGATTTGGTTAGTCGTTCAAACAACTTTCGAGTAGTTTCACTTAGTATCAACTTATTTTAATCATTTAAACCGGTTACGTTATGCTATAATCAATTTTAATAGATTTGGTTGGTTAATGGTTAATCGTCCAATCAACTTTTGGGTAATTTCATTTAGTATCAACTTCTTTTAGTCATTTGAACCGGTTACGATACGTTATAATACATTTTAATAGATTTGGTTTGTCGTTGAATTAACTCGGTTAGTTTCACTTAGTTTCAACTTATTTTAGTCATTTGAACCGGTTACAATAGGTTATAATAAATTTTAATAGATTAGGTTAATTTTGGTTATTCGTTTAAGTATGGTACTTAGTATCTGCTTATTTTAGTCATTTAAACCGGTTCCGATACGTTATAATACATTTTAAAAGATTTGGTTAGTTTCGGTTAGTCGTCTCATCAACTTTCGGATAGTTATTTATACTGACGTTTTCAGCTATTTAATCATTTCTAAGATATTAAAGATGCTAATAAATAAAGCTACTTATTTTCTTATCAATATATTTATTAAGCCAAATTATTAACTTATGATTTTTGGTTACACTCTATTAATCGATTTTAGTGTATAATATAATTTAACTCGTCTAGAACTTCATTAAAGCACGAAACCTCAACAATGGAAAATGCATCCAAAGTATAACCCCGTATTTCCAACAGCTAGAATTTTACTATATATTTTAGACGATTCGTTTACTACAGCTGTAGCGCCTACACTGGCGAGTTTCGGCGGAATTTCGGCGGATCGAGCAATTGGAGGTCATGGCAGACCGAGCGTGGCAACAGGGAAAGATTAGATTCTGGTTATTTATTATTCTTGTGGTAATACAGTTTGAACTTGTTTGAACGCATTATTTTCCAATATATTGTTACGTTTTTCCCGTGGGTTCTTAACAAAATTACAACTTTGCTATTTTCAACTAATACTCTCTTTATTCACTATCACTGTATACAATTTAACACTTTAAACTACTCTTATAACTTTACAACTAATATCTATTCAACACTCAATGATTAACTGAACTGAACTGACTAACATTCGCCTTAGGTCTGCTTATATATAATCTCAGATCTATCACGAATATTCGGGAAGTATTCCGAGGCCACTCTATATGATCTCGACGAGGCCATCGAGATAATTCCAGTCCAGCGATCCTGAAACTTCGCGACCAGCCGGGCGATGAGTCATACAGACAAAGAAGCGAGGGGAAAGGCGCGGCGGCGGCGGCTAGTTCTATAGGGTAGCACAAAAACGTTCGGATGGTTGTTAGTCGTGACAATATTTTTCGGTGTGTAATTATAATATTTTCTTTCTGATTATATCCAGGTTAAATTTAAGTGTAAATGCCTGATGGTGCATGCTTCTTTTATTTTGCATCCCCCTATTACATATGCACTTGTTTCCTGGTGTTGATGGCATTTTCTGCATAGTTTATTTATCTCTGTTTTTCATAATGTATTTTTGGTAGGTTTTGCGTACTGCTACCTAGGCCTGTATCGCTAATATAAAGCCCTCTGTTTTGGGTAGAGTTCTCCTTTCAGAAGCCACTTATTGCATGTGTCTTCTTTGTAATGATAAAATATATAATTTATAGGTGTTTTTTCTGCAATTCCTTCCAAGATTATTGTTATATTTCATCTTGTGGTGTTTGCATTAGTTGTGGTTGTGTTTCAGATTGTGATAAATTCAGCGGTGTTAGTGTGTATAGGCGTATGTTTTTCACACCTTGAGACCAATCACATTCTCGTACTTCGATAGGCTTTATATAAGTAAACATATTATTATTTTAAAGTTACAACCGAAATTTTACACTTTTTCAAGCGTAAAAAATATAAGTACCTTTCATTCATGTTTTTCGTGGTTTAAATACTACGATAGTGTTGTATGTGGTTGTTCTAGTTTATAATTGTCACTTGTTTTACAACATTTATCGGTCCGTGTTGACGTATTGTGTTGTGCCATTGTATTTGGTGTCATCCTGTAATTCCGGGTTGCTCGTCCAGAGGCTTTGATAGTCGTCTTTTTCTGTATAATGCAGTATTAAAATAGCCCATAGCCATTTTCCCAAAAGCGCATTGACGTAATCTCCATTCACGCTAGCCCAAATTCGCTTTTCCGACGTGTCTATTTTATGTCGAAACTCGGCGGCTAACAGTTGAATAACGATTTTTTAAGTCTGGCCCAGAAATAGCGTTGTAAGCCTTGTGTATCTACGTCATCAAGTAAAATAGGATTTATTTCAGGAAATATTGGAAATGGTTCGAGAGGGAGAACAGAGAGAGAGAGAGAGAAAGGAATATTGAAAGAAACGAGAGCATAATTATGGGGTGGGACTTGTGATTTTCGTGCTTGTATCCAGAAATTATGAGTATGACGTTGTAGTGTCGAAAAGAACCGCGAAAATGAATAAACTGTTTCCATTCATACATGTCTCTTATTCTGATTCTGGCCGATATAATTGATCACACCAAACATAGACAGGATGTAACTTATCATTGTGCTATCAATTCTTATTGAGTAAACTATAACAAAGGGGGTCCATTCCGTAAATTAATTAACTTGGGGTTTTATAACACTATACTACATACGGACAACACATTCATTCCTGGAGTTTTCATTCATTTCATTTAGGCAAGGACGGTATTTAGAGAGCAGTTTTAATTTATGATATTTTTTGGACAAAAATGTATATCACACGTTTAATTTCATTTGCAAATAACTATTTTAGTTGATGTCGGATTTAAATGAATTTTGAAGAATATTGTAGATAAATTAATGGAGGATCGCTCACATGTTAAAAATTTACTAAAAATAGACGTACAACAGGTTGTAACGTTTTAAGTTCCGTATATTTAAACATAACCTAAATTTTATTTATATTTCTCACATTTTGGTATGTTGCCAGATAGTTCTCGAATATTTGATCGAGTTTCGACCATTGTAGCTGTTGAATTCAGTCAATTTCCAATTGACCAGCGCGGAAGAATGACGTTAGTACTATTTCGTCGTCTAATTGTACTAGAATCATCGTTACAATTTATTTAATTATTCTTGATTATGGTTCCCATAGATGTTAGCCGGTTTGGTTAGGATCATCTGCTGCTTCTTTTCTTGTTTGGCCTCGAAGTGCGTATTTAAATGTGCAAAATTTCACGCTACCTAGCGCTAGTTTAGTACTAGTGAGTTTAGTACGCTTTTGAAGTTTTCTTTGGTCGAGGTGGATAAGCCACGGCCATGTCACTTTTCCGCGGTCATTGTGTAGAACCTAGGTCTCTGGTCTATAGCTCGGCATTTGAATTTTTTCAGACCATCTTAATGGGATTTTGAGCTAAGGCTATATAAATAGGTTTTTGTATATGTTATCTTTCTTTGCCTGTCTGTAATTTTGATGAATTAGTAGCAAGAAACTTAATTTCTTCATTGAAAGTCACATGGAATAGAGGTTAAACATTCCTAGAAAAACCCTCGTTAGAACACCTTGAATTGAGGTAAATATTTAACAGTATTTAAAGAATGTATTCATGAATTTAATGTTCCTAAAGAAAAAACCCTCAACTCCAAACCGCTAGTACTAAACCAGCACTAGATAGCGTGAAATTTTGCACATTTAAATACGTACTTCGAGACCAAACAAGAAAAGAAGCAATAGATGATCCCAACCAAACCGGCTAACATCTCTGCGAACCATATTCAAGAATAATTAATTAAATTCATAAATTGTAACAATGATTCTAGTACAATTAGACGACGAAATCGTACTAACGTTATTTTTGACAACGCGCTCCATCTTGAACTTGAACAAAATCCTGCAGCTACAGCTGGTTCCTGGAAAATTGTCGTTCCTAAGGACAAGAGAACGGAAATTCTTAATAGATGTCATGATATACCACCTTCTGGACATGTTGGCGCGTTTAAAACTAATTGGATGGTGAATGAATCCTATTATTGGCCAAAAATTAAATGTGATATATTTAGTTATGCAGGGCTTGCAAAGTTTGTGCACATAATAAAGTAGAACCGAAAGCACCGCCTGGCCTAATGGGTAATCGACCGGACATTCGTGAGCCTTGGCAATGTATCAGCTATATTGGTGCTCATCATAGCACCTTACCTTATATTACAATTTAAGAAGACGTCCTGTACATTACATACCTGGTCAGAATGTTTGGAGAGGGAACAAAAGATTATCTGATGCCGCTAAGTATTATAGTGCTAAATTGGCATCTGAGTATATTGGGCCTTTTGTCATTAACTGGTTCATGGACCAACGTACTGCACGATCAACACGGCAGTAGTAGCCTGATATTTCTGGCAATGACCAAGGTTATGACTCAATCCATTTCAATTTTATATCAGATTACCTTGTCTATTCTTTTTATCTTATCTCTATAGATATCTTACTTTTATTTGGGTGATATCTTACCTTGTCAGTATAGTAATGTGTGTGACATCTACCCTAAGAAAATGGGTTACGTTTGACTTATATCATCTTTATTTTTATCGTCAGTAAATATATATTATGAGATTAATACCAAATTTTTCTAATACAGCAGATAAATGGTACCACCATACGATGAAGCTTACTGTTACGGAGAAAGAATGCTTGGCCATTATATGGAGTGTTGAAAAGTTGCGTTACTATCTGGAAGGTGTACACTTCAAAATAGTTGCCGATCATCATTCTCTGCTGTGGTCTAAGGTTGCTATGGAGGATGACAGTGACAGTTTCAGAATCATCCCATTCTTGTATATGTCATTTACAGCTTTCAATTTTTTTTTTGTAAATGAATGTGTGTTACTTCTGAGGTGTCTTCTTACTTTTTAAAATGGGCTGATGTTGCCAGGGCCATTGCTTTAATCCAAGATGGACGGTCACAGTATTAAAGTCCGTTCAAGTCTATTGCGCTGTTACGTCATATCATTCCATCTTTCTTTATGCAATGAACGTATGTACTAAATTGGTCCGTCAAATTGGAATCTTTGACATCGATTTGCGTCAATATCAAAATATCATAACGAAAATAACAGATTTAATTCATTTATTGATTTGTTGGTAGTTGGTTTGTGTTTTACGCTAATAATTGCTAATAAAAATCGTTTTGAGATGCCCCACCGGTTCAGTGAGAAAGAGCAAGCTTTAATTTTAAAATTAGTGCATTATTTCACACGTGAAAAAGATGCTGGTAGGCCACTTTTACCCTGGAAAACTGTGCCCAATGGAAGTAATATATTTTTTTATTTATTTGATAATACTGAAAAATGATATCTCTAGAAAAAATGTATTTTTGATGAGTAAACATCTTACGCGGCGATATGAGGACAAATCTCGGCAAATGAGACGGAAATGCGCAAACCAATTCTAGCCGCTAGGGCGGTATTATATACAATTTTGCCATTTAAAATCGTTTTAAATGGATTTTAGACGATAAAAAAGCATATTTTAAATTAAACAAACCGTCAAAAGTATTATTTTTTAATTATTATATTCGCAGTGTATTTGGTCCATAGCACAGCTTATTTTTAATGGACGGTTGAATTTAAAATGAATTTTCGCTTCAAAATCCACGACAAATTCGTCCGAAGCCATGGCTATTGGCCGAATTTTCGGATTTTTATACAATTTTGCCATTTAAAATCGTTTTTAAATGGATTTTAGACGATAAAAAGCATATTATTATCTTAAATTAAACGAACTGTCAAAAGTATTATTCAGATGCCCAGACGCTTAAAACAATATTGTTATAGCCCTCTTCTAAAATTTGAAAAAGTTGGTTTTTGACTTTCCCAAATCAAAGGATATCAGCGCACGATTACTAGGTAAATAAGCTGTTGTATGTATGTTGATGTTATTCCTGATCGCATTATATTTTTGTGTCGAATTTGTGCATTGAATTAATCCTCCCCGAAGCTGCCATAAGTAATAAGTATGTAAAATTGATAAAAACCGAACGTGCTCTGGAATAGAAAACAGGTACACAGACATCTTTTGGCTAGTGTAAAAAATAACGTACGAGTCTATCTAAGACGTACGGATCTTTTCTTTTGACGTCAGAAATTCTGGCGTATTAGCGCAATAGCCTTGAATGGACTTTACATGGCAAGAGTTTTAAACGTCACAAGAAGTACAAAGGGCTGTAAATCGATTCAATCAGTACGGCGCGTATAGTCGAAGGACTCAATGTGCTAGGAAGAGATGTACGAGTGAACGAGAGGATCGCTTTATTGCACCAAAATGTTTTAGGCGACAGAAGAGTAACTTCTGTGGAGGTAAAGCACAGATTGCAGGACGTACGGTAGGTTCAAGTAATTGAGAGAACGATAAGAAGGTTATCTGACTTTGGATTATATACGCAAGAAGACCTGCAACTGCTCCCGAGTTGCTAAGAAACCATAAGGTTGAACCGAGGGTTGAACGCCTTAGATTTGCTAGGGAACATTAAAATTGGGGCATTGATAAGTGGAAAAGTATCCTATTAATCGACGAATCAAGGTTTTGTTTAAAATCACAGTACGGTCGTGAAATAATCGATAGAACAGAGGAACGTTTTGAGCAAAACCATTTTTCACATAAGGTAAGCTATGGCGGAGGCTTCGTTATTGTGCAGCGGATAGATATATGCATGACGTTTTAGAACCATATGTTGTTCACTTAGCTCCATTTGCGGGAGAGGATTTCATGCTAAAGCATGATAACGCTCGACCGTATGTTGGGAGAGTTATTAATGAATATTTAGATGAGGTGGAAATCCCAAAAATGAATTGGCCCTCCCGCAGTCCCAACTTAAACCCTATCGAGCATGTCTAGGGCACATTGGGCAGGAAAGTACGGTCTGGGATACCTGCTAAACACTCGTTACTGAGGTATTTGTTACTGTTACTGTTATTGTTACTTTTTAAGTTTGCTTTTGTGCTTTGAGTTTAAAGTTTTATAATGTTTTATAGGGGTTTATTTAAATTTTGTTAAAAAAAATTGTACTGTTTCTTTAAAATAAATGAAGTATGGGATGATTCAATAAAACTGTTACTGCCATCCTCCATATCAACCTTAGTTTTCGTACACAAAAATTATTGAAAACAGCAATTTTTTTTGAAAAAACTCTATTTCCCACAAAAATAAAGATATCGAGGTGAACCAAAAGCAAAAATGTTAAGAATAGATGTGACCTGATAATTAAAATTAATTTAAAACAATTGACTGTTTCGCCACTCGACAGAGTGTTTAAAACTTATGGAAAAAACATCCTTTTGTTTAAACGTGTATATTATAAACGCACGTCAATTTTTTTTTTAGTAAATTTTTAACATGTGTGCAATTCTCCATTATAGTGCGACAAGCGAGTGAACCTTAACGACGACTGAGGGGGGTAGAGGACTAGCACGTAAAAAATCTTGCCTTCCCATAGTCGCACGAGGTTATTCTTACCATATTATTATTGATAATATTGATTAGTTTAAGACGTTAAAATTAATTACAGTTTTTTTTATATTACAGTCTTATAGTACAAAATATGTCATATAATAATATCTCATTTTTATAATAAGGATAGTATTCTATGATATTTGTTGTATGTATTACAAATCATGCATTACATAAATATGTAGTAATAAGTAGAATTCGTTTCCCGAAGGTTTTGTATTTACGTCATCGATGACGTCGCTTAATTTAAAAAAAAAACGGTTTATCGTAGCTAATTCATATAAATTTTCTAGCGTTCAATTTTTGTATTAAAAGTTAGGCAATATTGAAGCAAGTATGTTCCCAAACGCTCTTTATAGAACGTTCGGATTTGTTTTGTAATAAAAATTTTAATTTAGAGAGTTCAGTTAAGAGAGTTATCCGAAATATATAAAAATTGGTTAACCGCGTATAATAATCACCAAATGCAAGAAAAATATAAGAAAGGTTAAAAATCTTCAAAGATATCATCAAATTAAGGGTCTGATGATATATATGTTGTGTCGATTTTACAAATTTTCTTTTTTTTCGCTAGAAAAGGGGTGTCCTATAGGGTAGCTTAAGCCAAAAAAAATCGGAGGAATCGCCACATTTGAGCCGAAAAAACTATCCGCGTTTTGAGCCTAAATTGCCCTAGAAGGGCAAACTTCCACTACGACTTTTCCAGGTGTAACCTGAAAATATTGAAATTGTAACGTGAAAATAATGAAATTTTAGTAACCGACACCGGGGGCCTGGCACAGTGTTTCCAAAAGTTGCACATTTTCTTATGGGGAATAACAGTGTTCTTTACTATTTAAGTATATTTAATATTCCACATCACGCAGGACCCTCCGCTCGCTTCGGGGGCGCAACCAAACAAAACTAACCCAAACTAACCCAAGGCATGCCGGAAATAAAAAAAAATTGAAATTTGTCAGTCGACAATGCAAATATTTTTTAGGTTGTTTTTCCTCATTTGGGAATGTCTTGGGTTAGTTTGGGTTAGGTTTGTTTGGTTACGCCCCCGGAGCGAGCGGAGGGCCATGTATAAAGTGAAATATTTGACGAATATATACATACAAAGCAATAGTGTAATCGAATGAGTGTCTCTTTTATTCCGATGAATGAATGCAAATGCACATTGAACAATCATCCAAGCAGCCACGTTTACCATACGGCGGACAATGATATCATTATGACAGGATCGACCATTCCTTCATCTTCATTCAATCGGACTACTGGGGGTCTCGGTCAACAGCAATATGTCCTGGCATGACCACGTTGCTAACGTCGCAAAATCAGCCTCCCAGAAGCTTGGTACGCTATTTCGCAACAAAAAATGTATACACCGCAGCAGTTGCTCTTGCTTTACAAAGCGCAAATAAGACCGTGCTTAGAATATTGCTCACACATCTGGGGTGCCACGCCCGAGCACACCCTAAAGCTACTGGATTCCGTTCGGAAGAGAGATGTGCGTCTCGTCGGTGACCCGGAGTTGACCCGGAATCTGGATAGACTGAAACACCGCAAACATGTGACCGAGAAATCCCTGTTTTACAGATACTTTTACGGCAGATGTTCCCAGGATTTGGCCCGCGTTATCCCGCCCCTGACAACGCCTGTCAGACAGTCACGATAGACGGCAAGAGCGCACCGGTTCGTCGTACAACTGGAAACACCTAGAACATCGCTTTACAAGAACTTCTTTGTCTGGCGCACTGCATCACTGTGGAACTCACTCCCAGGACGCATATTCGGATGTAACAAGCAAGATGTTCATTCGACTATGACTAAATAGCATTTAGTCAGATGTCGTGACTGTTACATAGAATCAACAAATATGTCTTCAATTATTTAAACACTTCATCCATGGCCCTCCGCTCGCTTCGCTCTCTATACGGGGGCTCAACAAATAGAAACTAACCAGGTGCTAACCAAAACTAACCCAAAATTTTTATTTATTTTTTTTTTATTTTGGGTTAGTGTTGGTTAGCACTTGGTTAGTTTCTGTCTGTTGAGCCCCCGTAGCGAGCGAAGCGAGCGGAGGGCCATGCATGAAGTGTTAAAATTATTGAAGACTTATTTGTTGATTCTATGTAACAGTCACGACATCTGACTAAATGCTATCGTGCACGTCACATATGAAGAAACGATCGGCATTGCCGAATGGACATCTTGCCTGTTACATGCGAATATGCTCCCAAACTAACTATTCCAGAACCGTGTCAATCAACATCTTCGCACACACACCGCTCGTCGAGCAATATAGGATGTGCTACTGCCATAAAAAAATCATTCACCTAAATAAAAAAAAGAGTAGAGACACTTATAGCACAGCTTATTCACTACCAGCTAGTCAACTCTATCGAAATCGGAAAGTTGGAGTGTCGGGCACTGGGCCCTGAGCGGTTCAGTTCCACAGTGGAATTTAAAATGAATTTTCGCTTCAAAATACATGACAAATTCGTCCGCAGCCTCGGCTATCGCCCTGAGAGGTTTGGAAATTTCGGATTTTTATACAATTGTGCGTTTTAAAATCGTTTTTAAACGGATTTTAGACGATAAAATAGTTATTTATGCAACAAGTGTGTAAAGTGAAACTTTTTTTATGAATGGGATTATTGAAGAAAAAATTTAATTGAAATTGAATAAAAAAAGGGTACTTTACACATGAGTAGCATACAAAATTTTTTCTACTACCGAAAAATATATGAAAAAACAAAAATATTATTAAATTACTTTACGCACAAGTGCGTAAAATAAATTATTTTACACACTAGTGCGTAAAATATATTATTTTACGCATTACCCTAAATGTCAAAAAATATGACAGATTTACTTTACGCACTAGTGCGTAAAATAACTTATTTTACGCACTGCACATTAAAGAGCCTATTTTACGAATCTTAGAGAGTGCGTAAAGTGAGTACGCACGGTAGTAGAAAAAGCATATTTTAAATTAAACGAACTGTCAAAAGTATTATTCAGATGCCCAGGCGTTTAAAACAATATTAAGTCATGACCCTCTTCTAAAATTTGCAAAACTTGGTTATTGACTTTCCCAAATCAAAGCATGCCGCCGCGCCGCAAGATGTTTAGCTGGTAGTGAATAAGCTGCGCTTATAGCGCACCATTTTTCTAATGAATTTTGCTAACGAAACTACAGTAAACGTCTGGCAACAGTGTTCCTTCTTAAAAATCTTTGTTTTGGCTATTGTGACAGTTGACAGTAAGAAGGAGGATGGATATTTACAAGTAAAATTTAATTTTGTTTAATGGGGCTATGGCTATGAATCGCTTTAAATTAGGACCGGAACAAAACGGAGGTCTCTCGTTCGACGCAAATGTATCCTAGTTAATATTTTCACCCGACAATTGATTTTCATATGTGTTTTGTCTATATTTCTAGTGCTTTTGTGAAGTGGTGCTGAAAATTTGTGTCAAAACTCGAACTTTGAGGGCATTTTTTCGGTTCAAATCTAGCGGATCTTCCGACTTTTTTGGCTTAAACTACTATATAGGACACCCCCTTTCTAGTGAAAAAAGAGAATTTGCAAAATCGACAAAACCTATATATCACCAGACCCTACAAACCAAATAATATAAATAACCACACAGTTCGGCATCGGCAATTTCCACGCCAATGGCTAAAGCAAGTCGCTGCCGAAAATATGAAATATGTAAAAAAATTAGGTGTTGGTCTAGGGTCAAAGTGTATTTAATATATCCTGCGACCAATCACGAATCTGTCTCCCCGCTAAAAATCAAGTAAACGTCGCACTGTTGCCTATTGTCGCGTATTTTAAATAGCTTGAAGGCGAATAAAATATAAACATTATAAATATTATAGTATACTTAGTCCGTATTCCGTATTTCCCTGTGTAAATAAAATAGTAAATAATAGAAGGCATTAGTATTAAGGAAAATAACAAAATTAAGTATTCAAGTAGGAAATATAAATATGTAAATTCACTATAGGAAACTAGACAGAAAATAAATTAGGATTATTGGGAAAAAAATGTGGCAGCATCTAAATATGCCAGGACATTTTTTGCCCGCATTCTTTCCGTCCAGGTTCTTTCATTTGGCAAACAGTAGTAAGTCGAAATTACACGAAACTTGGACGTACAAGTTTAATTTTATGTGGGTTATCATCCTTCCATATTGTCACAGTAAGGTACAGGGTGGCCCGTTTAAGAGGAGCCTATACCTTAGCTATACCTTATCTTGAAAACTACGGAAAATTGGAAAAAAATTAAACACAAAAGTTATTCCTAATAAAATGATCTTTATTTTTTATGTATTGTTTTAATCGTCACTTTTTTATATACAGGATGGTCAAAGAAAGTTACACTTTTTTAAATGAAACACCCTATATTTTATTACATTTCTGGATTCTACTTAAAATTCTAAGCATATTTGTTATATGATGTTATACCTCTAGAGTAGTAGTTTCACGGCTATAAACAGTTGAAAATCGGTACTTTGGCTACTTTTCACCTTGGTAGCAGGAAGACCATTAAAGATGGAGTAAAATGAATTCCACATTCCTATCTTAACTATCCAAGAGCTATCTGATGGTGCTAACCGATGGTACCTACACAGGTACCAGATTTGGTACCCATCATGGCACCACCTGCCAATTAGTACCGTCAAATAGCTCTTCAAAAGTTAAGATAGAAATGTGAAATTAATTTTACTCCACCTCTAATGGTCCTCTTGCTACCAAGGTGAAAAGTAGTCAAAGTACCGATTTTCAACTGTTTTTATCTGTGAAACTACTAGCTCTACCTACTAACTCATAAAAGTGACAATTAAAACAATACAAAAAAAATAAAATCATTTTACTAGGAACAACTTTTGTATTTAATTTTTTTTCCAACCCCCGTAGTTTTCGAGATAAACGGGCCACCCTGTACATCTCATCTTTATAAATAGGTAAAATGTGCAGAAAAGCTTGTTGAAGTTCTGCGTCTTTTAAAAGAATAGACACAATAAGTACATAGTTAAAGTACTATTCGACTAAATCATTAATAGCACTTTAAGCCAAAAAAAAAATAGATGAACCAAAGCGTTACTTACGAGGCAATAAAGCTGAAAATCAATTATCAAATGAAAACCTTGACTCTTTTGATTTCAGAGAGGTATTATGAAAAATATCGTTATTACACGTCCAGAAACGGCTTTTCCGGTGCTTGCACGACTTCCGAAAGTGTCGTTTCCGAAACTGGTAAATAAATATACTATTCTGTACAATCTGTAAGAAAAACAGTATTTTTGATTAAAAAGTTTTGGGAAAATGTTACGATTTCCACCTTGACATATTTTCGAAAATATAGGGTTGTATTCAATCCTATTTGCTAATGATCCATCGTTATGTTTGTCCTCTTAAAAAAATTCGATTAAACAGTTACATGCCTCACCTTCTCGAACAGCAAATTCGTATGATAAAACAAGAAAACATTTCTTCTGGAGCCCAATTGGTCTATTTTCGTCATAAAGTGTCAATATGTTCAAAAATTCAAGGTAACTGAATGCTGACGAACTGGTTTTTCTTTTTCTGCTCAACCTGCAATTTCCGTCGAACAGCGTCCAGCGTCCCTGGCTTCTCTTGCTGACATGAACCTTATATCTGCAAATGGATCTATAACAACTCCAAAAGAACGGCTAAATTTTTCTTGAACTAGTTTTGCAACCACATTAGACGTAGTCTTTATAACACTTTCTTTGTAGTATGACCCATCTTTTTTGCACATATTACTTGCCAAATCTTTCAAAATTCCAGCCAGATTGTCTATGGATGTAACCTCTCTGGAAGCAGAACTCTTTAAATTGTTTCCATATAGACTTTTTTGGGTGATGGTGACCTTAATCACACACCGATTTAAACAATTTTCGAATATCTTATGGGAAGGGAATGTTATTTGAAGTACTTTAGAAGAAAAAAATTTGCGGACGAAACATTTTCGTAAAAAAAAAATTGAAAAAAATGATAACGTTCCACATATTATTTGTATTTACATCCTGAAAATGATATGGACATAATAGTTACTAGCACAAATAGAAAGTTTGACTCTTAAAAACGTGGCTAATTATAATTATTACAAAATAACCTTTATATATTTTAAAACAATTCATTGGCTTGCAAAAATTTGCCGAAACTATTCGTTCGGGAACAGCGCACTTTCACTTTACAACCGTGCCTGATATGTCTGTTTGACATTTGTGAAAAATTACATCCATCATCCATGATTTCAACAGTGTCGCCAGTTGCCACATAATATATATTTCACGTTGTTTTGCTCGAATGTAATGACTGACGTTTGTTTAGTTTGGGTTAGCTATGATTAGTTACGTTTCGTTTAGGGCAGTAGGAGCTTGCACGAAGCACAAGCCTTTTTTCGCGGAAGCCTGACAGTAATCATTTCCATTACTTTGGGTTAGCTTTGGCTAGATATGATTAGTTGCGTTTTGTTTCAGCCAGTACGAGCTTGCGCGGAAGCCCGCCTGTATTTATTTCCATTACTTTGGGTTAGCTTTGATTAGTTTGGGTTAATTTGGCTCGTTTGAGTTAGCTATGGTTAATTGCGTTTCGTTTAAGCCAGTACAAACTTGGGCGAAGAAAGGCTCTTTTCGCGAAAGCCCGACGGTAATCATTTCAATTAGTTTGGGTTAGTTTGGGTTCGTTTAAAACTCAAATTTAAAACTATGGCAATAAGTCACAATGACATGAATTTTAATTATATATACAAGGAGTAATTATATTGATTCATGAAATTTTCTGAAAAAATATAACTTTTGCAATGAAAATTATCTATAATTTTCACCAAATCTTCACTCATGCAAGTTAAACTGAAAAAAACACTCGTGCACTAACGTGGACTCGTGCGTTTTTTCAACTTACCTTGCATTCATGCATATTTAACGAAAATTTCGGTAATTTCCATTGCACTTGTTATATTACTACTGAAAATAGCGCCAATTAATACGTCCAACTGATAATTGATTTTCAAATTCAGTTTCGCTTCTAGGACATTTGCAGTACATGCCTCGAAAGTTTAAAGTTTACGGGTATATAGAAGCACTTTTGTGAAGTGAGGATAAGAAGGAAGTAAATATTTGTTAAAAAAAAACATGGATGCTACACCATACATACGCAAATAATTGAAATTTCATCGTTATTTGCCTTATAATACCACCATATTAACAATTTGAAACATAATTAATGGGGGTAAACATATATATTCAGTATTCACACACAAAAATTGTTTTCCAACATAAACATAGTTTTCGCCTTTACAGTTTATGCCCGTCAATATTTATTTGCAAATGTATTAGCTTATTGCGATTTTGCGTTGCGACACAAAATTAAATCCATGATTTCAACAGTGTTGCATGCTAGGCTTGATAAATTTGGGGGAGTTTAATTCGGTTAATTTCGGTTCTTTAAACCAGTCAGGGAAAGGGCAAAGCAGGGCTTCCGCGGCTAGCAAAAATAATTTCGGTTAGTTTGGGTTAGCTTTTTTTCTATACACCATCCCTTCCTTCTAAATATGTATATATTTTTCGGTGATTTCGAGGTTCTTCAAGTGCATAAAACTCTTCAGTTTGTTCCTAATCATCAAATAATAGAGAATAAAATGTAGTAAGTATAATATGTAATAAAGTATGCTCACCCCAAAATATCTTCATTTTGTTTGATGTCGTCTTTGGTCAAGTAGTATTGTATTACAGATAGTTCAACGGCAATTTCGCTTAATTTTTGAAACTTTGAAGGCTTTTTTTCAGTTCAATTATTGTTCATCAAAGTTTTTTCTGTACTAAAAAAACCTCCACAAAAAACAAAATTTGCAAAATCGAGGGAACTCAAAAGCCACAAGTAGACCCATTTCTGACTATTCCCTGAATTGCAGATTTCTTTCACAGATATACATCACGTGACCTATAATTGACAATTTTTTGACATCTCGATGTAACAATCAAAACAAACAAAGCACTCTTGTATAATCTTTTATTTCCTGCCTAGTTTTAAGCTGCTTTATTATTCTGAGGTTTGATTTTCCGATATTGTGGGTACGATTGTAGAATGGCTTTTCCGAGTGAGACCATGAGTTTCTGTAACGTATAATAGGTTTTAGGTTTTAAACGACAAAGCAATAAATAAATTAAGTAGTTGAAATACATATAATAAGTTATGCCTTAGAGTGGGGAAATTTAATACGGATGCCAATATCACGGTATAAATAAGTATTTGTACTCTGCCAATATGCCAATGTTGTTAAATGACCCGAACTAGTCTATATTTTTACTATAAAATATGGCTAATTTCCCTAAAATATGGCCTAATCTCAATGTTGCTAAGTCTAATTTTCGATGCTAAATCACATAGAAATGCCAAGTGTATAAAAAATAATTCAGGTGTAGTTCGCTTTATCCGGCTTTATCTCGTTGAGCTTTGTCTATTCTTTTATTCGAAAAGCTTGAAAGCAAAGCCATAGGACGTCACATCTCTTATAAAGCTTTCATAATTTTCCCGGAATAGCCAGGAGTTCTAAAAGGCAGGCATTTTTAAATTACCGGCGCAGCATTATAAAAATGAATGGCACGAGATCAGCCTTATTTTCGAGAACGTGTAACATCTCTTCCATGAATTTTAATTTCGCATTACGCTGTTTTAGGGTATATAATAGTAAAACTACATAAACTAGTCTAATTTATATTAATTACATGAGCAGCATTTTTCTGTGTTAGAATATCATGACTGCATCATACGAATTGTTAAGCAAATTAAATTAAAAATTTAAAATTTTTGTATGAACGTTCAGCCGTCAATACTAAGAACGGGAATGTTTTGTAAATTTGATTAAACTAAATTTAAAGTATTTTAGTAATGTGGTAAACACTTGTAAACTTTACTTTCTATAGTAACATAAATTAATTGGTAAATTGTTCATTTTCAATTAAATTCAGCATTGGGTTTTTAGTAATTTAGTAATTTAGCTCAAGACGTTAAAAAAGTATCTTGTTACAAGAATAAATTAGTTTCTTTAATAATAACAATTTTTTAAGTGAGAAGATTCGCCATGTTATGATCATCCCATTTAGGTCATGCCAATCTATAACATAGAAAATTATGGCATTCAAAAGTTGTGAGGTATATATAATACTGTTACGTTTTTCCCGTGGGTTCTTAACAAAATTACAACTTGACTAT
>MU182971.1:0-20915 GCA_016904865.1 Pissodes strobi | reverse complement strand
TAGGGTAGCACAAAAACGTTCGGATGGTTGTTAGGTTAGCCGTAACAATACGAAGAATATCAAATAAAAGGCAACTTAAGTTATAATTGAAGAAGCAGCAATGCTGACTTAAAAACTATCGGGAGGCAATAAAATGGAGATAAGCACATATTATTAGGTTAAAAAAACTACTCGTTATTTTATTTTCTTTAATTGGATATTGGATTTACTAACCTTCACGAAAACCCCCAATGATTCCACGATTTTAACATCTAATTTAGATTTTCTGAGGTATATGCTGAGTCTTTTTGAAAAAATCCCGTCGTTGAGCGAAAAATTGTCCAAGCATCAGACCCATTTAACCCCCAAACTAATTCAAGAATGCTGCAATTACAATTCAATACATTTACGCAGTTAAAAAATGTGAAAACTCAAATCACTATATCTTGAATTAAGTAAATTTGGAATGATTTAAATATGTAAAAGAATAACTGTTACGTTATGAAATGTGTGTCGTAAGTACCGCTGCTATAGACATAAGTCTCGGAACGCTACATTTTCAAGGTATACGGGTGTTGATAAGTCCGAAGCATATTCGCTATGTGGAAGATCTGTTCGACAGCGGCACTGGATCTGGAGAAGGCTTATGACGCCGTATGGTGGGAGGCTATGGCCACCAAGATGCACAAAGCAAGGATAACTCCCACCATCACGAGAATCATCATGAGCTACCTAAAGGACAGGACGACAACAGCGCTGATCAACGGGATATAGATCAAGGACGCGGACAATAAGGCAGGGACTTCCTCAAGGAAGCGTGATATCGCCGACGCTGTTCAACATATACATCAATGACATACCAAGGAGCCGAACAACCAAATAGCACTCTTCGCGAATGACCTAGCGGCCTATACATCATCAACCGAGCAGATAGAGGCCACGCAGGGAATAGAGCAACATGTCAGGCAGATAGCGGAATACTTCAAGAAGTGGAAACTGAGGATCAACGAGGAGAAAACCCATCTGATCAACTTCAACCAAAATCGCAGGAGTGAAAGGACACATATCATGATCAACGGGACACGGATAGAGGACAAAGACATTCTTAGTTTCATGTGTTTTTGGTCTTAAGAAAAGTTAAAAAACATACACAATTAAAAACAGTGCATATTATTTCACAGAAAACAGGCTTTGTAGCTAAAACAGTGTAAATAGCAGTATGTGGAATGTCTGTTTTGTAACAGGGCATTTCATAATATGTGCGTAAAGCTCAAAGATGCGATATCAAAGGCAGTAATGGATAGCGAAAATATTATGTGGTTTTGCGATGCTTGTGTCAAAGCAGTTACTCAGAACCTAAAAGTTCTGGATAGGATTGCTAAAAAAGAGACCAAGACAGATGTTACTGTCAAACAGACAGTTGAATGTCTATCATTGATGGAGTCATCTCAAGGAAAATCAACTATTTAAAAAAATGAATCTGAAAGACCAGCGGAACTAAGTTATGCAAAAACGCTCAAAGAAGGTATTTTAATAATTAAGCCCACCCAAGAATGTGAAAGTAAGGAAACAAAAAAGTGATTGCAGCAGAATTTGAATAAAATGCCACTGATTGCTGGAATATCTGGCATGAGGAAGGCAAAAAATGGAGCGGTTGTCGTGAGATGTAGAGATAATAAAGAAGCAAGTAAGTTGAAGGGAAGTATAGAGAATACCTTGGGTCAGCACTTATCTACAAATATACCGAAAAAACGAAACCCCTGTATAAAAATAGCTGGTATTGGAAGGGAATATTCAGAACAGGAACTAATTCAAGCCCTTAAATTGCAGAACAGGGCGGTATTTCATGAAAGCTGTGACCTAAATTTACTAGTTACCAAAATGAAGGTACCTCGCTATCCTACAGTGTGATCCTACCACTTTAAAAATGTGCAAAATAAAGCTGAATTTAGGTTGTTTGTTGGTCTGAGGGCTTCTCGATGTTTTGAATATATTAATGCGTATAGATTGTACAACTGCAACAAATATGGGCATAACTCAAATAATTGCACAGAATCTAAATCATGTGCAAAATGTAAAGGTGATCATGGGTCTAAAGACTGTTTGAGTCAGAACTAGGTATGTGTAAACTGCAAGGCTTCCAATGAAAAGCATAATTCGGGTTTAAATGTAAATCACTCAGCATACAGTGTTATCATGCCCTACTTTCAACCACTTGGTGCAAATGGAAAAGTGCAAAATACAATCAATATCTTACTGACCTGTAGCAACCAACAAGTATAGTTTATCAAAATGAAACAGAAAGTAAAGAAAACATGTTTTTTTTACACGAAAATATTCAATCGCTGGGAAACAAAACATTGGATATTGAGTGTTTAATCGATGGATTCTCAAATAAACCCCATCTGTCACTATTTAGCGTTGGACTGAAAACAGAGGAAAGGAACTTTGTTAAGATTAATGGATAGGAAATGGTGTTATGTTTTTGTCGTACTGATATGGTGCTTGTATCTACTCCGATGTGGAACTCAGTTTTGAGGATGAAGAGAATATAAGTGATAGAAGTGTTGAAGGGGTAGTGGAGATAGCATGTGCTGTGGACGCCAGACTTAAAATAGTGGCGGCAGGGATCCTATGACATTTTTTTGAAAATAATGGAAGAAATTTTAAATATTTAATTTCAAAGGTATCTTAGATATAAATTGGTGATGTGCGGAGACATTAATATTAATTTATTCGAAAAAAATGGTAAGGTAAAAAGAAATTAGATTTGCTAAATGTGTTTAATTTATCCCAGAGTATATTTGAGGCTACAAGAACATGCCAAAATGCTTCTACTCTTATTGATCATTGTTTTCCAATGTGAGTTCGGCTCTTTAGTCATGTCTTGAATACTGCACAATCACAAAGCGCAGATCCTTTATCTGGAAATAGATCAGTTTAAAAATAATGATCCAAAATATGTATTTAAAAAGGTCTTTACACCTAATAAAATGCAGTATTTTCGACGAGAACTTGAGGGAATCGACTGGTCACCGGTATGTGGATCTGCCTCACCCGATGTGGCATATAATATATTTTTAAATTTGTTTGCTAATTTGTTTAGTCGGATATCTATTACAAAGAAATGTACAAATCAAAAGACAATCGTATAAGAACATCTTGCAGGCATAAACGCGTGCCGTACTATAAAAATATGAAACATTTTACGGAGACACTGGGTGTTGAAATAGAAATTTTATGTTCAATTTTGTAAGTAACTTTTGTAATAAAATTTTTGCTCAAAATTGGGTGCCTGGTTTTTTTTTGGAGAAGAAATCATAATTTTGTATTAGTTTTTATGTAGCCCTAACTTTTTTGGCAGTAAACTTCTGGGATTTTTTTTAGAGTAAATCTTATTCTTAAGCCTTTACTACGGGAAAAAGTATATTGAATTAACAAAGCTAGAGTTAAACGTTTTCCAGAAATTTGCAAATTTCTACATCGATGCAGGTTCCTGGGCCCCTTAGGCGCAAAATGAAGTTGCTAATATAGCTTTAAAAAAGTGGAGTATGTTGTCAAATTCCTGTAAGTTTTTATGATACAGGGTAATTTATGAAAAATGCATAAAAATATTTCGTCGAATGTTACAAAACTGTTCATTTTCGAGACACAGTTTAAATTTGAAAGCTTTATAATTTTTTCCGCACTACAACATGGTGTCTTCCAATTTCACCTTCGGCGCTTCGTGTTGCGGCCACCACCATCAACATAATTTTCTTAAATACGGACCTGCAGTTTTTCAAATGTCGACAAATTAATGCAAAAACTTAATATTAATAATAATTATTATTAAAGATAAGTGGGTTCGCAAGGCGGCTTAGACCGGTGTCGGTGAATAGGCACAGGTTGTTGCTATAGTAATGTAACATAAAGCTGTCAGTGGACACTGTCAACAATAATTATTTTTTTAAGATTGCGTCTCCGATTGCGTTTTAATTCCGTATTGATAAGCAGTTATTGAGTAAGTTCGATTAAATAATAATCAATTTGTTCCTAAATTAGAGATTTTTAGAAATGCAGTCACAAATTGAGTGATAAATACAAATTTTAGTTTAACAAATCTTGAGTTTTTGACGCTTATTTTGTTGTTTGTTTGTATTGTATCTATGTTGCCTTGGCAACACTTTTACCTCCGCCGCGCCGGCGAAAAAGTGAAAAATAAAGCTCCGGCGGAGGAAAAAGGAAACTTCAGGGCCACCTACACAGTCGACAGTCGAGTAATGACGGATTTATTGACCCTTGAAGAAAAAAGCGTTTATTGTATTGCACAATAGGCGAGAAAGAGAGGAAGCTATGAAGAAAAGTAACATGCGAGAGTAGTCGTGCAGCGCGAGATGGGACGGTCGCGGGTACAAGAAAATTACTTTTTTACATTTAATTCCATTTTTCCATTACCATTTGAGAAAAAAAAATGTATTCTTGCACCTATGTATTCTAGATACTTAGGGCAAACTTTTTGCAAGAATAAAATTTTTTGATTTGAGCCTTCATTTCGGAGAGAATACGAGGTTAATACAAAAATGAGTATATTTCAATCAGATTTTAACCAGGTATTCATTTTGGGTCAATGTAATCTGCATATTTCAAGCAATGATAAAAAATATAATTCCTACAAAAATATAGATGAATTTTATATGAAAACATTCATAAATTAATAATCTATACGTTCATATAATAATGTGGATTTTTAGGTATACCGGACGGAATACCTGCCATCGTGCTAAAGAACTGCGCCAACGAACTAACACCCGTTGTTTCCAGGCTTTTTTCTCTTTCTTACAGAAAAGGGATTTACCCATCCTCTTGGAAAGTCGCTCGAGTGCAACCTGTTCCAAAAAAAGGCAAGAAAACCACGCCCTCAAACTATCGCCCAATTGCCTTGCTTCCAATAATCTCCAAAGTCATGGAACGTGTAGTCAACCAGCAACTACTCAAGTACCTCGAGAGTAACAGAATAATCAGTGATAATCAATACGGCTTTCGCAAAGAGAGATCGACAGGAGATATATTGGCCTAGGTCACTCATATATGGAGTACGGCAATTGAAAACTACGGAGAGTCTCGAGCGATTGCGTTGGATATTTCAAAAGCATTCGACAGAGTTTGGCATGACGGACTGCTCAACAAACTGCCGTCCTTGGGACTGCCCGCCTCTCTCTGCAGCTGGCTGGCCAGTTTCCTTATGAACCGATCCCTACACGTTGCAGTCGATGGACACATCTCGGACACATTCACCATCAACGCGGGCGTGCCTCAGGGCGCAATACTTTCACCAACTCTGTTCCTCATCTATATTAATGACCTGCTGATCGAAACAAATAATCCTGTTTACAGTTTTGCAGATGACAGTACCCTTGTCTCCCACTTTAGATCAGAAAAACCCTTACCAGCGACTGAGACTCATCACCGCAGACAGGAGCAGATTACAGCAATTAATCAAGACCTGGAGAAAGTTCAAACTTGGGGCGACCGAAATTTGGTCCAGTTCAATGCAGCAAAGACCCAAGCAGCAACGTTTACTAAGAGGGCCAATACAGCGGGCCCTGACATCACTATGGCAGGATCGACCATTCCTTCATCCTCGTCAATCGGGCTGCTGGGTGTCTCGGTCAACAGCAATATGTCATGGCATGACCATGTTGCTAACATCGCAAAATCAGCCTCCCAGAAGCTTGGTGCGCTATTTTGCAACAAAAAACTCTATACACCTCAGCAGTTGCTCTTGCTGTACAAAGCGCAAATAAGACCGTGCTTAGAATATTGCTCACATATCTGGGGTGCCGCACCAAAGCATACCCTAAAGCTGCTGGATTCCATTCAGAAGAGGGCTGTGCGTCTCGTCGGCGATCCGGAGTTGACCCGGAATCTGGATAGTCTGGAACATCGTAGACATGTGGCCGAGATGTCTCTGTTTTACAGATACTTTCACGGCAGATGTTCCCAGGATTTGGCCCGCATAATCCCGCCCCTGGCAACTCCTGTCAGACAGTCCCGACAGACGGCAGGAGCGCACCAGTTCGTCGTACAACTAGAAACACCTAGAACATCGCTTTACCAGAACTCCTTTGTCTGGCGCACTGCATCACTGTGGAACTCACTTCCAGGACATCTGTTTCCCACTAATTACGACCTACAAATATTCAAGAACCGTGTCAATCAACATCTTCGCACACACACCGCTCGTCGAGCGCCATAGGATCTCCCTTTAGTGTGTGTGCCACTGCCATAAAAAAAATAAAAATACTGCCCTTTTGCCCGTTCTGATTTTTTATTACCTTGGGATTTGGAATTAATATAATAAAACCTTCATTCTGTGAGAATTTCAGTTTCTAACTCTGAGGTGCCCACACAAGGCAAAATAAGTTATAAGTTATAAGTAGAACTATGCCATTTTCTTTTTCGCACAGACGATCTCTCGGCGCGAATTGGCAACAGCGAGGTCACCGCAGCCGTATTTCAAGCGACCTTGCGTCGATGGGGCCAGGCTTTTCAAAGTCTGGCCCCATTTCGGGGTTCAAATATTTAACGTGTGGTGTGTTTTCTTATCGTAGTAGAATATTCTAGAATATTCTTTGTTACTAGGTAGGGTGGGCTAAGCCAAAGATTACAGAATGTCAAATATTTCTGTCATTTTTAGGTTCTTCGTGTTAGAGAATAAAAATATAAAATTTGATTTAAAGATTTTTTCCGCATTTTGTTTTGATTCAACGTATTTTATCCAAAATATATATTTTTATTTTTCACGAACCACGTGTTGATCACTTTATACAGGAAAGTAAGACGAGAAATTTTGAATATACTTGGTTATTCATCATTAATCAAAACCATTTACTTCATTGCTTCTTGGGAATAAAACAATGAACAATATGAATTTCCTTTTATGTGCATTTTTCTTCTAGTTAAACTAAATGAAAGAATGTTGCCTTTGATCCCAATTTTCTTCTAGTTAAACTAAATGAAAGTATTCAAAGAATGTTGCCTTTGATCCCAATATATAATAAATTAGTAGCAGATAATATTTTTCGAACAGTTTGGGGAAAATCTTTATTTCAATGCAAACCGAAATGTCAAATCTCTAATACATTATTCATATAATTCCTAGAAAAGCGTATAAAATACCACCGGCTATAGAATTGTAAATTAACGAGGTTTCCACTTTCCAGTACGGAAAAATCCAGGATTAGGCCAACTATTTTGAACCAATATTTAAAATAAACGTTTCCCTGAATTTAGGTTTCAAATATGCGCTTTCTTTTATTTTAGTCAATAGAATGTCGTAATTTAATATACTTAAGAGTTATATAGAAAAAAATTAATTATAGAATGAGACGAAATTAGAAAAAAGTCGAATTTTCCTCAAGTAAAGCCATTGTTTGACTATAAAGCTAAAGTAAGATCTGAAGGGGTTAAGTAGTAGTGTAGTGTAGTAATTAATTTTTTATATGACAATATCAACAAAGCAAGCTCGCTTAGGTTTAATTTTGCCTGTGAAAATATACTGTAAACTTCCCGATAAAATAAAAATCAATCGCTTGTTCAAACTCTCAGTAAAAACAAACCCGTCAATCTAAACATAACCGTTATGAGGTCTGCGTCACCCAAATGGAAATAATCGGTAAATTGCTTTTGCCTAGACCTAAAATCACAATTAACAACTTTTTAATATGGGACAATATAAAAAATTTAACCGTCTGCCTGACGGCATTAAAATTACTGGAACACAGATGGGGTCATTATTTGTTAAAAAAAAAACATATTCATAGCTTAGTAGATTTCTATAATGGTGTTTAGAGGCCTCGGAAACATATTTGTATGATACTTTTATTAACTGACGTTTTAATACGTAAAAAACAGAATTTTTTATTTATGTTTCTGTATTGTGCATGGATAAAATTGTCTTGAAGTTCACTTTGCGAAGGGTTCCATACTCCGACTTAGTTAAGACCACACGACAGAATGAAAACTTGGAAGTAGGTACAAATATTTCTTTGCATGGTATATTTTAAAATTACTTACCACAACTTCGATGTTTAAAGTAAAAAATTTCCTCGAAATGCCCATAAATTGGCAGAAACGGCTGCTAATCGCCTGAAAATTGTAGAAATTCTTCGATCCTGGCTAATTTTCCCCCTATTCAAATCGTTTTAAATGAAATTTTAGGCAAATAAATCTATCTACTTTCCATAATGCATCGATATGCTAAATGTAAAATTTTACATCAATATCCACATTATCCGATCCTGACCCATTTTTCAGCTTCAAACCATTTTCAATGAGATTTCAGGCAATTAAATGTATAAATCTACATATTTTAAACCCAAAGGTCATGTCAAAATATTATACATTCCGTAATACATCAAAATCAAATCTATTATTGAGATAGAAAAATTGTCGAAATAACGGAAACTTTTGCCATTTTCTACATGTTCAATTTAACCTGGAGTTTTGCGTATTTCCCGATCTATCTCGTCCGGAAAATTGTTATGGAAAGATCGCGAGGTTTCATTTCAGTCATATCTTGAAAACTATTATACCTTGGCTGCCACCGAGGCTGGCATGTAGGCATAAAGTAAATTTATCAAACTGAAAAAAAAAATCACCAATTTTCAATCGAATCGGTGCGATTTTTTTATATTTTGTGTTCATATTCCTCCTCGTAAATGTAAGAAAGTTTGGTTGCCCCAATTCATTCAAGTTTCCAGTAATAAATTATTAGGCGGTGTCGTATTAAAACTCGAAATCGCGAAAAGTGTAAATTCAATTGGCGTAGATTTTCTCAAGTAATCGACCTTTTTACAAAAACATACCTTTCGAGAAAAAATAAAAACCTTATTTTTTTGACCTACAAAATTACTGTTTTTAGTTCTTTTTCCTTGAAAAGTCCATTTTCCCAATATTTTGAAAACAAAGAAGCATATAGAGTTTTTTCCTAGAAATTCCTTATCGAACTATCGCCTCACTTTTTTCGATCCTCGAAACTTTTTCAGCGTTAGGGCGACTCGACCGTATTTGGTAATTTATAAAATGCTGCTGAGTCACTTATAGTGCTGGCGCTACAACCAAATTTTCAAGAAAATATAGAATGATTTGGTCCGTAGTTCTTAAATTTTCATCCCTTGTAATTCCCTCCTTGAGGGAGAGGGGTAAATTCTCGAGTAAAATATTGAAATGCCAAAATAAATGCAGAAAGGCGTGTTTAGATTTGTTATCGTAATATTTTTATGTCATGAAGGCAATGCCACAGTTGGAAATAGTAAACATCCCCTGAAAGTTAGGTTTCATTTTTCAAAATTGCGGCTGAAAAAGTCACACTTTTTGACATCTCCAAATGTTGATGTGCTGGATACCATTTTATAGGTTTTTGAGGTTGCTGAATACATCTGTAATCATAAACATACGATTTAACACATTCTACAGCCATACAGCCGCCAGGATGGGAATATTGTGACGATTCCAGGAAAATCGGATGGCTGCAAAACTGTATCACTCTCGCGTAGGAAAGGAACTCATAGTCTTGGACACGCGAGCTAATATTCGCCAAGCTATTGTTAGTGCTCTGTATGAAGCAGAACAGAAAGGCCTTTCTCGATACAGCGATTTTGTGGTCTAAATCAAGAGCTATGCAAAATCCAATCAAAAAGTGTTAAATAAAATTTTCGCAACCAATAAAAGAAAACCATTTAAATATCTCAGTTGTCAAAGCTCTGAAGTCTGGTGTGCAGCTCTTCTCCAAGTTGTTCATAGTTAGCCCTGCTCGGGATCTGGATCTCAACAGTTTTTTTTTTCTCACGCCAATCAAATGTGCCCTCCATCACTGTCACTCAACGGAGATATGAGAAATGGAGGCAAGCTTGTGCATCTCTTTGAGAAGCTTGCACCTTAAACAGCAACTCTCGATATTTGTGACCGCTTAGTACTCCATGGTGCTGTACTGGCACACAATGTTAAGCAACGTTCTGGTATCAAAAGCTTCAAGGAATATGTCGTGCAGCTGCAGCACCACATGAGCACTTCTGCCATAAATTTAGGAGCAAAGCATGTTAACATATCTTCAGACAGGCATTTAGAAAGAAGCCTTAAAAGCGCTGTGCGCAACAGGAGAGGTTCTTCTTCGTCGTCATGACCTCCCATCAAAAGGTAAGTTCTACATTCGCATATTCTCTACCCTTGAATAAATTTATATTACGCAAATTTATTTATCCAGGTATTTTATCCAGTAATTGGGACGATTACCTTCGTAATGTCATAAACAAAGTAGAATTGTTCACTTTCCTCGCCCAAGCACTTTTTAACATTCCTGATGATATCCATATTGTGACAAATGTAGGCGGAAAATATTATCGTCGGAAGTTGGTTATAGCGGCTAAACCTGTCAACATCAGTGAGATTTAAATAATTTTTGTGATTTAAATACATTTTTGATTTAAATACTTTGAGTTTAAATATTTTTTCTGAAAGTGATTTTTGATTTATGATTTGAATCTTTCTGAAAAGTATCTTTGATTTTTTATTTAAAAATAGTATTTAAATCTTTCTAAAATGATTTAAATCAGTAAAAATAATTAAAATCTTCAAAAAAATTTAAATCCTTAAACAGATTTAGATTTAATCATTAAAAATATTTATAAAAAAAAATTATCGGCTTCTATAAAGAGTTTAACTGTAATAAAATACAGCAATAAATACATCCTAAGTGTTTCAGTTCTATGTTTATTTTTTATTTTGTAATGTTTTTTTTAATGCGTGTTACTTAATTTTCTTTTTTTAAATATATGTTGGCTGTATGGGAAACTTTTGTATTATTGATTTCTTAAAAATATATATTCCCGATAATTTCGATGAAAGTCATAAACAAAGCCCTTACGAAGTAATCACTCTGAAATAAGCCAAACAAAATACCATAGAAAATCTAGCTAAAAAGTAAAATAGATTTTTCCGCCAGAAAAATATTTCTAGGAAAAATTCAAATAAAAAAAGATAATTGAAATAATAGGGTTTTGTCAAATTCCAAGTTGATTTTATCAAAAAGTAGTTAAATTTAAAAAAATATTTAAATCTTTTGAAAACATTGAAATACTTCCTAAAATTATCTAAAATGTAAAAAGATTTAAATCATTTAATTGCCTAAAATTTAATTTCAAACGATTTGAAATTTGAAGGGGAAAAATGAGCCATGATCGGAGAATTTGAACAATTTTCAGGCGATTAGCAACCGTTTCTGCCAATTTATGGGGATTTCGAGGTAAATTTTTTACTTTAAACATCGAAGTTGTGGCAAGTAATTTTAAAATATACCATGCAAAGAAATATTTGTACATACTTCCAAGTTTTCATTCTGTCGTGTGGTCTTAACTAAGTTGGAGTATGGAACCCTCCGCAAAGTGCACTTCAAGACAATTTTATTCATGCACAATACCGAAACATAATTAAAAAATTCTGTTCCGGTATTGTAGATAAAACTGTTGTAACCGTTTTTTACGTATGAAAACGTCAGTTAATAAAAGTATCATACAAATATGTTTCCGAGGCCTCTAAACACCATTATAGAAATCTACTAAGCTATGAATATGTTTTTTCTTAACAAATAATGATAGTCTTAAACCCCCATCCGTGTTCCAGTAATTTTAATGCCGCCAGGCAGACGGTTAAATTTTTTATATTGTCCCATATTAAAAAGTTGTTAACTGTGTTTTTAGGTCTAGGCAAAAGCAATTTACCGATTATTTCCATTTGGGTGACGCAGACCTCATAACGTTTATGTTTAGATTGACGGGTTTGTTTTTACTGAGAGTTTGAACAAGCGATTGATTTTTATTTTATCGGGAAGTTTACACTATATTTTCACAGGCAAAATTAAACCTAAGCGAGCTTGTTTTGTTGACATTGTCATATAAACAATTAACTACTACACTACTACTTAACCCCTTCATAACTTACTTTAGCTTTATAATCAAACAATGGCTTTACTTGAGCAAAATTCGACTTTTTTTCTAATTTCTTCTCATTCTATAATTATTTTTTTTCTATATAACTCTTAAGTATATTAAATTACGAAATTCTATTGACTAAATATGTAAAAGAAAGGGCATATTTGAAACATAAATTCAGGGAAACGTTTATTTTAAATATTGGTTCAATATAGTTCGCCTAATCCTGGATTTTTCCGTACTGGAAAGTGGAAACCTCGTTATTTTACAATTCTATAACTGGTGGTATTTTATACGCTTTTCTAGGAATTATATGAATAATTCATTAGAGATTTGACATTTGGGTTTGCATTGAAATAAAGATTTTCCCCAAACTGTTCGAAAAATATTATCTGCTACTAATTTATTATATATTGGGATCAAAGGCAACATTCTTTGAATACTTTCATTTAGTTTAACTAGAAGAAAAATGCACATAAAAGGAAATTCATGTTGTTCGATGTTTTATTCCCAAGAAACAATGAAGTAAATGGTTTTGATTAATGATGAATAACCAAGTATATCCAAAATTTCTCGTCTTACTTTCCTGTATAAAGTGATCAACAAGTGGTTCGTGAAAAATAAAAATATATATTTTGGATTACATACGTTGAATCAAAACAAAATGCGGGAAAAACCTTTAAATCAAATTTTATATTTTTATTCTCTAAGACCAAGAATCTAAAAATGACAGAAATATTAGACATTCTGTAATCTTTGGCTTAACCCACCCAACCTAGTACCTCCTAAGCAAAGTTCCTCTTTGCTATGTGCAGCTGCTGGGTGTGGAGGCGGTGGATGATCGTGCGCTTAAACTGTAACGATCAAGTATTATAATACGTAATATCATTGTTTGAACATGAGAGCTCGCAAATGTTGTATTATTAGTTGTAAGAAGCGAAAACTTCAAGAATGCGATATTAATATTATGAAATATAAGTAATTTTTTATGTTCTATATTTTGAAATTAGACAACTTCTATGTTTAAAGTAAAATTTAATCTCGAAATATCCCATGAAATTGCCAGAGAATGCTTTTAATCAGCAAAAAATTTCCACATTACATGATCCTGACCCAATTTCCTGGATTCAAACCGTGTTTAATATACTATAGGAAATTAAATGTATACATCGACATATTATAAACCAAAGGTCATGTCAAAATATTGGAGAACGTATTCCTTACAATTTCCCACAAAGCAGCAAGAGAAAGGCTATCTATTCACCCCTAAAATTGCAGAAATATCGGGATTTTTTGAGATTTTCTGCATGTTTCAATTTAGCCTCGATTTTCTCATATTTCCCGACCTCCTTCAGAAAATTGTAATATAATTGACTTCTTGAAATGAACGAATTTTCAAATTGAAAATCCAAAAAATTACTAATTTGGCGATTTCAATCGGATAGATGGGATTTTTTGTATGTTTTGCTCATTCTTTCTTTACTGTAGGAAAGTTTGGTGACCCCAAATTATTCGGTTTTCCAGTAATAAAATATTAAATCGTGCCGTGTCACCATTTCCAAAGTATCCTCTAATATAATTTTTGGCGTAAACTCTGGTCAAGCAGTAATCGGCCTTTTTAATAATATCGACAGGTTATTTATTTTGAAAAATGGCGTCTTAGCTAGACTTCCGCTGAATGTTTGTGTATTCTGACATTAGGATTGCCTTTTTAAGGAAAACATATTCTGATAACGAGTCTAAAGACGATTTTCTGCCGAAATTTAAACATGTCAATATTTTTCTAAACACTGTACTAGGTACACTGACATAATAGAAGACGTCGACTACGTAAGCGACAAAATATTGAAAGTCACAGTTACTTTCCCCAAAGGCCCACTACATCTTGTAAGTGTCTACGCCCCGGACATGTCCAAACCAAGAGAGGAATCAGATAGTTTCTATGAGAAGCTACAACACACCATTAACCAAATAATCAACATTGGAAAAGTAATCCTATTCGGAGACCTCAATGCTAGAATCGGCTCACACGAAATTCACGGAGTTAAGCGAATATTTAACGAGCACATATTAAATGAAAACGGAGTCCAACTGAAAAACTTCTGCGCAAGAAACGAATTACGGATAAACAACAACTACTTTCCTCACAAATACACTTTTTGCAACACCAAAGGCCAGAAATCAACCATCGATTGTATAATAACAAATAGATATATCACAGCGAATGAAATACAAGACATAAGAGTACTAACCTCTGCTAACACCGGCACAGATCACAACCTAGTTATCGGAAAGTTCGTCATGGAGAGGCATCGAAGAATAAAGCAAAGACCCAATAATGATTGAAAAATACAACATACAATCATTGTATAACGACTGCACTAAATATCTATATGAAAGCAGACTAGTGGAAAACTTACATCGGGAAACATAGCAGACGAGAATGTGGAAGACAGCTGGAATATAATTAAGAGATGCATACAAGAGGCAGCTAACGAATCAATAGAGAAAAGAACCATAAACTTAAATTCACAAAACAAAACCAAGCCTTGGTTCACACAGGATGTAAAAAAACTGGCCGAGGAAAAAAAGGAAAGCTACTTACAATGTAAAAGTACACCAACAGAGGAAAACTGCAATAACTATAAAGAAACAAGAAATAGAGTCAACGCGGCAATCAGAGGAATCAAAAGAGAATACTGGGAGAAGTTCTCCACAGACATGGAACAGGATCTGTATGGAGCTCAGAGGAAAGTTTGGAAGTGCTCAAAAACATAGAGAAACTCGTAAACGAATACATACAGACCAAAAAGGGTTCCTCTGAATGAGTGGGAAACATATTTTAAAAACCTATATGACAATACTGACAATACGGTATAGAACCTCAATCATAGGAAACAGAGGAAGAGATCACGAATAGATTAGCGGTTACAGAAAAGGAAGTTAGTGTGAAGATTGAAAACCTGAAAAACAGAAAAGCTTCGGGAGTGGACGACATCCCCAATGAACTCATAAAATATGAAGGTAAAGGGCTAGCAAGAAAATGAACGGAACTGTTTAACAAAATAATAACCACATCCAGCATACCAACAGAGTGGCACACAAGTATCACCATACCAATTTTTAAAAAGGGACAAAAAACCAATTCGGAGAACTACAGAGACATAACCCTGCTTTGCACCACTATAAAACTGCTCACCAGCATTGTCAAAAGCATCTTGGAACACACCATCGAAAACAAAGATGAAAAACAAGGATTTCGGAAGAACAGATCGACAACTGATGCCTTGTTTATTGTGAGACAGGTAAATGAGAAGGCGATCAAATTCAGCTACCCTGCTTATGTGTGTCTTATTGACCTAAGAAAAGCGTTCGACAAAGTACAGCTGCCCGATATACTGGATATATTGTGAAAGAAAAAAAATCCCAACATCAATCATAAACATAATCAGAAATCTGAACACAGGGAACACTACAAGATTAAAAGTGGACCATCAAACAACAAAAGACATACCGACACTAACAGGAATAAGATGATAGGTGATAGTCTCAGCCCATTCCATTTTAACCTCGTCATGGACGAGATTATATACACTGTGACAATGAACAGGGAATACAGACTGAACAACAAACCAATCAGCATTGTGTGCTATGCGGATGATGCGCTAATCCTGGCAGAAACGGAAAACGGTCTGCAAAGGCAAACACATAAGTTTTAGCAGAGTAGAAAAAATAAAACATGTCAATCTTCATTGATAAAACAAAATGTATGACCTTCTCCAAAGAACAAGTAAGGTGTAAAGTCATAATAGGCAATAGACTAATAGAACAGGTAATGAGCTTTCGTTAGTTAGGAGCGGACACATCAAGCAGCAACAACCCGATAAACGACATAAAATCACAGTTCAACAAAGCCGCAACAATTTCAGGATGTCTCAGAGATATCATCTGGAGAAACAACCACAGGCGCATTGATAGTAAGGTGCGGGTATAAGTCCTGTGTTAGATCGGTGCTAACCTATGGTATCGAGACTAGAGCTAACACGAATAAGACAAATAGCATCTTCAGAACAGCGGAAATGAAAACCATAAGAACCATCGCAGGGAAGACACTTAGAAACAGGGTGAGAAGCAGTGACATAAGAGATGCATGCAAGGTGGAGGACATAGTGAGATGGTGCAGGAAAAGAAGAAGATATTGACGTGACCACATAGACAGAATGTACCAAGAGAGACTAGCATACATCGCTAAAGACGGAAAACCGGCAGGCCGACGATCGCTAGGAAGACCACCTAAGAGATGGAAAGATAGCTGGAACTCTATCTCACAGGATTGAAACTTTGCAATTAACAGACCTTAAGGTCTTCTGAAGTATAAGAAGAAGAAGAAGAATTTTTTACTCGCGTAATTTACTCCCACCCCCTCCTACCGGAATCCTAAGTGATGAACATTTAAGAATTATGGGTCCATGGGTGTAGGCAGGGGGGGGGTCAGGGAGCCATGACCCCCCCCCTCCCCTCCGGGGAATTTTACATTTTGCAACATGCCATTCAAGAGGGTACCGAATCCTTGTTTTGAATAAAAATTGGGCGTGGCACCGCCAAAATTGTCCGCCGCTTAGCCTCCACCATCGGGTACCACTGCGGCCTTGTCTACGGTTCGCCCCCCCCCTGTGAAAAAATCCTGTCTACGCCCATGGTCAAATCAGACTATTAGGTCCATAGAACACATGTGCAAAGTGGCTTGGTTGCAACATTAAGTGCAATTTTTTTCTTGTACCGTCTGTACTATTAACGGATCTTGCACATTGCGAATACTTGGAGAATTATGATCTATTTTAGATTCAAGGTTAGCCATCAACACTACAGACAGTAGCATTTTTCACGAGATGTTAAAGTTTGATAAAACATCGAGTGTAGTAATATGGATTTAGAACAAGAATATTGTACAAAATTTTATCTACTTTCATCTATGAATAAAAATATTTGGCAAAGGGCATTTTTAAAAATAAAAATGCACCTGTAAAAATACACCTGGTAATTTTTCAGTTTAACAACCATTGGAATTTCGTAAAAACATTTTTTTCTTCTTTATTTGGAGACTTTTAAAAGACGTTTTTGACCATTAAAATGTTGCGCAATTGTTTGGTTATCTTACAAAAAAAACCCAAAGTTCGACTTTTGAGGAGCTGAAATGTAAAAAGCAGGACATTTTTGGCATCTGACACTGGAAAATTGTTGCAATGTTGCCAAAGGTTGCACCTTTTCTTACTGAGTAAAGAAACGCTTCGGAGGCGCAACTAACAAGAATTAACACAAAATAACCAAAGCTAATCCAATTTAATGTGAAATATAAATATATTTTACTTCATGCATAGCCTTTTTCTCGCTCCGTTCGATTCCCGAGCGTAACCAACCAGAACTAAATTCAGCTAACCCAAATTAATGTGTTTCACTTCATGTATGGCTCTTCGCTCGCTCCGGGGCGCGTTGAGTTAGCTTTGGTTAGTTTTTGTTGGTTGCGCCCCCCAATATTTGAGGACAAAACGTAATTGGAGTATTATACATTTAGGTTGCAGTCGTCTTATGGCGAAGTCCTATCGTGTCTGCATTTTACGAATATGCCTCCGGGGCGCAACCAACAAGGACTAACCTAAACTAACCGAAGCTAACCCAAATTAATGTAAACATAAATCACTTCTTTGGTTAATTGTTGTTAGTTTGATAATTATTGGATATAGCACCATCATATAGAAATTCGCGATGTTTTATATGTCTATGCATTATAAAAGAAAATTGGAAATAAATAGATCTGTGGAAGAAGATTTTCTGCATATTTTTATAATTTTGGTTCTGGCTTATAACTAATCCAGTTACTAAAAGAAAAGCGCGCTATATAGTGGGTAGGTAGGTGAGGTTAGTTTTGTTTAGCTTGGGTTAGTTTTTGTTAGCTTGTGTTAGTTTTTGTTAGGTTCGGTTAGTTCATGTTAGCTTGGATTAATTTTGATTTGCTTCGGTAAGTTTTGGTTAGCTTGGGTTAGTTTTGGTTAGCTTGACTTGGTTTGGGTTAAGTAGGTGTGCGCACGTCCTAAGCTCGTACTGGATTAAACGAAACACAACTAACCCAAACTAACCATTGCTAACCAAAACTAACCAAAGCTTACCCAAAGTAATGGAAGTAATTACGGCGGGCTTCCGCGAAAAAAGATTTGCGCAAGCTCGAACTGGCTTAAATGAAACACAACTAACCATAGCTAACCCAAACGAACCAAAACTAACCCAAAGTAATGAAAATAATTACGGTCGGGCTTCCGCCAAAAAAGGCTTGCGCTTCGCGCAATCTTTTCTTCGCGCAGGCTCGTACTGGCTTAAACGAAACGCAACTAACCATAGCTAACCCAAACGATCCAAAACTAACCCAAACTAACTAAAGCTAACCCAAAGTAATGAAAATAATTTCGGTCGGGCTTCCGCCAAAAAAAACTTGCGCTTTGCGCAATCCTTTCTTCGCGCAAGCTCGTACTGTTAAACGAAACGCAACTAACCATATCTAACCCAAACGAACCAAAGTTAACCTATACTAACCATAGCTAACCCAAATTAATGGAAATGATAACGTCAGGCTTCCGCGATAAAAGGCTTGGGCTTGTATTGTTTTAAAATATATAAAGGTTATTTGTAATAATTATAATTAGCCACGTTTTTAAGAGTCAAACTTTCTATTTCTGCAAGTAACTATTATGTTCATATCATTTTCAGGATGTGAATATAAATAATATGTGGTACGTTATCATTTCCTTTCCATTTTTTTCAAATGTTTCTTACAAAAATGTTTCGTCCGCAGATTTTTTTCTTCTAAAGTAGGTATTTCAAATAACATTCCTTTCCCATGGTATATTAGAAAATTGTTTAAATCCGTGGGTGGTTAAGGCCACCAGAACCGTATTTTATATCCAATTTGCTGCTTTAATGTATTAGAAAAGCTAGAGACATAAAAAATCGCGAATTTCTATTCAGGATCTATATCTAACTATGACCTTAGTTTGGGTTAATAAATACATAAAAATAGTATGTACAATACACATTGTGTGTGTGTATTTGCATCATTCGCCTGAATAAAAGAAAGCGAAAGGCAATCATTTTACACCATTTTTAATAATGAATTTTGGTAACAAATTTACAGCAAGCTTTTTAAGAAGAAATCTGACAACAGTGCGCTTGTGTCAAATTGAACATTGAAGTTTTGGCTACTGACAATGACAGTGATAAGAAGGAGAATATATTTACTTATTTACAAGTAAATTTTAATTTATTTAAGGGGCTATCAGCCGCTTTGAGTTAGAACCGGAATAAAACTTGTTCTACGCAAAGGCTTTCTGCATTGACTATATTTCTAGTGTTTTTTTTAAGTGGTTCGGCAAGAGTAATGGCGATTGTTGTGCACCAACAAATGTGAAAAGAAAATTATTATATTACATACGTTTTTCATGGTTTGCGCAGCATATAATGGTATATACTCTCTTCTGGACGTCTTAGAATCAGCGAATATTTGTTTCAAGTCTGAAATCGAATGGTTGTTAAACTGAGAAATTACCATTGCTATTAAGCTTACTAATCAAGTTGTTTATGTTACCGTTGGCATGGTTACTTGTCAAACAAATCCAAAAATATAAAAAGCGCTTTTCAAAATGAGCAATTCTGATGGAAGTTTACCCTCTGTATAGAAGCAGCGGCAAACGAAGCGATCTCAAGTTTAGTTCCGACAAAATTCAAGGCGCGGTATGAGTTGGAGTACCAGAAGTTTGAAGATTGGTGCAAAGCTAATAAAATAAAGGAGGTGTCTGAGAAAATCATTTTGGGTTATTTTTCCGGAAAGCAACGCTCCCAGAAACCATCTACACTATGAACTCACTATTCAATGTTGAAAACTATGATTTCAGTCAAGAAAAATCAAGATATAAGCAGATTTTCTCAACTAATCGCATTTTTCAAAAGAAGTCCAGAGGGTTACAAAGCCAAAAAGTCCAAAGTTTTTACAAAGGAAGACGTATGTAAGTTTCTTAGTACTGCAGATGATGAAACATGAAGGTTGTTATGATAATCGGCATTTTTGGGGCTTGTCGGCGCGAAGAACTAACTAAGTGAATGTTGGATCATATTGATTGCAATGATTTGTATATAAAAATTGTGATTCCATGTTTGAAAACCAAAATTATCCGAGAATTTGTTATAACAGAAGGAAATGTGACAGGTGTCAACTGTTTAAATATTTTTCGAAAATATGCTAAACTTCGTCCTCTTAATGCAACTCACAGGCGGTTTTTTGTATTATTTGTAGCCTGTCTGAATTAATAGTTTTGGAAGTATACCAAAAAAATTGCAACAAAAATTGGATTGAAGAATTCCGAAGGATACACTGGGCATTGTTTTAGGTGGTCCTCAGCCACCATTCTAGTTGATGTTGGTGCAGATATGCAGATGTTAAAGCGTCATGGAGGCAGGAAATCCTCTTCTACGGCAGAAGGCTACGTTGAGAATTCTTTAGAAAATATGAAACAAATAGCAAAGAAGATCATAGGATCATACACGGATTCAATGATTCGAAATTCGAACGTAAAGGGCTATATCACATCCACTTCTGGTATACAAATTTCTAACTGTAAAAAGTGTATTATTAATGTTTATGATAAACCTTAAGTGGGTTCTGGTGTCATATAAGCACCGTCGATTTTGAAGCTTTTTTTGGGTTCTATGGAAAGACTACATCAAATGGGACACATTAACGCAAAAAAATTTGCGGATGAAGCACATTTTCGCAAAATAAATTGAAAATAAAAATTAAGAATTTAATATACATTTTTTCCTAATAAACACAATTCCAGTACACTTTGTCCTGAGGTATGGTCGCAGAAGGTTAATAATAACATAATATAAAGCTTCATTTCTTAAAAATTGCAAATAAAACTG
>MU182970.1:229949-247163 GCA_016904865.1 Pissodes strobi | reverse complement strand
TCACTCAATTTGTGACTGCATTTCTAAAAATCACTAATTTAGGAACAAATTGGTTATTATTTAATCGAACTTACTCAATAACTGCTTATCAATACGGAATTAAAACGCAATCGGAGACGCAATCTTTAAAAACTAGTTATTGTTGACAGTGTCCACTGACAGCTTTATGTTACATTTACCAACACCGGTCTAAGCAAGGCCACCTACGACCGTGGTCTAAGCCGCCTTGCGAACCCACTTATCTTTAATAATAATAATTATTATTACTATTAAAAAGAGATGTTTTTGCATTAATTTGTCGACATTTGAAGAAAAAACAGCATATTTTATTTGGAGGAAAAGTTACTTTTCATGGCTTGCTCTCTATTACCTGCCTCACTCCGTTCGGCTGTTAAACACGAGCGCGCCATGAAAAGTATCACTTTTCCTCCATATAAAATAATATACTATTTCCTCCAAATAAAATATGCTGTTTTTTCTTCAAATGTCGACAAATTAATGCAAAAAGTCTCTTTTTAATAGTAATCATTATTATTATTAAAGATAAGTGGGTTCGCAAGGCGGCTTAGACCGGTGCGGTGTCGGTGAATAGGCTCAGGTTGTTGCTATAGTAATGTAACATAAAGCTGTCAGTGGACACTGTCAACAATAATTATATTTTTAAAATTGCGTCTTCGATTGCGTTTTAATTCCGTATTGATAAGCAGTTATTGGGTAAGTTCGATTAAATAATAACCAATTTGTTCCTAAATTAGTGATTTTTAGAAATGCTGTCACACATTGAGTGATAAATACAAATTTTAGTTTAATAACTCTTGAGTTGTTGACGCTTATTTTGATGTTTGTTTGTATTGTATCTATGTTGCTATGATAACACTTTTACCTCCGCCGGCGGAAAAGTGAAAAGTAAAGCTCCGGCGGAGGAAAAACGAAACTTCACTGCCACCTACGCAGTCGAGTAATGACGGATTTACTGACGTTTGAAGAAAAAAGATATTTGTTCTAAAATTTGTTGAAAAAAAGTTGCCGTTAAATTTTTTTAACGGCTTTTATGGATTTAATTTAACTAATTCAGGAAGTAATCTAGCCGTATGTATACCACTCAAACTATGAATTTAATCGATTAAACTACGTTCAATATTTCTCGCATAATTTTTCTTTTTGGCAAATATTTTCATGCGTAATAATTTATAAATAAAAACCCCCTACCGCTTCGCGGTCTCGGGTTTTTATTAAACTATTTTGCATTCAACATTTTCCAGAAAAATCATGCTCAAAATATTGAACGTAGTTTAATCGTTTAAATTTATAGTTCTCGTGATATAATATATGAATATTTTCGAAATGTCCTCTATTAACTTCTTCACACTTCCTTCCTCTCGAATGCAAATTTGAAATAGCACTCACGATTACATCTCGTTTATTTTTTATTTCTTGAAAGGAATCGTTAATAAGTTGTAAGAGCTGGTCTCTTCTTCTTCTGCATACACTAAATTTTTCATATACCCCCATGTAAAATAATCCACAAGATTGAATTCCGTGGGCCCTGAGGGCCTTAAATGGGCTTCTCCACGTCCTATCCATCTATGTATATACTCGTATATCATCATCAACACAAAAATTAGCTCGGTCCACCAGCACCGAACATGATATAAGCCTCATATTTTAGCTCTATCAGAAACAAAAGTGAAATCAAGCACTACACATGTTCACTTGAATATACCCGGATATGACCTTTACTCCCGATTTCACCATAACTCTGGATTAGCTGTGTTTTTATACGAGAAGATTAATGTTGTCAACGAGAAGAAACATACGAACCTAAAGACTTCGATGTCATGTGGTTTAAATTAGCACAGATCGAGCAACTAAATTCATTTATTTGCAGATCAACTATCCAACGGCAGAAATTGTCATAGGGGGAGATTTCAACGTACCTAACTCGACTGGTTGAAACACTCCAAAAAAACAACGATGAAGGACAAGAAGCCGAGTCTTTTGCTATAAGTCACAGACTTACTCAGATGGTTGACGAACCTACCAGAAACCCTGAGCGTCAAAAAGAATTTGCTAGCCTCCTGAATCTATTCTTAATAACTAATCCTGACCTCTACACCATAACTGTCCAACCTTCGTTGAGCTCATCAGACCACAATCTTATCTCCGCAACCTGTGGACTGGTTATCAAAATGCATGGTCACAGTTTTCACAGGTTTGGCACTACAGATTTCACTCACGAATATTCGCGAGTTTTATCTTTCTTTTTCTTGGAAAGATGTCTGCTTTAGAGATCAAAACACCCCTGAATCGGCTGTTGAGATAACTCAAGTTATCCTAGCTGGTATGGAAGCTTTCATTCCCTCTTCTATGAAACGTATCTCAAACAGTAAACCATGGTTTGGGAAAACCTGCTCAAGGGCAGTCAATGCTAAGAATGCCGCCTACCCAAATGGCGCCGAGATCCGACAGCCGTAAATCGAAATATATCTATTTATATTATATCACGACTAGAAACCAGTATAAGCGGACCATCATTAACGAGAGCAAGGAGGTATATAACGAGCAGATCAATGACAAGCTTCTCAACTGTCCTAATAGATCAAGATCCTTTTTTTGGTCAGTTGCCAAAGCTGTCAATCAGGGTTTCTCAAAGACTTCAATCCCACCACTGACCAAAGATAATGGCTCAATAGCGGAAACGGCCAAAGAAGAAGCGAACATTCTCGCCGAAATATTTGAATCAAATTCTACCTTAGATCATCAAGGAAAGACTCCCCCAACTATCCCAAAGAGTGAATTCCTCAATAACAGGTCTGCTATTTCGCCAACGCGAAGTGACACGAATACTCAAAAGCCTAGACCCTAACAAGGCCACAGGAATGGAGAGTGTGCCGTAATGGAAAAAATATCGAGTTTTATTCGAGTTGAGAAGGGTGTTCCACAAGGTAACATGCCTGTGCCTGTGCTTCTTCCATTTACAGTTTCGACTTATACACCTGTGGCAAGTATTGTTCTATACATCAGTATGCCGACGACACGCAAATATACACTTCGTTTGATATTAGTGATGCAGCTTTTAAAGGTAATGAAGACCTACAAAAATATTCTTTTATATGCAGTGCGCTTAACTTACTTTTGAATGAGAAAAAGGCTGAAATCTTAATTTTTGTCCGATCGGACGAAAATCTACACCTTTCCGATGTGTTTTCTCTCCGCAAAAGTCATCATTCCAGTATATTTATTCGAAGCTTAGGAACATGCAATAACTGTACTAGAATAGGCAATTACTGTAAGGGAATATAACATTTCCGCCCTAGGACGCGAATGTAATAATATTCAAACGCCTTGTTTGTCAGATCTGACGTTTATCAAAAGTATCATTTAGCTGTAGTTTATGGCAACATTTCCTAAGTCCTTTTAGCAAACATAGCGATGGAACGGCAGCCAGTAATACAGTGGAGAGCTAGGTTCGTGGATCCTCGGTACAGTTTACTAAAGATATTAAGCACCACCAAGTTAACTGTGACTCAACTTGGAAAAATCTATAATGTTGTTAAATCCTAAGAAGTAATTTTTGGAGACGCTTTTCAATAAGGCATAATATTTTCCGAAAATAAATACTTTATTCTTTCCCTACTAATGAGGAGATCCCTTAATATAAAACAACAATTAAACAGTACAATTCCAATCACATATATAAACCATAAAGCAATAGAAAAGAAGCTTACATAGTATTGACTATTATTGACAATCGTGAGATACAATCTGTTAGGCAAATATCCTGCGTACCGATTAAGAGGTCACTAGTAATAGTTATAGTAAATAATGCACAGGGTTTAAAATTCATGAATTTTATTCTACCTCAAGAATATAAAAAAAAAATTGTATAATCACTCAATCTATAGAAAATCTAAATTTGCCAAAGACAGCTTTACAAATAGGAAAATGATATTACTTACAAATCATGAAGTAGATATTTTAAATCTTAAAATATTCTCCAAATAAATACCAGTATTAGTATATGTACGGTCCATGCATCTCCAAAGCACTCACTGAGAAAAATTGCCCAAATCAATTTTTGTTTTGGACGGCGTTGATTTACCATTATATAACGTTACATACCGCATATGCAAATTTCGTTATAGTTTAGAATCACGTTGAAATTATGCCAAAAAAACTCGTTATATTAGATTAAGAAATATAGTGACTATACAAGATAAATTAACTGCAAATGAACAATAATACTACTCTGGTTATACAAGTTGTATATAAAGCAAATTATACAATAATTGTATAATGACAAATCAAATATTTCATAGCACAATGGTAATCAACTAGCTAAACTGCGGACTATTTACTGTTATACAACTTTTGTATACCAATAAAACTACCGATTGATGTCCGTAATCTTTTTCTTGTATAGCTCACCATTTGCTATTTCAATTATTTCAAAATGGCTGCCGCTGCGGATGAAACGACGCCACGCCAAACAGCAAGAAGACAAAGCAGAGTGGCGGCTGACGCAAACAATTTACCGATTATTTAAGGGAATTGTAGTAAATTAAAGTTAGAAGAAAATCCACCAAAGAACATGCAGGTATGTATATCTTAGGTTAACAGATATATCATACGTTTTCAAACTTATCACTTGTTTACGTTTTGTCAATCAAAAACTCGTTCTTTTTAGGTCCTGTATTCTACGAAGATCTAATTATTTTACCATACGAACGATAATATATGCATGTAAGAGATATGGATTACTTCCTATACTATAACATTTGAATTAACACACGAAGGGTGCCTGGAGTGAATCAAAACTTTGAAAAAAACAGTAAGGTAAGATATTTTCTATTTAAGTAGCAACCATTGTGTAGTCAATTCATTTTAATAGATCACAGGTGTAGGTACTCCTAATTTGTGACCATGCATCTAAAACAAATTTTAATTGACATGTTCAATTTTAGCGTATACTGGACTCGATTACATTATCAAGACGAGAATAGAATCCGGGACCCCTACTGAAGTAATGTCACAAACGTAATGTTTGCCAACGCCATGAGATATAGTTTAAATGTAATATAACTAATATGTAACTATACAACAAAATATATACGGTGCACATGCAAGTTGAATACTGGTTAATCAATATTTGAATATTGGCTATTCTACCCGTCATATAGTGGATATACAATTAACTATATATGGCGTATACCAGGTTGAATATTGGTTATGCAATTGCTGTATTAACGGTATACAGGCCCTAATATGAAAGCAGGATAAAATATGCGTAAGGATATATCACAAAAACTTAAATTAATATGATTATTTAATAATCAGTATACAGTAATTATAATCGTTATAGTTTAGCGATACTACTTTCAGAAAAACCGATTGTATATTGGCCAAAAACAGTTAATTTGTCACAAATAGTATACAAGTTTCGTAGTATGGTCATTCGATTTTTGTATGTGGCTAATTTCTTTTCTCTCAGCTCATAACCTGAGCTTTTCAAACATTGGTACACCACATCCAGCCGGTGATAAGCAACGAGGGCATAACACGCAAGCGGTGGTTTTAACCCAAAGCACGCCAAAATAGATATCGCAATTAAATCAAAGCGATATATGTGTGCTAGAGCGGTACCCGTGGAGAGGACCCTAAAAACAATTGTTTGTCTTAGCAAAAAGTAAATATCTAACATTGCAGTGAAGGTCTGCATGAAAAATTGTTAACTTACCAATAACTCAACAAAAACTTTTATAGGTAACCTCCATGACCCTGATTCGAGTCGAAATACATAAACGTAACAAAAATATCATAAGATAATGACCCTAATTATTTGAACCAGTCCATGAGGATTTACACTTTGAAAAAGCTACACAAAGGACGCCGGTTTATCGACTCCTCGCCGGTCTAGCGTTAAAGAAAGCCCCGGAACAAATGTTCACACCTTGACTCCGAAACATTGCTGCCAACTTAACTTAGTTGAAGTAGCGAGCCAAGCGCAGGAAGAACCATCCACGTCACAGCTCGGTTGAACGAACTACTGCTCTAAACCATATTCGCCAAGCAGCAAGTAATTACCGTAGGAACCGTTACTTGGGAACGTCGATTATTGAACCTGTCTAACCTGACTGTCAAAATCATATGATGTGCCTGTCCTACTGTCAGACTCACAGGTGAATGACACTTAAAAAATTAAAACACGAAATCTTCGAAAGATGAATAAAACAAAAGGAAACAATACACCGAAACACAATTAGATAAACGAATTATAATATATATTAGATGACTCTTATGATCTCCAAATAATTGTTTGAGGTAGGTACTGCTAGCAATTGATTTAAAATAATAAACATACTAGAGGCTACATTTGTGTCGACCAAATTGTTAAGTTTGTATTAACTTTTGGATCAAAGAAAGGCTTGTGTGTGGGCATTTTCTCGAGTAGTAAAAAGAGAGCTCAAGTATTAAAATCCATGTAAACAACAGCTTAGCAAATTACATTGCACAACCAGAACCATTAAAAGAGGTTTCCAAGACCTAGCTGAGCACATACGATTCTGCAAGGGATAAAAATCAGCCTTGATGTTATTATCATAGTATCTAGTACATCCTACTGACACGTAAATATACATATACGAAGTGTATTCAATAACTTTCAAGGTAAAACAAGGTAATGTACGTGATACACTGTACCTATATTGAAATAATCCAAACTAAATTGTGTTTGTAAATAAAAATAAATATAAATTAAGCAACTGTAGCATTTGTTTACGCCAAATTTGAAAATGCTGCAAGTTTCGGTAGTTACTCGCTCGACTCAAAACTCGATATTATGTTGAGTTTAAATTTAAAACACCGTTTTTATTTAGAGTAATAATTCTATTTTTATAAGTACGCATTCTAATTAATTCCGATCGGGTAAAAAGTAGTATGTGCAACACGTAGGAAATTCCTGGACTCCTGTGTTGCAAACCAACGGTTGGCTACGCCTCGTCCAGCAATTACCTCAGTCGTCCAGAAATGTTTTGCTTTTCCTACTAGTTACACAATATACTATTTTGGACCTAAAAAGGATAATTTAATGAATGACGATAACTTCAAGATAATGCTTAAAAACGAAATATTAAAGTTTAGCGCGTGTGTGAAAATTTTGTGTCCTTTATTGGACACTAATCTTAGGTTTGAATTACATAATTAAAAAATTAAATCAATGGTCATATTTTAATTTAAAACTTCTCTACTTTCATAAGGAATCATTTAGTATTAACATTAAATTTAAACTATGTAATTCATTGATTTTATCTGGGTTGTCATATGGTGATATTATATTATGGCCCGTAATTCTAAAGGTGCGTACAGACCTGACGAGACGCGCGCGCGACACGCACGCGACGCGCCGCCCGCGCGCCTGCTACGCGAACGCGACGCGCACGGTTTTCTCGCGCGCTTGCTGTGAGCCATGTAGAGAGACGCGCGCGCCACGTGACTAAGTTCTATTGCACTTCTTCACTGATTCTCGCGCGATTGCTACGCTCCTACTACTATCCGTCCACACTGCGCCTCGCTCTTTCTTTGGTCTGCCGTCGAAAAACCGACAGCAGACGGGTAGCGACGCGCCTCGGACAGGCGGCGCTAGCACTTAGGAATTTTGGACTGTCGCGTGCGTGTCGCGCGCGCGTCGCGTCAGGTCTGTACGCACCTTTAAAAGGCACAGGGAGACCATGCAGAGGATTCAGAATTCGCGCATTAGGTTTGAGTTTGGACTGCGCAGGTTTGATTATATTACATCATATTTCTACGCACTGATGGCAAGATCAAACTTTTTTTGATTAATTATCTTTTAGTGTGTTTGTATTTGATACTTGATACAGCTTTAGTTAGCCCTTACTAATATACCTGCATAAACTCCTAAAACACAAAATTAAGGCTGATTACATTAAGCTAATCTGTTCTAACAATAATAAAGTCGAAGTACTGTGAAAACAACGATATTCAAAAATAGTTTGATATCGCTACCCGAGTTCAATTCTGGCTCGTCCTGCTGCACCCTCGACTTTCAAATCGCATACATGTTCGATCTCATGACAATTTGGATTTAAATCATTAGCAATATTAAAACTGGTCAAACTTAATGCACCATGCAACCCATGCTAAAGTCGACATAAGTGCCTGGTATACCTAAACTTAATAAAATAATTGTCAAGAATAAGTTTATGATTGACCTTACGTTTCAATATATTTTATGTAAATACGAAATATAACAAAAATTTTAGAATTTTCTTGCGAATACTATAATGTGATGCGAAGTGAAAATAATATGTTTGCAACTATGTTTTGTCATTAACCAATTGTCAAACCGTTGGCGTTGGTTCGTGCTTCTATAGTAGATAAGTTATTAATGAAATTTTATTTTCTACCAATTTCAAGTTAAAAAGTAAATTCATTAAATGTCAAAGTAAACGCTAACTTAAGTAGGACATAAACTTTTAACAAACTGTAATAACCTAAAGTTGCTTACTTTAACATCATCAGAGTTCAAACATTTTATAATATAATTTATCTCCTATATAAAAAGATCAAATTCAAAGCTTGCTCTAATTGAAAGTTGATTTAATCGATTTTTCACATGCTATTCGTGTATGCAGTTTCTAAGTTTTCAAACTCTATTGGCCGATAACAGAACAGGGCTTGGAATCGAACGAAACGGCCCAATAAAAATGTGTAGTGGATATGCTTTATATGGCTGTCGCGGCGAAGGGTTAATTTTTTGTTTGTGTTTGTTGTTTACAAATTCAACGCATTCACGGGCGTACGCACTATTACCAATCCAGATTACTGACCACAAAGAAGCGCAAAACTGTAACTAATATTTATAGCAAATATCCAATGGGTACAATTTGCCGATTCAGTCAAATGCCATTTGACTGAAATTTAGCTACTTTAAAGAGGTAATTAAGCACTACGTTATTGCTGTATTCTTGTTATGCATTATAAAGAAAAAAGTATGCTGCGAATAATGTTATGATTGCCAGCTTCAGTTTTAAGCAAAAGTAATTAAAATTTTGAATCGAATTAGCAAATAATGTTCAAAGGGTATTGTAGAAAGTCAATATGTGATAATGAAAGTTAATTGCACTATTCACATTTTAGATGCGTACAACACCGACTGGCTCAAGCATCACAACAACACCGACAACGAAGGTAGAGAGGCTGAAGCATTCGCCATCAGCTGCGGGCTTACTCAAATTGTAGACGAACCATCGCGAATCTCAGAGAGGGGCGAATTCGCCGCCCTCCTGGATCTTTTTTTAACCACCCATCCTGACCAGTACACAGTTACAGTTGGTCCGCCATTAGGAACTTCCGACCACAAACTTATTACAACGGTTTGTGAATTGCCACTCATACAGAAGGATCCACCATTGCCTCACAAAATCTGGCATTACACTTCTGCAAACTGGGACGATCTAAGGGAGTTCCACCTAGATTTTCCTTGGCTCGACGTCTGCTTTGGCGCTGACGACCCATCAGTCTGCTGCGAAAAGATCACGCAAGTAATCTCCTCAGGAATGGAAGCATACATCCGAAATTCCATCAAGTTATCATCAAAAGGAAAGCCCTGGTTCGACAGAAGATTCGAAAGAGCTGTGGGTAGGAAACAGCAAGCCTACAAGTACTGGCAGCAAAATCAGACCGCTGAAAATCGCAATTATTTTGTCGAAGCGAGAAACAAATGCAAGCGTGTTATCGACCAAACTAAGGATAAACACAATCAAAGGATCAGGAGTAAACCTTTGCAATGCCCCAGCGGCTCCAGGAATTTCTGGTCGATAGCAAAGGCAGTAAGTAACAACTTTACAAAAACGTCTCTCCCACCTTTGACAGACGAACGTGGCATCACGGCGACTACAGCCAAGGAAAAAGCAAACATGCTCGCCAAAATGTTTTCTTCGCACTCTACCCTAGACGTCCCCCAAGGCAAGACTCTCCCCACCATATCGAACACCAACACTACCATGGCAGAAGTCAAATTTCATCACCGTGATATTCGTAAAATCCTTAAAAATCTAGATACGCAAAAGGCATCAGGACCGGACGGAATACCTGCCATCGTGTTAAAGAACTGCGCCAACGAACTAACACCCGTTTTTTTCCAGGATTCTTTCTCTATCTTACTTATCGTCTTTTTCAAGGCTATTTTCCCTTAAGAGGTTTTTTCGTCATGACTATTAGATGGTAAATGGTGCCTCCAGAACAATATAAGTACGCAACACATTTTTACAAACATAACTTGGTAAATCTTTCTATAAATACATACATAGGTCACGACACGCTAAAACAGATATACGTAGATATATAAATATATAAAAACCGTCCTATTTAATTTAAAATAAGCAAACTTTTTGTAGACAAGGGACTAACAGCGAACTTGGTTGTTATAAACTGATGTTTATAACAATCAACATCTTCGCACACACACCGCTCGTCGAGCGCCATAGGGTCTCCCTTTAGTGTGTGTGCCACTACCATAAAAAAAAAGATCATTGTTAAACATATTTCAACTCCAGATAACTATTGACCAAGCAGATTTATACAGACTATATGTATCTAATTTTATGACAAAGTTAAAACAAAAACTTCTTTTTATGTTATATTTAAAATGTGAATAAGTTGATATCATGACAAAAAAATTAAAGCATGCAATTATTGAAAACACTAAATTTCGCAAATTAAATATTATTTCATCATGCACTTTACAGCATGCACTTGAATGCCTCATATGTTTTTGCAAGGAAACCTTAAACAGACAAGAAAACCTATAATAATTATTAGAGTAAGTGCTTTTACATTTGTAATTGTTGAAGCGGAATAGAACTACTTGATTTTTCTTTAACACAATCCTAATTAACCTAAAAATTTTTTTCATAATACCTCTCTCCTCTCTGAAAACTATCATTTTCGAGGTCTCTGTAGAGCAAAGAAAGTTTTCCCGTTCCTTAATTTTAAGTGCTAAATTTGCAGTTATTTAGTCACAATATAAGCGTAAAGTATAATAAATTGGGTTAAAATTATACAGCGATGCAGTCTACAAAATTAATCTAGTAAATTTTAGCGTCAATAGTCTTCATTTTGGGCATGCTTTGGGTTAGTTTTAGTTAGTTTTTGTTCGTCGTGCTCCCGTAGCGAGTGCCGCGAGTGAAACCCAGAACTCGGGTGGATATTTTCAAAAAGAAGGTTTGCCTGTAGGCACTGCGGCCGAGATGGATTGTCGCGTGCCACCTATAATGGCGTCGGAGGTAAACACTCAGCGCTAGCCACGCGCCTACAGGTGCGCACATCGCACACTGTTTCACGGGATGTGCCCGTGGTTTTATGTTAGTTCGCTGGTCATGTATGTAGTCTTTAAAGCTTCTGAGGCTTGAATAGTCATCTAATTTTATTTGACTATGACTGTAAATGTTGGACGGTTATCGGTTACCCTAAGGGAGCAAACTTTATGGTGTTGTAAATGCCTATTATTATGCATGTACTGCATGTACTTACATAGCTTAAACATGTACTGTACTTATAGCTTTAATGTGTATCATTCAGGCATTCTTGCATTTTGAAAATACAACGTTGTTGATTTATGTACTGGCCCATACTTGGGTTTGGTTGCCGAGTTGTCTCGCTGATCTGTGAACGGCTAGCCACGAATACCAGAATCGTTAAACCTCGATGTGAACTTTGATTGTATCTATATTCACCCAGACGTGCAGGTCCTTGTAAGCCATTTTTGTGGACTCTGGCGACAGAGCACCAGAGAGATACAGGAGAACTGACCTAATATGATTAATTTATTTGAAGAGCCGAAAAAGGGTCTTGGCCTAATTAACATGCTTAGGCTGTTATAAATAATTGATAAATGCGCTGGTCATGCACTAGAAAATAAGAATAGAAGTGAGGCAAGAACGCATGATCGAAATTATTGGACTGCACTGAAAACAAAATATAACGAATCTATCTGGCAGGGTTTAAGATATTTTAAATATTAAGCAAAAAATGCTTTATAATTCAAACCAAAACAAAATATATAAATTATTATGAAAAATCTACCTAAATATCAGACACGTTTAATTAATTATTGAAATATCCCTCCATTAAGCTGCTAAGCCCTCCTAGTCGATCACAAATATTAATTCCTAACATTACTACTTAATAGTCACTGAAAAATCTTTCGTACGGAATATTAAAATCTAGACATTATAAAAAGAAATCATTTGAACGTCTGGTTGGCCAATTAATGATGTAGTTTGTGACAATTGCGTCGCCTCTAAAAGGATAAGAACAATATTCTTTATTTACTAAGCTAGACGACCATCCATTTTTAATCAGATCTCCTGATTTTTACGAATGTCTTCTATTATAGGTTTAACATGTTTTCGTAATAAATCGAAACATGTCTGTGATGTGTTTTTTTTGCCACAGATAGAAGCACAACGATTATTTTCTGGGGGTTCTGAGTCCTACAGGCGATATTCATTTCTTGACTCCAATGCCTAACATTTTGAAAAGTAGTGTAGTTTTCTATTGCTTCCCGTAGGGCCTTCGTCCGTGAAGTGCAACTTTCAATTTTTTTCACCTCTGTTCTTGTTTTTCTAGTTCATCGAAAGCTCAATTGCCAATTACATTTCCTCTGTTTTGATTTTTTTAATTATTCTATGAACTATGGATTCTGTCGGTATCAATCTGTCAAAAAAACGACTACGAGATATATCGGGTGCAGTTCTCATATCACTATTTCTGGCAAAATGCCACTGTAATTATTGCTTGCGTGGAACAATAAATAACTCATGGTTTAAAATTTGACAAACTACTGAATGGTTCAGATTAAAAGCCTTCTGATAAGGACAATGATAACCATATATGTTTGTTAATTGGTCAGTTATGACATTTATTGCTATTTCATATATTTCAGAGCAGAATAAATAATTTGTACAATTAACAAGTTAATTTTTGGAAATAAATTTTGGTGATATTGAATAAATAATGAAGAAGAGAAGAAAGAATAAGTCAAGAAGCTCATAATTGACATCCTTGAAATTTATATGGTCTTTCCTGTTGGCGATGCACCACCCGAAACAGGTTCGGACTTCTAATGAATGTAGAATTATAACTACAAAATGACTTTATACCTACGCTCAAGCCGTACCTACTATTATTATTTAAGTCCAAATTAATATTTTTAACTGTTCTACTTGGCTTCATAACTTTATTTCACTCTTCCATTTTCACTTGGTAATCAATATTTAATCTGATTCTGAACTGAAAGTTTGCCGTGACCTTGTTGCACGCACCATTATAGATTTTTGGATTGAGACACGATATTTCACAATCCTTTACAAATTCCTTTATTTTACAACCTTTGATCACGCATCTGCCTATACTCTAATCCATACTGAGAGTCGAGAAATATATTTTTGTTCATGTTGCTTTCAAGCATCGCAATGGAACTCAATATCAACGGTAGATAATATATGACAATAGGTAAGTTCGTATTAAGTTGATTTTTTTCTGTTTTCTGTTACATATTTAAATTTTTAAATATAATTTGGGTGAAATTTCACTAGAGGAGCAAATAATTGGATAACTTTTTACAATAAATGCTCTTTTAGAAATGCGTATTGGAAATAAACATACCTAACAGCGTATGTTCCAAGTTGTCATCGGATCTCTATTCTATTTTGACTTAAGGAGATCAGCTGGTCAGGGGCCTTCAACCTTTTGTTATCCAAGGGTCTGGGGCAGCAATATAAAGTAGAAGGTTGCTTAAGAATTTTGGTCAGGTTGAAAGAAAACGCAATACATATTTTTTAAGACGATTATTTAAGAAACAAAACATTTTTTAATGAGGTTTCTGGCAATGTTTATTTTTAGCAAGTTTCTCAATGCATGGTGCTTGGACGTACCAATACGAAAACTATCTTTCATAAAACCTCTCTGAAAACTATCATTTTCGACGTCTCTGTAGAGCAAGGAAAATAAGTCTTTTTGGTGCTCCCGCACGAAAAAAAGTTTTTCATAATACCTCTCTGAAAACTATCATTTTCGACGTCTATGTAGAGCAAAGAAAGTAAGTCTTTTCGGTCCGGGCACGGGAAAAATTTTCCCGGTCCCTAATTAGGGAACGAGAAAAGTTTTCCCGCTCCCTGATTTTAAGTGCTAAATTTGTAGTTATTTAGTCACAGGATAAGCATAAAGTAGAATAAATTGGGTTAAAATTATACAGCGATGCAGTATACAAGATTAATCTAGTACCTTTTAGTGTCAATAGTCTAATTTTAAGTAAAATTATTTTATTTATTCTGACATTACTTGTCACAAATACTTCAAAATTAGCTGCCTATTCAATTACAATAAAGCATACAAACACATTTCCATAGCGACGCTTGATGAATATTAGATAAATACCTGTCTTGCTTGCAAGTTTGACGTTTGCTTTCATTTGAATACAAAATGTATTATGACATGATTTTGGATACGTAAAATGATAATAATTTTATGTTAATGTCTTGATTTCAGAGAGGTATTATGAAAAATATCGTTCATTACACGTCCAAAAATAGCTTTTCCTGTGCTTGCACGACTTCCGGTGTTCGGCTACGCCTCACACCAGAAACAGTCGTGCGCGCACCGGAAAAGCCTAGTCTCTGGACTAGTTATGAAATATATATATAAGTTTTCCCGTTCCCTAATTTCAACTGCTAAATTTGCAGTTATTTAGTTACAAAATAGGCATAAAGTATAATAAGTTGGGTTAAAATTATAGAGCGATGCAGTCTAAAAAATTAATCTAGTACATTTTAGCATCAAAAATCTAATTTTCAGTAAAATTATTTTATTTATTCTGACCTTACTTGTCACAAATACATCAAAACTAACTGCCTATTCAATCACAACAAAGCATACAAACACATTTCCATAGCAACGCTTGATAAATATTAGATACCTGTGGCTTGCTTGACTTGCAAGTTTGACGTTTGCTTATATTTTAATTCAAAATGCATTATGACATGATTTTCGATACCTACATAAAATTATAATAATTGTATGTTTTAGATTCAGAGAGGTATTATGAAAAATTGTTCATTACACGTCCAGAAACAGCTTTTCCCATGCTTGCGCGACTTCCGGTGTTCGGATACGCCTCTCACCAGAAAGTGTCGTGCGCGCACCGGAAAAGCTTAGTTTCCGGACTGGTAATGAAATATACTATTCAAGGAGCGAGCCCGTTATTGCGGCCATATTTTTTAATTTGATATATTTCATTCGAGAAAACAATAATTGCACACGTATAGGTGCTTTCAACAGTGACATCATTTTCTGAGTGTGAAGTCGAATAATTGGAAATAATTTTAACATATTCGGGCAGTAAGTTAATTTTTCTTTAACAAGCTGCGGTTTCTTCAAATTTAGTTTAGCTTCAAATAATTTTATGCTGTCGTACAAGTTGCTTCTTTTGTAACAGACCATTCAGATGGTTCAAACGCAAAGTCAGAACAGTCAGGAAACAAAAATTATGGATCCATTCTTGGTCATCGAAGACGACAGTAGGTCTTCCCTTGTCAACCACGAACGTTTTAATTAATTCTTTGAGATACACCAGCTTCAAAATTTTTCCTTTATTAAGCCCACGAACATCTTACGAATAAGCAACATACCCAAACTCCGCATTAATATCGGAAAAAAATTTTTGGAATCCTCGAGACCTAATGAAAGATACCATCATTATAATTTCTTTCATAACATGGTCAAAATTACATTTGTTACAAATAAATTTTGTTGTATAATATAATGATATTGCATTAAATTTAAGTAAGCCTGGCGTTTGTTATTAAGGCTACAAGTTCTTCATTTTACCCAACCATAGCCAGTGCTCCTCCTGTCATAGTATCTGATAGTTTTGTAAGGTCAATATTGTATCGATTAAATACCACCATGACACATTTGAAAATATCTGCTCCCTTCGTAGTTCCTACCATAGGATAAAAATTGTCATCGATACCGTGGATGAGAATTGCCAGTTGAGTTGAGAAGTGCTCGAGTAACTTGCTATCTGTTTAAATTTACATGTTTGTAAATAAATCCCTAATAGCATGGTCTAACAAAATCAATCAGAAATAGGCCCTTAATATTCCTTTTAAAACTTATGCATGAGTCTTCTTTACATCTTTTTTAATATATATGGTTTCTTCTTCCGGGCAACAGCATGATTGCATGATTGCGAAGGAATAGTTACAACCTCGAATGTAGAATGGATGGCAAAAGGAGGTGTTTCCTTCAGATTTTCCTGTATCACCCTGATTACTGATCCTCTTGCAGGAGGTAAAAATATTTTCCAAGGGAGACTTAATTATAACTATTATTAATGCTGTTCATGCAAATCATGTGATCGTGTTCTGTACTTGTAATGTGGGAAATAATAAGTCGTTAGCAAATATGGAGGGTGGTTCAGCAATGCGTTCAAATCCAAAAGATCTTTTAATAAGATGCACTGGGTGTTATGCGCGATACTTTCAAACTATTTTTGGGTACACAGGGGATGCAGAACTTCGTTACTTAACAAGATTTAGAATTTTAAAATAAGATACTTTGTATTTATTTTTATTTTTGATTGTATCTTTGTTCAGACACCATTTAGAAATTAAATTTAAATTAAAATTTATTTTCCGCGTTTCTGTTTAAGGTTTCTGCTTAAAGTATACAATATTCCGATTTAATATTAATATTAGTAGAATTTATTAACATGATAATATATTTTTATATTGCATATTCCCATAAAAAAGCAATGAGAGATGTTGAAATTTAGTGTTACTAACGTATTCAGCTACACAGACACATAGCTTACATTTGTAAGAAAATGAAAAATAAAGAAGCATTGAGAAATCTCAAGGGAGAAACCTGTAAAGATGCGTGGAACAAGAGAAATTTATATTTCTCACCTTATATTAAATGATATGTGATATGTCAAACAGAAAGGGTCAAAATATATAGCTTAATAGAACAGAGGGTGCGAAAATGTAGGGATATGGAGGAGAATTATGGCATCATTAAAGATGGGCATATGTAATATTTTAAAGTTGACTTTTTGCTATTTTAGATAAGGTACGAAAGATTTGTCTATATCTACAAAAAAGTATATATATATATATATATATATATTACGCT
>MU182970.1:194646-229549 GCA_016904865.1 Pissodes strobi | reverse complement strand
ATTACGCTAAAATTATAATTATTGTTAAAGTGTCAGCCGTTGACAATACAGAGGCACCTCAAAAGTATGACGAATACTGTCATAACATATTTCTCATTTTCCTTTTAAATTGTGTCTAATGTATAAATGCTTAATTATTATAGTTTCACGTAAATTGAGTCTATCACGCGAGTGAAGGAACTACTATTGAAGATCAACTTTTTAAAAAGTAAATTTATTCAAAATAATTCTACACAAAAGTTTTCGAATATCAATTAACTGCGATCTTTTTCTTTCGGGAATTGAATGATAAGTGAAATGTAAAATGTGATTATGTGTTTTAATAATATAAAATGTCGATATCGTGTATACAATTAATAAAAATAATAATAATTTATCGGCAGAAATGTTGGGTAATCGGGTTAGTTCACATAACATCTCCCTTCTCAAGTTCGGAAAATAAGGGCTGCAGTCGCTGATCGAGTTACCAGAGGGTGCAACTGGATGGTTGACAATATTTTCTGGCTGTCTTTAGCACAAGAATAATTCTTGTGTCTTTAGTTCATCCAAGATTACATTTCGTCGAGGGTTAACTTGGAAATATTGGACAACACATATTGAAGTTGTGTTTTTCTTTCACCTTCATACGTTATGTTATCTATCTCATCAGGGCACATAGATAGGATAACAATACTCGGCTCTGAGATTTTGTAGAGTTTTTTGGTAGTTAACATTGATTAATTGACACATGCTGTTTGACGTTGTTAGCAGCTCGAAGAGGCTACGTTGGTCTTTCGATAGGGCGGTTTGATGGTCTTCTAGTTGCGGATATTCTTCTTCCGTGGTCCAGTAATTTTCTTTTGTGAGTAGGAGGTAGGTATTTGGTAGAATTTGTGTGGGTATAGTGGTTGGGAAAGACAATTGGTGTGTGTATTGACAATAAAATTAAGTTGTTTTTAATAATAATTTGTACAGATCAATAAATATAAAAGTCTATTAATTCTTTAAATTCAGGGTTTCGGTTTGGACCGTATATTGTTTTATATATTTTCTATTAATGGTATAAGTTAGTTTGGATAGAGTATGGAGTTGCGCATTTTATTTATATCAGCAAATGAGATTGCATTTTCGATATTATTTAATACAGAATTTAAGGTATTTAATTGCAACATTATATTGTCCAAAATTAAAGACATATACAAGGCATTAGATATACCTAACTGGTCCTTTTCAAGAAAACTAATTTTTCAACTCTAAATATTTCATTAGTATTTATTTTTTCTAAATATTTAATATATTCCTGTGTAACAGTTGATAGAATTGATTGTTTCCTATTAAAATTTGTATTTAAGATTTCATGATTTTTTTTAGCATCCCGAAATAATGATTATAACGGGTTTCATCGTATGAGTCTAGAGTGCCAAAGAGCCATTTGTTTACTACATTAAGTAGACCTCTTTTTGATCGAATTATGGTTTTTCTTACAATTGTCTGCAGATATTCATAAGTTTGATTAAATTTATAGGAAGTAAGAATTGAAAAGCTATAATTTTGTTTTAACATTGAAAATGTTCTGTTTTCCTAGTATAGGGCCTCAAATCATGAAACGTGCATGCTACATTTGCCACACTTGACGTCATACGCATGAGAGATCGTGCTAGTTTGCTTATTTAAACTTAAATTTGATTAAAACGTATCGGAATCGGTTCAAATGACTAAAATAAATTGGAACTAGCTGAAACTAACTAAAAGTTTATTGAACGACTAACCAAAACTAACCAAAAACACCAAAACGTGCTAAAACGTATCGAAATAGATTAAAAATATTGAAGTATGTTAAATTTAACTGAGATTAACCGAATCTTGGTGGCTACCAAAATTAACCCTAAGCCTTAAAATTGCTTACAACGTATCGGTTCAAATGACTAAAATAAATTGGAACTAGCTAAAAGTAACCGATAGACGATAGAAAGACTTACGAAAAGTAACTAAAGACACCAAAACGGGCTAAAACGTATCGAAATAGATTTAAATTATTGAAGTAAGTTAAGACTAACCAAAATTAACTGAATTTTGATGACTAACCAAAACACACTAAAAACTTTAAAATTGCTTATAACGTACAGGTTCAAATGACTATATTAAAACGAACTGAACTTTACCGAAAGCCCGAGTTTTGGAACGACTAACTAACCAACAGTAACCAGAAGCTCCAAAACGATCTAAAACGTGTCGAAATAATATATTAAAAATATTAAGAATTAATTAAAACTAACCCAAATTAACCGAGTTTTGGTGACTAACCAAATCTAACCAAAAAGACTAAAATTGCTTATAACGTACCGAAACCGGTTCAAATGACTAAAATATATTGAAACTAACTGAATTTTGCCGAAAGTTCATTGAACGACTAACCAACCAAAAGTAACCAAAAGCGCCAAAACGAGCTAAAATCTACCTATCGAAATAGATTAAAAATATCGATGTAAGTTAAAACTAACCCAAATTAACCGAATTTTCGTGACTAACCAAAACTAAACAAAAACTTTAAAATTGTTTATAGGGTATGGAAACCGGTTCAAATAATTAAAATAAATTGGAGCTAACTGAAAATAATCGAAAGATGATTGAGTAACTAACTAAAAGCACCAAAACGAGCAAAATTATATCGAAATAAATTAAAAATATTGAAGTAAGTTAAAACATTAAAATTGCTTGCAACGTATCGGAACCGGCTCAAATGACTAAAATATATTAGAACTAACTGAACTTCACCGACAGTTGATTGAACGACTAACCAAAACTAACCAATAATAACTAAAATCATCGAAACGGGTTAAAGCGCATTGAAATAGATTTAAAATATTGGAGTAAGTTAAAACTAACCCAAATTAACCAAATTGGTTATAACGTATCGGAACCGCTTCAAATGGTTAAAATAAATTAAATCTAACTGAGATTAACCGAAAATTGGTTGGACGACTAACCCAAACCAAAGGCACCAAAAAGGGCTATAACATATCGGAACAGACTAAAAATAGTAAGGTAAGTTGAAACTAACTTACATTAACCGAATTTTGGCGACTAACTTAAGTTAACCAAAAACATTAAAATTGGTTATAACGTATCGTATCCGGTTAAATTGATTCAAATAAATTAAGAGTAACTAAACTTATTCAAAAGCTGAATGAATGTTATCCAATACTAATCAAAAGTAACCAAAAAGGGCTAAAACGTATCGGAACACATTAAGAATATTAAAATAAGTAACTAATCCAAATTAACCGAATTTTGGTTAATTTTACTAACCAAAACTAACAAAAAGATTAAGTTTGATTATAACATATCGGTGTCGGTTCAAATGACTAAAATAAATTGGAACTAACTGAAAGTAACGGAAAGTTGATTGAACCAAAAGTAACTAAGAAAAACCAAATGCACCAAAACGGGCTAAAACGAATCGGATCAGGTTAAAAAAAAATTACAGTAACGTTATGGCTAATAATTATATATTCATCGATTTTCCTATCTAAAAGTGAAGGGTAATTTTTTAGGTCTTCTCTGCACCTTTTTTATTTATTTTGGTTTAAATTATAATAATATTTAATATTATTGTTAAAAATGCATTTCTTTAATTATATATATTATAAACACTTGTGTTTGTATTTTTACTTTTTTAAACTCTGCTTTTTAGAAACTATTTGAATTTCAACACAAATCACATTTTTGCGTTTTTATTCATCATTTTCAATGTGCCCCCGGTTGCATCTTTGCGAAGGACTGTGAATTTTATATTAAAAATAGTTTTGTATGTTTAAATTGAATTATGTTTTATATTGAATAAGGAAGTTTCGAATTCTGTAAGATTTCTGTGAAAATTGGATGTGTGTTGAGTAGCAGATATATAGGTTTTTCCTATGGTCGTTGGTAGTACGGAATTTCTAATGCTTTTTACTTCTAAGTCCATAGCGATTCATGGGTAGAAGAAGCAGGAATGAGATGATTTGTCTCATCTGAAACAATTATACTTTGTGGTTTTAATAAATTTTTGTGATTTGTCTATTCTGGATAGCTATACGACATTACTTTTTATATTTATCTGATCCTTTAACTTTTGATTTCTGTGTGAAGGTTTGAAGAAGTGGCTTGTTAGGATCGATATTTACTAAATTTCGGTTTTTATTTATTTTATCTAAAGAAGATTGTTGTTGTGAGGTTAATCTCTTGTGAAGTTCTTGGCTAATTATTTTAATATTTTCTGCATGTTCTGGCATTTGAATCTCGGAAATTGCTACATTAGTTTAAAATACACCACTTTGTAAAAACTGATCAAGATAAAAAGTTTCAGTTTGCTAAAATTGGGTTGACTGAAGAAAAACTGATCTCCAAGTGGATTTTGCGAAAGATATTCCTGCATTAGCCAGGAAATTCAAAGAGTCCACCAGAATCATCAGCAAGTAACTTTATTTCCTGCTGTAGCTTGGATAAAAAAAAAACAAGTGTTATTCCTTTGCACTTGTGAGCGATTATCTCGCTGACGCCAAAGTTAGTGTTTAAGGTTTTTTAATGACTGTATAACTTCCATTCAACTATAAAATATATTGACTTTTTTCGACCGATGCGCAGGCCAAGACAAAATAGTTATTTATGTACCAAAGGTATTAAATAGATGTTTATGCCCGGACGGCGACAATGCTACAAGCCCGAGGGCCTCTGGCCAGAGGGTTTATAAGTCGCCCGAGGGCGTACACATCTGTTAATACCCGTGGTGCATACAAACTTTTATGTCATACTAGTTCGTTATTGCATTCACAATATGTAAATATTTAAAAAAATACGAATTCAATTCAGTTATTTGAGTCCATAAAGTGTACTTTACGCCCGCATGGGCCATAAACTGGACCTTATGCCCGCACGGGCATAAAGTAATCCATTATGTAAATGGTATCTAAGGTATAAAAACACAATAATGTACTGGTATGACATAAAATACTTTGTCGAATCTTTGTTTTATGGAAAATTATTTCAAAATGTCTGACACCTGATATTTATTTGCAACATGTCATGGCAAAGGTGCTGTGGATGGTGTGGGAAAAATTGAAAGATTTGCTCGGGAAAAAGTTAAAGCGAGGTTCGTCTGAGACTAAGGACATAAATGTTTTGCTTATTTCTAAGTATAAAATTGATATTTACAGCGCAAGTCATAATAACGCTGGAACTAGGAAGTAGAGCTCTAGAGGGTATAAAATCGTGTCATTTCTTTAAAGCAAATTTGTTTGACAATGGACCAAACAGAACAATCTAAAATAAAAATTGATAAAGTTTATAGAAAATAATTTATAAGTGTTATTTCTGCATTATAATAAGTTGCTGATTTATAGCTAATAATTCCAACAGATATATTGCAAAATAATTATTATAAACAAATATTTTTGAAGATTTACTTATAAAAAAAAATTGTCGCGTCCCTCCTGTTCCGTCCATCCCACGAAAAAAACCATGGTTGCATTATACCTATAAAATTATTGTTTATCTAAACATTTGCGTTTGTCTATCATTGTATGTACAATGATTTAAAATAACTTTGATCTGTCGTTTGAAGCCAAATCCTTAAAAAAAATTAACAAAGCTAAGGACTCAAAAAATGTATTGGACTTCATTGTTCCATCCATGCCAAAATTGTTATTAGCACCCTTTAAATATTCTGAATGTATTTTGCTTCGTATTAGTATTTCATTAAATAGCTCAAGAGTCCTCGAATATATTTCATAACAACAGATATTATTCTCTGTATTTGTATCAGTATAGCTATTTGTTTTCTCTCCCCCATGTCTCTAATATGTGCTGTCCATGCGCTTAAAATGGCTGTAATGTAATATTAATGAGTTTAACAGAATTTATTTATCAGTTCAGATACTGGAACTAAAATTTTACCGAATACACATATAAATGCATTACTACATGCAATGCAACAACTTAAAATCAGTAAGCTACTTGAAATATTTCAAGATCAATGACAACAGCACAAATTCATTTATTCTTTCCGATCATGCACATAAAGTTTGTTTGTAATGAACTTGACCATCATGGTCCGACAAGTCAGTTGGAATAACTGTAACAGAGATAAATATTGGGGAAAAATTTGTGAGTACATTATCTATATGATCAGTGATGTGAACTGGTAAATTACCGATAAATTACCGTGGTAATTTACTGTAATTTACCGTAAATGACCAAAAATTGATTACCGTAATTTGCTGATAATTTACATAGAACACTACTGGTTCTTGTGCTAAATAATTAACGTTATTTACCGTAATTTACTCTCTTTTGTTGTAATGTGGTACATTACAACATTGTTAGCAATATGAACAGTATGCGTTCCTGGATTTACAGCCAGCTGCCGGTTATTAGCCGAACCAGGGATTTACTCTCAGCTGTCATTCATTAGGTTTGTTCTAGCAGCGATTTCAAACGGTTCCAAACCATCCGGAGTTTGCGCATAGTGACATAAGCGACGCTTATATCGTTATGGGCAAACTCCGGATGGTATAAAACCGTTTGAAATCGCTGCTAGAACAAACCTAATGCCATTCATTTTGTTCTGTGTTGTTTTCGTTTTAAAATTAAATAATATTTAAGAAAAAAAACAATGTTTTATTCACAAACAAATAAAACAACTCTTTGTCCTACACCGATACTTACACACACCGTAATTTCATTCCCAAGTGGTAATTACACGATCATGACAAGTTATTTTTTTTTACATGTACAGGGTTATTCAATTACAGATGGTAATTCTACATAAGAAATCATGAACATTTTTTCATATGAACATGGGTCCGAAAATGCATAGTTTCCAAGATCAAGGTCAAACTTTTTATAAAAAATAATTTTTTTGTTAATATCTTAAATATGATTTTACTGATTTTGTTGAAATTTTACAGGGTTATCTGTAGTAATAAGGGGCTCATTTAGCCTTAATTAGATTAAAAATATAAAGTCCAGTGGCGTCCCGGAGGGCATCATACCGAATATTATTGACAAAAAAAGTGTGCGCCGCTGACTTTTTCAAACATTTTATATTTTTTTCGTATTAAGCATCTAAAAATACAATATTTTTGATTCTCGAGTTGTTTTCGTATCTTGCGCTGTTTTCGATAAAAAAAAAGTAAAAACCGGTTTATTACATTTCCAAACTTTTTTGATAAAATCGATATTTTTTTACCGATTTTGTTGAAACTTGATAAGGTTATCTGTAGTAATAGGCGGCTCATTTAGCCTTTATTAGACTAAAAATAGAATGTCCAGTGGCGTCCCGGGAGTATCATACCGAATATTATTGACAAATAAATGTGCGCCACTGACTCTTTTAAACATTTGATATATTTTTCGTATTAAGCAACTAAAAATTCAACTTTTTTGTTTCTTAATTTGTTTTCGTATCTTGCTTTGTTTTCGAGAAAAAAAATAAAACCTGTTTATTACAGCGTTTGATGTAGAATTTTGTGCCCTAAAGAAATGTAATAAACTGGTTTTTTTTTCTCGAAAACGAAGCAAGATACGAAAACAAATTAAGAAACAAAAATGTTGTATTTTTGGGCTTTATTATCTGATTATAGAGCATTAGTTTATTCTTTAGTGACATTTTACTATTTCTGTTAATTAATGGATAGAAAGCTTGTTTGGCTGCAATGCCTTCGTTTACTTTTACTTGTATATGCTTTTGAAAAGTGAGTTTACTATCTAGGGTTACCCCTAGATATTTTAGAGAGTTTGACCATCTTATTACTGAGTTTTCGAGATTTAAATTTGGAATAGGTTTATTACGTTTAGTTGTTATGAGCATGGCCTGTGTTTTATCTTCATTGATTTTAATATTCCAAGTTTCTGCTCATTCGTATATGGAGTGTAACTGTTGCTGTACGTGATTTTTGAGTCTTGTGTGATTGTTGTTTATTGAGAATATGCATGTGTCATCTGCGTATATGGAGAGTTTAGTATTTGGGTGTCTAGGTATGTCTGTTGTGTATAATGAGTATAGAGTAGGCGACAGAGGAGAGCCTTGGGGGACTCCTGCCTCTATGCGCCTTTTGGTGGATAGTGCTGTGTTTTTTTGTGTAGTGAAGGATCTGTGTTTGAGGAATGAGGCTATGAGTTGAGTTAGTGGCGGTGGTAAATTGTGTAGTCTGTCTAGTTTGTGTATGAGTCCTTCATGCCACACTTTGTCAAAGGCTTTTTCGACGTCAAGGACTACAACTCCGGTCGATGCCCGTCTCTGTAATCCTCTAGTCGCCTCCTCAACAAGTCTGGCAAGTTGGAGCTCGGTGTTGTGTTGTTTTCTGAACCCAAACTGTTCATCTGGGATCAGATTGTTTTGCGATATGTGTGTGTTCAATCTCTCCAACATAACCTTCTCAGTCAGCTTGCTCAGTGATGAGAGCAAGCTAATAGGTCGCCAGTTTTGAAGAAAGATCAAATTTTTGTGAGGTTTAGAGATAAGTATTATTTTTGCTTTTTTGCAAGATTTTGGAAAGTGTTTTAGTGATACTATTGTGTTTATGATGTAAGTGAATTTGAGTAAGGCTGTTTCCGGTAAGTTTTTTAGTGCACTGTTTGGTATGTTGTCGTAGTCGGGTGCTTTTTTTCGGGTTTAATTGCGCAATAATTTACGCAATTTCTGCGGTGTTAGTTGGTCGTGTTTCGTCGTCTTGGTGTTCGTTTTCGTAAGTTAGTATTAATCTGTAGTTTCTCTCTATGGTTGCCTCGTAATCTATATCCTGAGCCCCATCGCCTGAGGTGAATTGCGATTCCAGCGAGTCTGCGAAGGCCTCAGCCTTCTCTTCGCTGGAATACACCATTCCTCTCAGTCCATGGATGTTAGGATATGCCACTTTGTTGCGACCTTGCATCGATTTGGCGATTTTCCATAGAGAGTTGTTTTGTGGGTTGACTTTAGTGATGTATTCGGTCCATGAGTTGTTTTTGTGAGTTTTTATGTCTGTTTTGATTGTATTCGTGAGTCTGTTTGCTTGTGTGTTTAAGTCTCGGTTGTTTGTTAGTTTGGCTCGTCGTTTTAGCATGTTTCGGAGCCTTATGTTGTCTTTTATGTTTTGTGGAAGCGAGTATGGTTGTTTTGATTTGTGTGTCCTGTTTTTGTGGCTGCGTTTATGGCTGCTTGTATCTCCTCAGTGAATCTAGCAACTTTGTTGTCTGGTTCCGCTTTGGAGGCGATGTGTGGTAAGTTGTGCATGTTTTGTGTTAAGTGTTCTTTGAATATGTTCCAGTGTATGAATTGTTGTATATTTGCTTGTTTGTGTTCGTATATGTTGTTTATTGTGATGGCAATAGGAGAATGATCTGATGAGGATAAATCCTCCAAATTGTCAATCACAACGTTGTGTGCGATGTTTTGAGTAAGTGCTATGTCTAGAATATCTGAGCGTTCGTGATGTAAGTGAGTGGGTTGGAGTGGTGCATGTACTGTGAAGTGCAGTTCTTGCGAAGCTCTTAGTGCCACCTTTATTAGTGGCCCTGCATCCCCCAAGATCTATGTTTGCAGTTAAAGTCTCCTGCTGCAAGAACTGGCAGTGTGTAGTTGAAGAGTTTTGTGGTTTCGTCTAGTGGTAAGTTAAGTTGTGGTGGCTTGTATACTGAATGAATTACAATGTCTCCGTCAGTTAGACTGACTTTGATGCTTGTCACCTCCAGTATGTCTGACTGTGGTGGTTGTATGTGATGTTGTTTTTTACAAAAATGGCAGTGCCGCCCCCCATACGCTGTGCCCTGTCATTTCTGTAGATTGTGTAGTTTTTGATGTGTAATCTTGTTTGTGGGCGTAAGAATGTTTCCTGTACGTGTGCAATACCTATGTTATTTTCAGTCAGGTAGTCAGCAAACTCGTGTCTTTTGGGGTAAAGAGAGTTCGCGTTCCAACTGACTATAAATAGGTGTTTCGGTTTATTAGCCATTGAAATTAGCAAATTATTTCAATGTTGGATTTTTATTAATTATATCTGAAATTTTATTCAGTTTTGCTACTATGTCTTGTTCAGACATAGTTAGAAGAGCAATTAGTCCGTTTGCTTGCGGTATTGAACTCGCTTGGGAGTTTGTGTTTGTGTTTTTGTTTGTGGGTGTTGTTTGTGTGGGTTTTGGAGCTTGTTGTTGTTGTTGTTGCGGTTTTGTGACTTGTGCGAATGATATGTTTGTGTTAACAGGCAGTGTTTGTGGCAGATGTTTTTTGTAATTTGGATTTTTCGAGCACATTGAATAGTTTGCAGGGTGTTCCCCCCCGCAGTTGCAACACTTTGCTGGGGTATCTGTTGTTTTAGTGCACTCTTTGTAAAAGTGCGGACCTGCGCACCTATGGCACACAGGTTTGGAGTAGCAGTTTGAAATGGTGTGTCCAAACTGCTGGCACTTGTGACATTGAGTGTGTATTTTATTTGTGCTTCCTCTCTGAAGCTCTACACTTACTGGCATATAATTGATGCGGTCTTCTTCCAAAATTTTGATATCGGACTGAGGAAGAAGTACTTTGACTGAGTTGGTTAGAAACTGACGTCTCCTACCGAAATTCAGCCAGTAAACTTCCTTGGGGGAATAGACCCTGTCCTCTAGGTCATTTTTGATATCTTCTATGTTCATCTTATTGTCAAGGCCTTTGATAATGACATTAAGAAGCCTATCTTCCGGGAGGAAGTAGGAATGGAACGGATACTTTTTTGCATGTAAATATCTGGTGATGCCTCTATGCTCTCCTGGAGTATTTGGGGTAATTTGTATGCCAAGTTTGGATTTTCTGACATTTCCGAAACCAAGTTTTAGAATTGTCAGGTCTTGGAATATGGTTTTCCAGTGCTCTGGACATCTGATTATGATAGGCACGACATTAGGATTTTTAAAGGCTGATTGGGCGCTTGGGGTGGGTTGGTGGGCCTTGTTTTGAGATTGAGATTGGGCCGAAGTACTGGCCTCTGCGTGCTTCTTCATCGAAGCAGCTAATATGAGTTTGACGGTGGCTGGGAAGTTGTTGGGAGGGTTCGTGTCCCTCTTGGATTTTTTCAGAGGTGGGAATTCCTCTGAATTGGGCATTTTGGAAGGTTTCTCGGAGTCAGAAGAGACTTCCATCTCTTCGTCCTCCTTGGCTTCAATTGCGGGGGGGCCACTATGTTCTGTGTATTGTCTTGTTGTGTGAGTGTGTCTGTGTTTGTGTTTTGTGGCACATTTAAATGGATCGACATATTTTTCATTTCAGTAGAGAGTTCGTTCAATTTTGCCAAAAGTTGTGAAATTTGAGTACTCTGCTCTTGAATTAATTTATGACTTTTGTCTGAATCAGATCTAAGTTTGTGAATACTTTTTCTGAGCTCGAGGTTTTCCGCCTCAAGTTTTTTAATTAGAGACGACTCCATTTTAATGTTGTTTTTGTGTTGTGTAATTGTGTTGGAAGTGTGTTTCAACTTACTGGTGAGTACTTTTGTGGCTGGTGATTTGTCTCGTTCTTTCCTCACTGCTCCGGTCATCGCCTCTTCCGGCGGTATTGCCGCTGTGCAGGCTTCCCTGCCGCCTGAATTCTCTGTGTCCTTCGTCTTGTTGTAGTGGGTTTCTGTTGTAGTTTGTTCACAAAGTGACGAGATACATGCACTCTGGGTACGATCGTGCCGTCACTCTGTGTTGCGCTAACTTCAAACGATTTTTTACGCCAGCATAAGCTAACGTCAAACGATTTTTTGGCGCATACACTACACTGAAAAGTATAGTGCTGCTTTGGGTGTCGTTAGCGTATTTTACCTCATTTCACTTTTTGACTTTGTTCGCAGAGCGGATTGGTAAACGTGTTGCTTGCGCGACCGAAGCAACAGAACTAATAATATTTTAATCTAATTAAGGCTGAATGAGCCCCTTATTACTACAGATAACCCCGCCAAATTTCAACAAAATCAGTAAAATCATATTTAAGATATTAACAAAAAACTGATTTTTTATAAAAAGTTTGAAAAGTTGGAAACTATGCATTTTCGGACCCATGTTCATATGAAAAAATGTTCATGATTTCTTATGTAGAATCACCATCTGTAATTTGGCGATGATATTTCCGGACACCCTGTATATTTTGACACCCACCTGCAGCCATAATTACAGGTAATACAAAAAAAAACTTAAATTCAGAAGTTGTGTGGTTTTTTATATATTATTTTTAGAAATGTCAAAAGAAAAAAAATGCCTGTCAAATGTAAAAAAACCGCATAACCTTATTATTTTAAAATGGAACACCCTGTATATTATTGCCTATTTGGACTGTGCGAAAAAGTCTAGACATATTTCATGGATAATGTCCTATACCTATCTCTAACGGTTTTTGAAATACTGACAGTTGAAAATCGACCATTTACCAACTTTGACAGCTTGTAAAATCTAAACGGCTAAAGATAGAACAAAACGGTTTGCACTTTCCTATATTGGTTTTTCATAAGCTATCGTATGACACTAACTTTAGATTTAACAAGAGGTTAAAAAACCCGTATAAATTTAAACTCTGGTTAAATAAAAAGTTAGTGTCATACGATAGCTTATGAAAACCCAACTTAGGAATGAGCAAACCGTTTTGTTCTATCTTTAGCCGTTTAGATTTTACAAGCTGTCAAACTTGGTAAATGGTCGATTTTCAACTGCCTATATTTCAAAAACCGTTAGATATAGGTATAGGACATTAATCATGAAATATGTCTAGAATTTTTCGCACAATCCAAATATGTAATAATATACAGGGTGTTCCATTTAAAAAAATTAAGGTTATGCAGTTTTTTAACATTTGACAGGCTTTTTTTTCTTTTGACATTTCTAAAAGAGAATATATTAAAAACCATAGAACTTTTGAATTTAAGTTTTTTTTGTATTACCTGTAATTACGGTTGCAGGTGGGTGTTAAAATATAATGAATAACCCTGTACATGTACATGCATCTTTGGAAAAATAGCAATTTTTATTTGTAAACTAGTCTACGCTGGGTGAGTCTCTGTCTTTTTCAAATGAACGATTCCAAAAGACAGTAATATACGCAAATCGCTATTAGTTTACTTGCAGTTTACGGTAAATTACGGTAATTTATTGCTATTTACCAAAAATATATCACGGTTATTTACCACAGTAATTTACGACACAAATTTATTACCACGGTAATTAATTTTGGTAATTAACGCTCGTAAATTACCAGCGTAAATAATCCAAAATATAAATTACGGTAATTTTACATCACTGTATATGATACAAGAAATATCAAAAAGCTAACAGCAATATCACAAAAAACATTGTCTTACTTTATGCAATTAAGATATTACTATACATATAAGGATGGTTATTAACGCCCATGTTGATTGTTACGTGCTTGCTTAGGACACGAATGATCCAATACGACTACATTTAGGGAAACAGGGCTAAAACTATACTCTCCTTTTTGAGCTGGTTCCCGCCAAAGTCAATTTGACTCAAAAAATTCTGGCCTTAGATCAGCTATTCTCGATGACAAATGGCACCAAATTTCAAGATGTTACTTCTTCCACAGTTATCCTTTGGATCTCAAATGCTTATTCAAGTATTCTTATTTTTAATATTTATAGGGTATTTCCAAATACATATTTCGTGCAACATGTTTACATACCGAGTTGCTCGCATAATAAACATATCATAATATAAATGAACCATTAGTTAACTTAGGCCAGTGAATAGCACATCCATTGATTATATTATCAGACTACCAGAGTTAAAATTATTTGTTATTTTTAACTATGTACTGAGTGGTGGTATAGATAATTAATTGTGTCTCTCCAGTTTCAGATAGTTTCAATAAAACTTGGAAACTTTTGATAAGTCCTGAAGCTAACAAAATACACATTAAAGTTAACTAATTATTATTTACTAGAAAATGACATAATACGAATATCGGTTATTTTTTAAAAATACGTAGTACCTAATGCCTAAATGAGGCCGATTTGCCTTTAAATGTTAGGCTCTTTTAAAAACTTCAGCTTGATTGGAACTAATAAATTAGGCTTAGTGTCAAAATATACTTAACCTTGCACCAGGACTGAAACGGTCTTCTCTATTACAAATTCAAGTCACGTAAAAGATACACATTTATCACAACAATATTGTGAACTAATTAAAATCATTAATTAAATATCACACTGTCGCAAGTTTGAACTTGAACTTGAAAAATGTTATATAAACATTCACTGTTAATTATAAACAATTTGAGCGGTCGACGGGAGCGACTTTAATCCTTAATGATGCAGTTATCAGCATTTTGTAACATATAAATACGCAGGCAAACGCCGAGTTAATCAGACTTTCGGGTCTCTCAAACCGCTCAATTGGTCGCTGGACAGTACACAGGTACGTCCACTTCTAGTTGTTCTATCCCACAACCCCCATAACTGAGAACACTTATACACAGGTATAAGGTTGTCAGGTCCTTACCTAACCTGGGTGAACGTATGCATGGGTATACGGCATTCGGGGGCTACTAAAAAGTATAGAGAGAGTCGAATTTATTAAGTATTAGAACTTCTAGTAAAGGGATAGTTTTTGGGGAGTTTTAAAAAAGTAGTGAAAGTGCCTTAGCAATTTGTGATAAACTTAAAAGACTTACCTTATAAATATCAGAACAAATACCTAAATAAAAAACAACCCGCTCACATAAACTTTATTAATAAAATAGTAACATCGCTTGCTAGACAAACTTTGAACTAAGCCTCCCTCGAGAAGACATGCATTTCATATTAATTGGGTATAGTGTAAACTCTTAATTCATCTATAATCTTAAACACGCCTTTATTAGTATACAATCTAACCGTTGTTAAGTTTGTTTGTAAATAAACTTGTTATTGTTTTTATCGATGTGTCTCCTTTATTATCTCTTCTCAACTTGACGTAGTGCGTTCCTAAATCTGAGTTACTCTCCTACACGCTAAGTAAGGCGTGCCGTCACAGATAAAAAATACAAATCGTGACAATATATAACATTATCTGCAATATGTATTGGATTGCTTTATTACTCGCAATAGGTAGAAACTAATGTCTTTAAACCCTGGAACATCTTCTAACGGAGTGCGAGGTGGTCGCGAACAGGCGAATGAAATGTTTCGGGTGTTTCATCGTCGAACAGGAGAAACTTTCATCCATATAACCATCCAGACTAATTGCTTTTATCAAAGCACTGAAGCTGGATGAGGTACTCTGATTGAGAATCACATCAACGGAAGCACCACGATAGATTGTACACGTCGCCGTGTATTATTACCCCTAGATCATATATTCATTCCAATGTCTTCATACGGTTCATTATCTTTCCTCACTGTAATACCATATCCTTAAAGCTTCAAAACTTCTTTCCATTGCGAATAATAAATAATAATTGTGAAATATAATTTTCTTGCGTGTGCGGGAATGCTAATCAATCTCAAAATACATATTTTAGCAGAAAGTAAGTTAAAGCTTGGCGCGAAATAGTTTGTATAATACATTTTTTGCATAATAGCTGCAGGTATAGTATAATTAAAAATATATTAATTATTATGAAACTATATTTAATAAATTATATTTGCACACTTAAATTTGACTGATTAAAGAATTAGTAGACACGAGATGAGCTTCACTAATAAAATTTAGTTCCAAGTAATTTCTAACAGACGCTATCGTCTATTGTGTGTTCAAATAAAACAAATAATATTTCCTGGTGTTTTTTTTTATGGCAGTGGCACACACACTAAAGGGAGATCCTATGGCGCTCGACGAGCGGTGTGTGTGCGAAGATGTTGATTGGCACGGTTCTTGAATATTTGTAGGTTGTAATTAGTGGGAAAACAGATGTCCTGGAAGTGAGTTCCACAGTGATGCAGTGCGCCAGACAAAGGAGTTCTGGTAAAGCGATGTTCTAGGTGTTTCTAGTTGTACGACGAACTGGTGCGCGCCTGCCGTCTGTCGGGACTGTCTGACAGAAGTTGCCAGGGACGGGATGATGCGGGCCAAATCCTGAGAACATCTGCCGTGAAAGTATCTGTAAAACAGAGACATATCGGCCACATGTCTACGATGTTCCAGACTATCCAGATTACGGGTCAACTCTGGATCCCCGACGAGACGCTCAGCCCTCTTCTGAATGGAATCCAGCAGCTTTAGGGTATGCTTTGGTGCGGCACCCCAGATATGTGAGCAATATTCTACGCACGGTTTTATTTGCGCTTTGTACAGCAAGAGCAACTGCTGCGGTGTATAGAGTTTTTGTTGCGAAATAGCGCACCAAGCTTCTGAGAGGCTGATTTTGCGATGTTAGCAACATGATCATGCCATGACATATTGCTGTTGACCGAGACACCCAGCAGCCGGATTGACGAGGATGAAGGAATGGTCGATTCTGCCATAATGATGTCAGGGCCCGCTGTATTGACCCTCTTAGTAAACGTTGCTGCTTGGGTCTTTGCTGCATTGAACTGGACCAAATTTCGGTCGCCCCAAGTTTGAACTTTCTCCAGGTCTTGATTAATTGCTGTAATCTGCTCCTGTCTGCGGTAATGAGTCTCAGTCGCTGGTAGGGGTTTTTCTGAGGGAGAAGTCTGACTGATGCCTATAACTTTAAATTGACTCAACATATCTGAGCAAACTAGGTCTCGTCTGAGAGAGGAAATCTTGCTTATTAAGAACAAAATATACCCATGGCAAATTGGTATTTGCTGCTCCCGCTAAGGGGCGCCAATTCAAAAGTTCATGGCTTTTACAATTTTTCTCCGAAATTTCAAATATAATAATACCATTATTTTAACAGAAACAGAAAGTAGATCAAATTTTCAAGAAAAAAACTCTAAACCAGCATTTTTTAACAATGCATGAATTGGAAAAACGAATAAGTTTCGAACTTTTGTGGTCAAACCATGCCATGGCTATTATAAAAATATATATATATATCATCAAAAATAATTATTAAACTATCATTTAAAGGACCGAATTCGAATAAAACATTTCAATTTAATGTCTCATGTGTTCAAACTGCCTCCCATCATGTTGCACACATTGTTTCAATCTTTGTTGGGTGGAGAAAATTGCCGCTTCGATTTCAGCCGCTGGCAGTTGAAGGAGAAGGATATGGCAATTAATGTAGTCTTTTAAAATATTACGAACAGTGGTTCGTGCTATACCCAAGTTTGAAGATAATGCCCTAGTTCCTATCTGCCTATTATACTCTATTAATACCAGGACATTATTAATATTGTCATCATTCTTCCATTGCCACGCCTACAGAATTTAGGACGAAGAAAACTGCCAGTATCGCGTAATCGCTGTGCCAAGAGTGGAAAAAATTTGACGTTTCTTTCAAAGAAGTTTGATTTTCGTTTCTACGGCCTATTAAATGTGAAAAAGTATAAAAACATACGTGTGAATTACCGAGTCCGAAATTCGCCAGAAAAAGGGCAAAATTTTGATTTTATTCTACTCATATTTCCAAATTTTTAGCAATTTAGGAGAAAGATCACGATAACTATTATACTAAGACTGGGTACCGGAGATAAACTTCGTTCAATTGTTGCACCAAATTTCTTAAAATTTTGGAGCACTCCTAAGTCACAATTTACACTTATTTCCGAGCTTATTTCCTATTGTGTTATTATTATAATAACATTAATGATATTTTCATGATTGTTTTGATTTATTTTGTTAATAAAACATTTTTTGCTTCAGTCATGGCATGCTTGACCATAAAAATTCGAAAAATGATTTGTTTTCCAATGCATGCATTGTTAAAAAATGCTCTTCTGGCAATAACTCATGAACGCGTGAAGTTATCGATATGCGGTTTAGAGGTTTTTTTCCTGCAAATTTGATCTAATTTCTCTTTCTCTTAAAATCATGGTATTTGAAATTTCGGAGAAAAATGAAAAAAACCATGAACTTCTGAATTGGCGCCCCCTAGCGGGAACAGCAAATACCATTTTGTCATCGGTATATTTTGCTTTTAATAAGCAAGGTTTTCTCTCTCAAACGAGACCTAGTTTGCTCAAATATGTTGAGTCAAACTTAAGTTATAGGCATGTCAATCAGTCAGACTTCTCCCTTACCCCCGCCCTTATTTCATGCCCTACAATCAAAAGTGATGAACAAAAAAGATGCAAAATTTCACGAGGATTAGAGTGATGGTATTCGTTTATCAACTTATAATAAAAGATTTTTGAGTAAAATACATTTTTCTACCCGACCATAGCTATTGGGCCCCCTAGCGGTAGAGGTATGAACTTGAACATTATTTCCAGTATTTTCGTTTGGTCACTTTAATTATATAATTTTTTACCGCAAGTCTTAGACTCGAGACCTAGTTGCTGAGATACAGCCGCTTACCTCGCTTATTTGCCCACCCTGTACATTGAAATTATTTCTCAGCGCGTTGTTAGCTTTAATATTTTAGTGCTTAATTGTTTTGCAAATAACTTTTAAATGAGCCTCCTGATTAGAAAAGTGTAATTATGCAATTATATATTACATAATATGCGTATCATATACATCAATATTATGCCTGCATATATTCGATAACTTTAATTATCAATCATATGACACAGCAGCTGTATAAAATTACTAAATGTAAGAATAGTTTAAATAGAGAGAGGGGATCTGTCCCATATTGTCCGTTGTACTGGTTGATCGAGCGTTAATGAAGGAATTCCCAAATTTGATTTTTTTATTCCGCTTGGTGAAGCAGGTAACACTCGTTTCAGAATTACAGAATAACATACTAACAAAAAATCTCTGGTTGATATTAATACGAGGAATTTTTATTATTTATGTAGCATATCGGTATGCCACTGGTGTGTCTATATCTTCTATTATACAAGTTATTAGAGGAGGGTTTGTGATCAAAAATGTTTCTGTGAAACGAATAGCCAAATAAGAATATAGAATTGAACTTTCTTGGCATCTCAGGTGTTTTTTATTGTTTTATTACTTTACGCACTATATATAAATCCTAGAGGAGGGTTTGTGATCAAAAATGTTTCTGTGAAACGAATAGGCAAATAAGGATATATAATTGAACTTTCTTGGCATCTCAGGTGTTTTTTACTGTTTTATTACTTTACGCACTATATATAAATCCTAAGTTTAGCTTTAACCAATGTATTGGTTTATGGAGTATAACAAAACAAGTTCCCAGAATGCGTCCCTTTTGATTACGCTTGATTAAGCAGGCAGTTAACAAAATTAAAATTAGGTAGATTATAAATTTAGTTTAATCATCTCCTAATAATGCATATGAGTATTACTTACTTACTTTCATTACTGAAAGGCGCGTTGTGTTTTAGTGAATTTTAACGAAGGTTTCAAACCCCAACTTAAAATTAATTCATTTTATAGAAGAAATATAATTACTGATTGTCTATGGCAAATCTTTTGTTAAAGATGGTGGTTTTTCTCAAGAGATGATTCTTGTTCCAAATATTTTTGTATGTAGGTCAACTGGTTATTAATATGAATAGGAGCCCTAAACAGTTCGATAAATATTTGCTATAGTCTATATTTATACGAAAATATAGGTATAGCTATGCTGGTTTAAACTTACAGCGGTATTGGCCGGCATTTATTGAAGATTGTAATAACGTGAATATTTGCCTTAAATCTAGGTCGTAATTTATCTGACAAATTGTTGCCCTTTTCTCCATTTCATTTACACGCTTTTTGGAAAATGAGGCCGCTTCGGCTCTCGTCCCAGATTGTAAACAGCACAAGTTATAGTGACCCCAATGAGGCTGAAAAACCTAAAAGAAGTAGAAAATGGTCGACGTTTTGAGGAACAAATCTGCCCCCGTTGTCAAAAACGAAAAAATCTGAAAATGAAAATGATTAATAAATGCAAATAAAATAGTAAAAAACTCGTGCACTTTGTCAAGTTTTGAATTGACTTTGACAAGATGACAATAATGATGCCATGTCGTTTAATTACTGAGTATTGGTCTTTTAGGTTAGTGTGGTATTGAGGTGTTATCAAGTAAATAATTGATTCGTTTTTAAGTTGCTGTATACCTAGAATTTGATATTATGTGTTTAGGAAGAATTCAGTGATTTTTGTTTGAAGCTTTAGTTAATTTTTAAGTGTCCCTTATCAACTTGAGCTTTTGGCAAAGCCAACCAAGTGTTATTAAAATTCACTGAAGCTGAAGCAACGCATTCATCTTTATTTAATCAAATTAAAGCTTTTTCTTTAATTTTATGTTCTTTAGATGATGGTCCCTTTGCCGAAATACTTAAAGCGTTGTATTCTGTGATTGTTATCAAATGCATGTTGACAAATAGGTGATTTGTGGTATTGTGTATTTTTAATATAGGTTTGGTGTTCTTTTATACGTTTTGATAATGGTCTACAGGTTTCAGCTATATAAAATATGTTACATTCACATTGTATTTTATGGAAACACTTTTTGTAATTTAATTTACATTAAGTGGCTTTATTTTTGTTACTTTGAGTCTAAGAGTGTTTTCTGTTTTGAAAATAGTACGAATGTTAAATTTGTTAACATTAGTTTTATTTTGTCTGATAAACCATATAAGGAATAACGAGGTTTGTAATAGATCAATTTTGATTTTGTCTAATATTTGGTAGTGCTAACGTTATGAAGCATTTAGGTATGAAATCAGTACGATAGTTATATTAGTCAAAACTTTGCTTAAAAGTTCTTTTTCTACGTTGAAATTTTGATTATTACAAATATTTTCATTCGATTATATAGACAGACAGCAGTTTTGATGTTGTTAGTCTTTTTACAAACGTGTAGGTTGATAAAACTTTAAATATTGTAAGAAATATATTAAAAAATGATACTAACCTTGGTGAACGTATAAAACTTAATATACAACAAGTATATTTTTATGGAAAATTTTAAATTAAATTTTGTTGAAACTTATCAATATAAACCTTTAATTTGGCATTTTAAATTTATCTGTATAACGAACATTTTCTTAACCATTTTTTAAATCATTTTAACACGAAAGAACCTATACAGTCCAATTCACTATAAAAAAAAGAAATTAAACATTCTTATAAAAAAAGACTTGAATAGTTTCAAAACAAAAATGTACGGAAAACCTACACATACAGACATATATTTAAATTTTAAATCAAATCGCCCAATAATGGTTAAAAAGGGGGTCGCAAAAGGTCTATATGAATTAAAAGAATTTGTAATAATCAAAATTTCCACGAAGATAAAAATTTAATAAAAATGTGTTGGCTACTGATTTCCTTTAAAAAATGCTTTATAGAGGAACGACCAAATATTAAACAAAATCAAAATAGACCTATTACGAACCTGTTTATTCCTTATAATCCTGGTTTATCAGACAAAATAAAACGAATAGATTAACATTCGCACTATTTTCAAAACAGAAAACACCTTTATATCCAAACTAACAAAAACAAAACCACTCAGTGAATACCAAATTACAAAAAATGTTATTTATATGCTCGCATTAAATTAATATAACAAATTTTATATAGGTGAATCCTGTAGACCATGATCCCAGCTATTATTAAAACATATAAAAGAACAATAAAAATATACAATTCCATAAATCACACATTTGTCAACATACAATACATTTGATAACAATTAAAGGATATAATGAAACGCTTAAAGTGTTTTAGCAAAGTAACCATTATCTACAAAACGTAAAATTGAAAAAAGCGTCTTAATTCTATTAAATAAATATGAATGCGTTGCTTCAGTTTCTGTTAATTTTAATAACACCTGGTTGGCTTTGCTAAAAGCTGAAGTTAATAAGGGACACCTAAACATTAACTAAACCTGCAAACAAAAATGATTGAATTCTTCTTAAACACATAATACTAAATTGAAGATTTATAGCAACTCAGAAACATAATAACACCTCAATAACACACTAACCTAAAAGACCAGTAACCAGTAATTAGACTATGTGACATTATTCTTGCCATCTTGTCAAAGTCAATTCAAAACTTAAAAAGTGAACGAGCTTTTTACTATTTTAATTGCATTTATTACCATTTTCATTTATAGATTTTTGCGTTCTTGACAACGCCTGTAGATTTGTTCCTCGAAAGTCGACCATTTTCCAGTTCTAGGGTTTTCAGCTTCGTTGAGGACACTAAATCAGCACTTTTGTTGTTTAGACCCTGGGGCTAAAGCCGAAGCGGCCTCATTCTTCAAGAAGCTATAAGTGAAGAAAACCCAACAACTGGTCAGATAAATATGAATAATCCACAGCAATATGGAACATATTTACCTCCTATACAGGGTGTCTTAAATAGCGTCTGTCACTATTGCTATCTCTGAAACGACAAGTGCTACGAGAGCGGTTAAATTAGAGAAAAGTTGCCTTTTTTGATGCCCATTCAGAATCCGTTTACGGCAATGTCAAATTTCTGTTAGTTTCTAAGATACAGGGTGATTTACGAAACATGCCTAATAATATTTTGTCGATTATGACAAGAACTGTTCATTTCGAGACACAGTTTAAATTCGAATGCTTTATAGCTTTTTCCGCTCTACAGCAAGGTGTCTTCAAGTTTCTCCTCCGGCGTTTTGTGTTCGGGCCACCACCATCAACTTAATTTTTTTAAATACGTACCTGGATTTCTATTTCAGATTTTAGGAGCTGGCCCAAATCCAATGAGGTATCTCAATAATTCGAAAAATTCATGTTATTGGCATTTTCCATAAGAACATAATGTGTTAGACAGAGACAGAATAGAGAATATTGGTAGGAATTAAATACAAAATGTAAAAGTTAATTCTCCGAATAAGTGCGATACGTCATTGGTTTTGAAACATCAGAAGCTCTTAAAATCTGAAATAAAAAATCCAAGTCCGTATTTAAGAAAATTAAGTTGATGGTGGTGGCCCGAACTCGAAACGCCGGTGGTGAAATTTGAAGGCACTATGTTGTAAAGCGAAAAAATCATAAAAATTTTAATTAAAACTGTGTCGCGAAAATTAACAGTTTCTGTAATAATCGACAAAATATTTTTAGGCATTTTTCATAAATCTAGAACCTGAGAAACTAATACGAATTTGAAAATACTGTAAATGGATCTCGAATGGGTATCAAACAAGGCATCTTTTCTCTAATTTAACCGACGCCGCCGTAGTACTTACCGTTTCAGAGATAGCAATAGTGGCACACGCTACTTAAGTCTCCCTGTATATCTTACTGTATATGTCGCTCACAATACTTCTCAAATTTAATTATGCAATCCGTCAAGTACCTTTCCTTGCTTGATATTCGCTTATTTCTACTGAAATATTCGGTTTGATTATCTGTTTAACTTCTCTAATTCGTCGAGCTTTTTGATATAATATGAGCAGTACAATTTATTAAGTTCCTTCAGTAAAGGAATTCCTCATTACTAGATAAATCACTATGAAATTCAGTAAGGCCCTTCGCACACGGAATGAGTGCTTTGCAACAGGAGTTGTGCAACTTATTTGAAACGCGATTTTGAGTTGTTGTTGTCTGCTAATGGGAGCAACTGAATTTCGATTGAAATGAGATCAGTTTGGAACGACAAATCTATCGGGGAAGATCTAAGGCTGGTTTATATCAAAATAATAATTATAGATAGCAGTAGCGATGAGGGAGACTGTGGTTTATATATAATATATATAATAAGCTCGAAAATGTGTGAAATATTAAATCATCCAATTTCTTCTTTCAAAATATATGTGAGCTTGCTATCTGCATGAGAGCGTATTTTTGTGCCTAGTTTTGCCCTCGAGATCGCCCCTAACTTGTTTGAATAACTTATATATAACTCTCGCCCATAACTTGTTCTAGGTTGTATTGGAATTCTATCTGCATTCAATTCCACGAGTCTGAGGACTTTATTTTTCAGGTGTTTGCTTTCAAAATATGAAAGTCCATGGCCGCCTACCTGGTAAAGCTTGAAAATTTTGCATTAAAATTAGCAAAAGCTGCTGCAATCCTTAATTTTTCTCTGCGCGACGTTTTTTATTTTTTATAATTATGGGTAAGTTTGGGTTCAAAACTAACATGGAATAAGGTAACTTCTTAGACTCCACTTGGGAGATTTAAGTTATTTGTCATCTCTAATACAGCATGAACAAACGCTCCGGAGACTCAGCCCTATCATTTTACAATCACTACAAGTTTTAAATGCAAAAATATTTATTGATATTCACAAAGCTCCTAATCTTTTAAATGACGAAAAGGCAGCCCAGACCAACCTTGTCGAATCAATGGCTCTAAATACACTTTTAACTGGTTTAAAACCTTGAATTGACCGAATTATCTATGCTGGAGACCCTAAAGATCTCACAGAGGCATACTCCCGCATCAGAAGAAAAATTCAGTTGTCTTATTTTCGAAATATCCAAATCAAATAAACCAAAACGACAACTAGAATGATTATACAATTAATATACATTCATGATACTGTGCCAATTTTCTGCTAGTAAACCTTGGAAAATCAACATTTTTGAAATACAATTTCAAAAATGTTGATTTTCTAATAACGTTGCATCTAATTGAGTACATGCCGAAGAAAATTTTTTAAATATCATCTTGGTATAGCACAATATTTAAGTCTGAAGAAAATTCGGCTAAACTAGAAATTGCACAAGAATACATTCTAGGATCAGTATTATCTCCAGAATATCTCAGAGCACTTTTTCTTTATCGATTTATGCGCATAACACCAATATTTTACAACATTGATAGGATTCATTCTTTAGATACTTTAAATATACTGTATTTGATTTTTCTCGTATGATAAAATTATCAGAGAACAAACCAATATTAAATGTCAATATCAATTAAATATAATTTCTTAGGATTAAACTTGACCCATTCAGAAGGTATTTATTTTACATACAAGAAATATGATTGATAATAAATCTTCCATTTTGGGAGAAGAAGTTAATATAGTTCTTTAAGCTGTTCACAATTAATAGAATATTATGCATTTAATAATAACAATTAAAACACGAGTATGAGAATTACGACTCGTGCGATAGGCGAATGACGTGATGAATGCAAGTGTCTTAGTTGCCATTTAATGCGAGTTACATACAATATTTTTCCCACGACTTCAGTCAGAATAATGGTATCAAAATGTATCAAATGAATAGTAATTATAAACTGCCAACATTGATAAATTTTACATGACTTGGTGATGACAGAGGTTGTCCGAAAATTGCCTAATGTTGCATTTTGATTGATTATAAGTTCGTATCTTAATTGAAAATCTATATTCTAATGGATATCATTAAAGTACAGGTAGTGAATAATTAATAAATCAATTAAAATATAGGTGTAAAAGTGTTTAGTATATTGTCTATCTACGTACCTAATGATTATTAGAACAATATGATAAATATGTATGCAAAATGTATATACCAAAAATTATATTAGCTAGTCAGCTCGATCACAAGAGACATGACGACTAGAAAATTAATCTGTTCGAAACATAATATTATTGTTTAACATGAACTCAATTACAGAAATGCTCGAAATTAACTTTTAAGGGTCGCTTTTAGTGGTTAATTATGATCAAAGGTAATTATCATCACGCAAGTGTCTGATTGTGTTATTAATTGGAGTGATTAATTTAATAGTTATGTGCAGCTATGAACACGTAAACTAACGATTGTGTTGAATATACGTTTGGGAAGACACTACGCTGGATTGAATTTCGAATAAATATCGATATTTTGGTAATATATCTTACATTTTTTGCATCATCTAGTACATGAAAAAAAAAACTCTGATTTTTACTCAAATATTAAATTTTTTACATATTAAATAATATGTGTACATTACATTATTATTAGCCACAATTCAATTTGGTCTTTTAAGAAATCATCCAATCTCTTCCTAAATTATAAATATTGAATAGTTATATGGCACTTACTTATCGAAATTGCATCAATGTAGAGGTTTGAATATAATTTTTAGAAAACTTTAACTATCATAAAATATAGATAGCATATATTATGAGTAAAAATATGAGTAAAATGCCATGCTCGAAACCAAGCTATGCGTATAAGCACTTACTTACGTTTAGACATTTTCACCATTTCACATATATAAAATAGAGGTTTTCCTTATCATTTTAGAAAAGAGTCCTAATATTTCTGAGTCTTGCCAACAGTGGAAGCCCCCTAACAGAGATTTTAAAACTTTCTCTGCATTAAAGCAGCAGTAAAGTAATTTGATCGATCGAGAGCATGGTAGTTGCTCCGTCTTGTTATTGATTTCGTAACGTTTGTAAAATTATTGTGTTTAGTATCTGTTAATTTGTTGGAAAGTGTAGTTTCCAAGTACAAACGAAATTTCTCTTAAAATTTTCAATAAACCGTGAAAAAGTGAAAAAACAAAGGTAAATATATTGTGTTAAAATCAGTAAGAGGACTTTAAATACTTTTAATTTATGCACCTTATCAGAGCGTATATTTTTATCATATATGTTGTTTATATTGTAATCTACTAAAATACATAAGCTACTAAATAAATATCACCCTGTCGTAAGTTTGAACTTGAACTTGGAGATTGTTATATAAACATTAAAAGCAAACTATAAACAACGCGAGAAATCAACGGGAGCGATTTTGAACCTTAAGCATGCCATGATCATCACTTTTTAGTATAAATACGCTAACGAACCCTCAGTTCGGCAGACTTTAATCTCACCTGCAGCTCCCAAGGTTAGCCATTTGACGACTGCCTTCTGGGTTCTATCCGCTCTTAAAGTTAGCCATACGGCTGCTTTAGGTTCTAGTCCATTCCTTCCAAACCTGGTACCGATTAGCCATTTGACGACTGCTAGGACCAGAGATTTCACAACCTAGCAAAGTCCTGATAAGAAGTTTGTCAGTGTTGAGAAAGAGAAGTGTCTAAATAGTCAGTTAAAAAGTTTAGTGAAATCTTTGAGTGCTCTTAAATTAAACCCAACTCTTAAGAAGAACTATAAATTATAAGACAGCAAACAACGACCTATAAACAATACCTCAAATCGAGAAAACATGCGCACCGTAGTAATTGGGTATAATAGAATTTCATTTTTTCTGATCAATAATTATTGTTAAAGTTTTATCGTTAATACATTATTAAATGTGCTTATTTTATCATCTCTTCTTAAACCACGTAACTCGGTCTCGGTCTACCTCAGTTACACCCCGGCACGCTAAACAAGGCGTGTCCTCACGAGTAGAACATCCAGTGGTAGATTAAAGGAAGCATTGAGACCCCGCCATTGTACTAATCGCGAGGCGGCTCTTCTCTGAGAAGTTATTCTTTAAGAAACACGCTACCCCCTAAGCTGACCCTGACAATATTGTGGGAATTCCCGTTTATTGTGAAGAATGGAATGCGACGTATGCAAACAGCAAGCGAGAATTTTTAAATGTGATAGTTGCTGCAAAAAATTATGCAAAACCTGCTCAGGCCTCACTCCTTCTGAAGTGAAAGTGCTGGAACTAAAGGAGCAAACCAGAAGTATGAAATTCTTTTGCAAGGATTGCAACGAATTTCACTCATTGTGACTGATGATTGATCGTGTACAAAGTAAAACCGAAATAATAAAAAATAAAAACGAGATTATACCTTTACTAAAAAATTAAGTAGAGGAACTTAAAGAAAAAATGCGAAACCTAAGTCGTCACCCACAGCCATTATTTTCGGAAGTTGTTGGCCAGCAAAAGCAGCTGCCGTCTGCTTCCCAAATGAAAACCAACATACCAAGCCTAATTATTAAACCTAAAGAGCAACAAAAGGCCGAAGAAACTAAGAAAGATATAATAAAATATATAAATCCCTCTGAACTCAATATTCGTATCAGTAAAATTAAACATGCAAAGTCCGGTGCTGTAGTTATAAAATGTAACTATATAAAGAATGTCCAAAAACTTAAACACGAAATGGCACAGCAACCAGTATTATGAAGTAGAAGAAACTAAACTAAAAAATCCCCAAATTAAAATAATTGGCTATTCTGGTGCAGCGAAGACACCGGTAAATGCGATTGAGCAGTCGATAAGAAATCAAAATACATTTTTCTCAGAAACCGACATTTTTAACGTAACATACATAAAAAGAACCAAAACAGCAACTAAAATCATCTTCGCAGAGTGTTCTCCTGGTTTGTTTTAAAAAAATACTGTTCTATAAAATGTTGTATATTGGATGGGAACGATGTTCAGTATATAAAAATGTATCTGTAAGACAATGTTTCAAATGTAATGGTTTCTATCACAAGAATACAGAGTGAACTAATAAGATTATATGCTCATACTGTGGAGGTGAACACTCACGTAATGAGTGTCGTCTTGCCACAACCCAACAAGGAATGAAATGTACGAATTCTATAACATCAAACCAACAGTATAAAACAAGTCACAGTCTTGACCACGAAGCAACTGACAATGAATGTCCAACATACAAATACCACTTGGAAATTATGAAAGGTAAAATTAACCATGGTTAAGGAACCAACGGCCCAACTTCTTGCATCGATCAATTGTGATATTTCTAGTGATACCGTTGGACCTTCAGACATTACAAATAAAGTAAACATAAGTAATAAAAAACTCATTATATTACATGCTAATATCAGAAGTGTTAGAAAAAATTTTAATTCTTAGGCCCAGTTTCGTCAAATAAGTATAACTTTATTCTTAAAATATTTCCTATGACAACGATTGTTAATACAATTGTAGCCATAGTAATTATTCTAGGAATAAAGTTATTCGGCCTTGAAGAAACTGGCACTAAGAGTCATATAAAATTTATTATTGCGATGTTCTTGTTATGAGCGAATGCTATCAATTGACTTCCTATAAAGAATTTTCAATTCAGGGTTACACAACATATTACAATCAGGGAATGATGGCATTATAGTGCTGATTAGAACAGATCTGAACGCAAACGTAACTCTTCACAAACTCAATACTACAAATATTACAGTCTTGAGGATCGCCCTCCTATGTAATGGAGTTTCATATGGTATTAACTGCATCTACCGCTCTCCTGAAACCTCGGTTGAGTATTTTATAAATGATATAAATGACTACTCCTCTAGTAACATCTCAAGGGATATCAAGATGTTGGTGGGATACATCAATATCAATCTTTTAGATAATCTAGACCAAACAGTTATAAACTTCTTCTCAACTTTAAGTTTATATGGATTTCAACAATGTGTTAACTCAGTAACTAGACAAATTTCTAATAAATGCTTAAATCATTTCTTTATTAAAGTTAACTTAAAAATGTCCAACCTAACAATAAATAGCTATGTCATAACCTATGATATCACAGATCATTTCCCAATTATGCTGAATATTTAGCAAAATGTTAATAATAACATTACTAACCCACCCAAACAAAGAATAAAAAAAATAACTAACACAAATGAAACAAAACTTTTCTATTTATTTAAAAATGAATCCTGGAGTACTAAGCTTAGGTGATCCAGAAATATCTTATCAAAATTTTATAAATACATTTTTGCATTTGGATGAGCAGTGCCTAACCTCTGGGACTTTGACTTTATTTGTTAAACAATATAACAAGATTAAGCCATGGATTTCTTATGGTATTATTGTCTCTATAAAACATCGTGATAAACTAAAAAAACAACTGCTTAATAACTATACACCTGAAAAGAATCTAAATTTAAAGAATACCACAAAAATCTTTGAAAAATTATAAATAATGCCAAAAATAATAATTATAAAACTAGAATCAATGAAAATAAAAATAACTTAAAGAAAACATATGAACTGAAGCGACAAACGTAACTAAAAAAAAACAATACCATGAGAAAAGTATTGCTGATTTTTGTAACAACTATTTCTCAAATGTTGCCCTTGATATGTATAACAGTGTTCCCGACTCGGTTAATAATTTTCCATTAAGTTCAATAAGTAAATCAATGTTCTTAAAACCAATTATTACTAACAATGAACTTATAAAACAAATCTATTTCTTGAAAAATAATAGTTCGCCAGGATATGACGGAATATCTGCTGGATTAATTAAAAAGCTTCATATTTACTTAATCGCGCCAGTAAAGCACATAATAAATTAAATTTTTAAGACTGGGATTGTACCAAAACAATTTAAGCTTTGTATAACATCTCCAATGTTAAGGCAGGAAACCCAAATCTGATAGGTAAGTAATTATGGACCAATTAATGTTATTACAAACTTTACAAAAATATTTGAAAAATGCTTAAAGGAAATACCTACTGACAAGCTTTCAGAAAATAAACTTCTTCAGAGGGAATTGGTACTGATGATGCTATGCTGAGTATAACAGAGGAAATAAGACATAACTTAGATAGCAATAAGAACTGCTTGGCAGTTTTTCTCGATTTGGCAAGGGCTTTTTACACGGTGCCACATAACAAGCTCCTCTCTGTTCTTGACCTGGCGTGTTGAGGGTCTTTGAGAACTACCTGTCGGACAGAAGACAACAGTTAAAAATGCGGGACAGACTGAGTGATCCTTGTTTGATAAAGATCGGAATCCCACAAGGGACCGTCTTGGGACCAGTTCTTTTCAACTTATATATAAAAGCATTGACAGACTTAGATGTAAATGGGAAATTTGTATCATATGCGGATGATACTGTGATTGTGTTTGGTGGTGTCTCATGGCGGGAAGTTAGGAGCAAAACCCAGAGTGGTGAAGCGGTGAAGAGATGGCTTGATGAACACAAATTGTCATTGAATGTCAAAAAAACAACTATATTGCATTTACAAAAAATGACGTAAACAGACCGACATTTAGTTTTATCGAATTTAATAATATAACAGAAAAAATTCATGAAGTGTCAAATAATAAATAACTAGGTATTGCCATAGCCAAGAATTTAAAGTGAGACTCAGTGAAACTTTGGTTTGATTCTAATCAGATGCATATAAATTCTGAAAAATGTGGTGTAATTTCTTTTACTAGGAGAGTTAACTTTGTTGAAAACAGTTATAAAATTGAAAATACTGTAATAGATAGAAAAACCAATTGTGTGGATCTTGGAGTGGTTTTTCAATGTAACATGAGGTTTAATGGACATTATAGCATAACTGTAAATAATGCTTATAGATACTTAGGTTTCGTAATAAGAAATACTGAACATTTCCAAAACATTATGTCGGTTATTAAATTCTATTCTCAGTCAGGCCTCATCTTGAGTATGCTTCAGTTATTTGGTCTTCACAAGCTGCTACAAATATTGACTTTATTGAAAGAGTACAAAAGAAATTCTTAAGATATCTGTATGTAAGGAAGTATAATGAATATCCTTATCTGGTGTCATATAAGTGTATGTTAGATAGTTTCAGTTTCCAAACACTACAACATAGACGAAATGTCCAGTCTGTAATCTTTGTATACCATATTTTGAATAACAAAAAATACAATTCATGTTCTTTGGTGCATTATTTCAAGTTTCATGTGTTAAAAGTTAATTTAAGAATTCTAAAGAAAATCATATTTTACTGTAATTTTGGTGATTGTCCTATAAATGGTATGATGCATCAATGTAACATCTTGATAGAAAAAAGTGATATTGATCTGTTTAATACAACTGTGCCTGAGATTAAGAGTAAGTCCAAGTATGCGATTTGATTGTGCTTGTTAGTATGTTGTTGTATGTTATGTGATATAAGTGATCATCTCCTGCCAATTTTAAAATTTTAAAATGTGTATTGTTTTAGTATGTAGTATGTAGTTTTAATATATCTATATATTTTTTATAGTATAGATAGTAGTGGGCTCTTACATGTAATTAGTAGCAGTGTTTGTAAGATGTATCTTTAAATAAATAATCAATATTAATAGATTTAATTAGTTTTGGTTAGTCGTCTACTCAACTTTCGGTTAGTTTCTCTTAGTCTAAACTTATTTTAGTTATTTGAACTGGTCCCGATACGTTATAACCATTTTCAATGTTTTGGTCAATTTTAGTTAGTTGCCAAAACTCGGTTAATTTGGATTATTATCAACTTACTTTAATATTTTTAATCTGTTCCGATACGCTTTACCCATTTTGGTGATTTTGATCACTTTTGGTTACGCCTTCAATCAAACTTCGATTAATTTCGGTTAGTTTTATTTTATTTTAGTCATTTGAATCGGTTCCTATGCGCTATAACAACTTCTAATGTTTTTCGTTAGTTTTGGTCAGTCGCCAAAATTCGGTTAATTTGGGTTAGTTTTAACTTATTTTCATGTTTTTAATCTGTTCCGATACGTTTTAGCCCCTTTTGGTGTTTCTTGTTACTCTTGGTTAGTTTTGGTAAGTTCAATTACGGTTCGGTTAATTTCAGCTAGTTTTAATTTATTTTAGTCATCTGAACCGGTTCCGGTACGTTAAAACCAATTTTAATGTTTTTGGTTAATTTTAGTTATTCCCCAGCATTCGGTTAATTTGGGTTAGTTTTAACCTACTTTAATTTTTTAAACTGTTCCTTAGTCCTTTTGGTGCTTTTGGTGGGTTTGTGGTTAGGCGTTCAATCAACTTTCGGTTAATATCAATTCGTTCTAATTTATTTTAGTAATTTACTTTGACCCATATAACCGATACGTTATAATCAAATTTAATGTTTTTGGTTAGTTTTGGTTAGTCGCCAAAATTCGATTAGTTTTGGTGGTTTTATCTTACTTTAATATTTTTAGTCTCTTCCGATACGTTTTAGCCCTTTTTGGTGCATTTGATTGCTTTTGGTTAGTTAGTTCAGTTAGTTCCAATTATTTTAGTAATATGAACCAGCTGCGATACGTTACAACCAATTTTAATGTTTTTGGTTAGTTATGGTTAGTCGCCAATGTTCGGTTTGAATTAGTTTTAACTGACTTTTAATTTTTACAAGCTTTCACCTGTTAAATGTTGCCAGTCAATTTTAGCTGACTTCTACATATCCAATTGGCTTCAAATTTGGTATGCGCTTGTAGTTCAAATGAAAATATAAAACTGTGGTCTTGCTTACACTCCCCCCTCCCTTTCAAGGGTAGGGTAGGGGGGCACTACTTAAAGTAAGTCCGTTTTCGTTTAAAATTGGTATATGGGGGTTTTTGGACACATGGATTTGGAATTTTTTATCAGATTTTGAAAATTTAAAATGGCGGATTCAACATGGCCGATTTTGAGTTAAATGTTGCAAGTCAATTTTAGCTTACTTCTACATATCCAATTGGCTTCAAATTTGGGATGCGTTTGTAGTTCAAATGAACATATAAAACTATGGTGTTGCCATTGTTTATTCTCATGAAGACAGTGGTGTTGCTTACACTTCCCACCTCCCTCTAAAGGTTAGTGGTGAAGGCACTACTTAAAGAATGTCCGATTTGGTTTAAAATTGGTATTAGGGGGTTTTTAGGGACAAGGACGATATTTTTTTGATCAGATATTGAAAATTCAAAATGGCTGATTCAAAATGGCTTTTATTATATACTACGAATCTAAGTTATATAAATAAAAATATAATATTTACTAAATTTGTGATTTTGCTATACCATAATACCTACTAAAAAGTGAAAAATTAATAAAAGTAAAAAATAAATTTTTAAAAACAAGCTTTTATTTAAATGCACTAAAAAGAAGAAAATAAATTTTGAAGTAAATCGAACCCATTATTTTGTTACAGTAAACATTTTTATGATATAAAAGCTTGTCGCGAGAAATTTAAGCAGGAAGATCTCGCGACAAGCTTTTATATCATAAAAATGTTTAACCAAATAATGGGTTTGATTTACTTCAAAATCTACTTTCTTCTTTTTAGTGCATTTAAATTTATTTTTTACTTTTATTTATTTTTAATCTGTTTCGATGCAATTTACCCCTTTTCGGTGCTTTTGGGTACTTTTGGTAAGTTTGGCTTAGCCGCTCAATCAGCTTTCGGTTAGTTTAAGTTAGTTTTAATTTATTTTTGTAATTTGAGCCGATTCAGTCCGCATAAACAAACTAACATGCCATATCACGTCATACGCGTGAGAGCGTATGACGTGATGTGGCAAATGTAGCATGCACTTTTCGCGATTTTATGCCCCATACTAGGAAAACAGAATCATTTCCAATGTTAATATCCCCTCACGAAGTCCGGATATTGCTTTAACAGAGAATTATTGAAGTGAAGGTTTTTAACGCGCGCCGGGGGTAAAATTTGAAGGTCGCGACACGACGAGAGGCCGCGCTGGTAGGTAACGAAAAACGGTAACGATGTTTTATTGTGATATCTTTATTAGGTTACAAGCAAAAATTTTGGGATTTGCTCTATTACCTTGTCATGGCATAAGCAAAACTTTTATGAAGAATATTTTTTTTTAATTTAGGCCTTCCCTTTTTGTTAATTGAGTGGTATATTTAAAAAAACTGCTTTTTAACCAAATCTGTTGAGATGTATAAGGCTAAAGCGTTTAAGTTTTTGTGATACCTTTGTTAGTGTACAAGCAAAAATATGGGATTTGCTCTATCACCTTGTCAAGACATAAGCCAAACTTTTATGAATAATATATTTTTTTCATTTTGGCCTTCCCTTTTTGTTAATTGAGTGGTATATTTAAAAAAAACTACTTTTTAACCAAATCCGTTACGATATGTATAAGGCAGAGTACAAATAATATCGAGTAGATTTACTCAGCAAAAATCGTTTGATGTTTTTGGATCAAACGCAAAAGCCGCAGCAAGGAAAAATAACATATTATTTTATATGGAGGCAAAGTGATACTTTTCCTCCAAATAAAATATGCTGTTTTTTCTTCAAATGTTGACAAATTAATGCAAAACATCTCTTTTTAATAGTAATAGTAATTATTATTATTAAAGATAAGTGGGTTCGCAAGGGGGCTTAGACCGGTGTCGGTGAATAGGCACAGGTTGTTGCTATAGTAA
>MU182970.1:153647-194636 GCA_016904865.1 Pissodes strobi | reverse complement strand
CGGTGTCGGTGAATAGGCACAGGTTGTTGCTATAGTAATGTAACATAAAGCTGTCAGTGGACACTGTCAACAATAATTATTTTTTTAAGATTGCGTCTCCGATTGCGTTTTAATTCCGTATTGATAAACAGTTATTGAGTAAGTTCGATTAAATAATAACCATTTTGTTCCTAAATTAGTGATTTTTAGAAATGCAGTCACAAATTGAGTGATAAATACAAATTGTAGTTTAATAAATCTTGAGTTGTTGACGCTTTTTTTGTTGTGAAAAAAATTCTACGGTTGACAGCTAATTTTGCAGGCACGTATCAGTCAGCAAAGTATTAGTTTTCTTGCCTTGGCAGCAAAGTGAGTATGATTAGTCTTCATTTACGTGGAGAAACGTTTGACATGAGTTGTCAAACTATAATTATTATGGACATCTACATTTCCATAGCAACCAACCGCTCCAACAATTGCGATTTCTATCAAATTTTAATTTATCACTACAGGAAAAATAAAAAGATTGTGGGAATTGTAATAATTTGCAAATATACAATATACATATATCATTATAAACAATCGGAGAAAATATTATATGTTCAACTCGGCAGCAAAGTAGATTGACTGCCTTAGCTGAATTATCAGCCGCGGAAATCAATCTACTACTTTGCTGCCTAGTAAAACAAATAACACTATTGTCGGCAAAATTTTCGAAAGGTATGAAAGTTTGTTGGCAATTTCGCGTAGTGAAATAGTCAATGTTAAAATATAAGAGTGGCTTTAAAAACACAAAAGGTCATGTGAAAAATTCGCAATTATTAAAATATAAACGGTTTTTTGCTCACGCTAGTGGTGACGGGCTTTTTATTTTTGTCGTACTTGTTTTCTTTTTTCACTATTGTCTTTATCCAAATTTAGGTAAATAACAGAATTTTAATAAATACATATTTGTTAAACCGATTATACGTGTAGTTGAAAAACTGCATGCATCTCTGATACCTAATCAGGGAACTGTGTTTATAAATGTTACATGATAGGGTCTTGGGACATCTAAAAAATAAAAATCCTTCACCCACTTTTGTAATACAACTATCCACACAACAATATCTCGTCATTGTAGCGATCTTAATAATTACACTAGTTTACAATGTATCTGTTGCCTGGAAAATTCTAACTGTTGTTGGCTATACACGACATGCTGAATTCAAATATTTAAGTGGAATTTATCAATCAGCTCTAGTTTTTGAGTTTCAGATATTTACTATTGGAAAAATTGATAAATTTATTAAGAAAAATGTTATTAAAGAATTACACATATACAATAATCAGTTAACATAAATTAAACATTTATTTCTAAAAAACTTTCGTTTATACAACTTTTTCTTGAAGTACTGATATTGCAGAAACTTTAGAAATTAATGTTAACAAAATAAAACACATACGTTATTAACAAATAAAAACACTTAAATGATGAAAATTAAGAATAAACTCACTTGAGCTGCACAAAAGTTTTTGAGGTTAGATTCGAAAATAATAGGTCACGAGTAAACAAAAACAGATCATAAAGTTCGCGGCAACAGACAAAAATTAAAATTTTGTAAACTAGTTTTATTTATTTCAACGCTACCCAACCGTACACAATATCAAGGCGTTTACACACTGAGCGTAGATTCTCCCTCGTGGCGGAGCCATCGGTGGCCATGAACCAGATTGTTCAGGATTCGCTTCCAAGCTAAAAACTAGAATATCTATAGACTCTGTTAAAAACTGTCGGCGAAATTGGAAATTTGTATCGAGTGAACCTACCGTATATATTTATTTATACCGTGTATAAGGCTAGGGCGTTTAAGTTTAAGAAGTTTCACTTCAGATATGCGCACATAGTGCACACGCTTTTTTTGCAAGACGAGCTAGTTTTGGATAAAATAATAATTAGGTAATGCCCTCTTTTTCCACCACTGAAGCACATCTTCTTCTTCGAGAATAGAGTTAGGGTTCCTAACTCCTCATCTTACTTCTTCTTAACAATTTTAATGCAATTATGTTGATCAAATGTCATTCAACAAATGCTGTAGAAAATTTAGTCCAGCTAAATATACGTGAAATAGGTTTACATCTCAAATAATGTAAGAAACTAGCTCTACCGAGCAAGCTGAGCCAAATCCTCATGATCTGGACGAGGCAATTCTGCAACTTCGTAACAATATAAGTATTTAAACAATATAAATTTAAAAGATTTATTGTTAATTTGGTATAAATATACCTTTATAGTTGAGATATATTTCATGTGGTTGGACAATTTTGGGCTACTAGAACATTTTGTTAATATCATAGCAACCAGTCAACAAAAGTAGTGTCGAAAAGAGCTTCTTTTCGACACTACTTTGCGTATCAAAATCACAAAGTAGTGTCCAATAAACAGCAAGGTAATGAGTAATTTTTCACCCAGGAATGAACTCAGTATAGTCTTTTTAAAACCTATTGCCCGAGAAAGACCATTATTTTACCTTTTTCGCACTTTTCATCTACTAAATGTATGTTTAACAACTGGCTAAATTCTAAATTTGAGACAGGCCAAAAAAATGTGCTTCGTTTTCAGTGGTCAAAAAACTTCATGAAGGTTTATTATAGAGGCTCTGAAAGGTTTTATACAGTTCATTTGTCACATTGACAGGACACAACAGAGTTTATTAATATTATATGGATCTGGTGGAGAATAGTTAATGCTAAAACCGCCCTAAAAGAAAAACATTTACTAGAAAAATTTGAATAACCTTCACCACACAAATTCTCCTCCAACGATGATCCGAAATATAATTTTCCGCTACAAATGCCAAAATTATTCAAATACAAATACACTGACTCGACAAACCCACACTGCATTAAAGAATACTGGAAGTGACTGAATACTGTTTAACTGAGCTTAATATGACTTATGTCTTACTGGGCAAATTTCAAACGGACGTTTTGGAAAATATAGACAATTAGCTGCTGGTCATTACCATATCTCAGTTCGACAGATATGAGTCGGAAAAAAGGCTAAGAATTCAATATTTATTATCACTAAAATCTAAACAGTTTGAAGAAATTAATGTAAATAAATTTTTTGAATTTCCTGATTATGAACCCCCGTCATTAGATAACTCTTTAAATTCTGAATATGTTAATAATTTTTTCCACAAAATTATAACTAAGTACTCTGATACAGAAACTATAAAATCTGAAATGCCTGACTCACTTATTTAAGTGGATATTGTTGTCATATTGTTTTAAATAAATTAAATTGTGAATTTTGCATAGAATATTTAACTTTAAATGAACCTTGTGTTATAGAAGATTCTTATAATTTAATTAATTTCTTAAGTCGTGGTGCTCTTTTATATCCTCGTGAACAAGTAGTGGACATAATTTCAACAGCTTTATATTTTATGTAAAAACTGATTAGTGAGTTCGAAGATACATTTTTAGAAATTTACAATAAAAAATCTTTTCTCTGTGAGCTGTTGCTAAACTATCTAAATGAAAACAGCCGTTTGACTCCTTTTGAAAACTGTAAAAATCACCTAAAAATTCATGTTTAATGTTTTTTCTTAGCAGCATTTCAAACACACTTCTTAATAATTATTGTTCTAAACATAATCATAATTTTTTGAGTAAAAAAAAGAAACTGGAGACTTAATAAATAAATATTAGGCCCCAATAATATACCGAGTAATATATCCAATCTAACCCAAAAGGTAAAATCTGAAACCTGCATAAAACTTTTTAATTTTTATCATAGATAAACTACCTTAAAATGGAAATGAACCAGATTTAAGTTTTTTTGTTCTATTCAGACAAATGACAGGATCTGGCAGCTCCGTCATCAATTTCCATTTAAACATTGCGGAGTCCTTCGGACGGAGAAAACGCCCTACCAAATTTGGCATTATTGTTACCTATTGTGACACCTTTATACCTATAGTGACATTTTGCCACATATCTATTAAATAGATACTTGGTATCTGGTTTCAGTTTATCAAAATATATTTTATTTTCATAAACTGTATATTCAAAGGTTTTTGGTTTGAAATTTCATTTTCCTTAAAAAAAATTCGAATAAGGCATATCTAAAGGCTGAGTTCCTGTCTCGCCGCCTTGTTTTAAACGGAAGCCCTTATGTGTGTAGAAAAACATAAGTAAACTGCAATTTAATTTTTGATTTAGAAAAAATGAGTAATAAACATTATCACTCATAATAGTAGCGCCTAAAGTAATATTAGCCCAATTACGTTTCAAAATACATATAAAATAAAGATGAATTTCAAAAAAAAAAACAAAATAGCAATTTTTTTAGATACTGTAAGAGAATCTATATAACTTCAGCTACACAACGAATTTGCCCTATTGGCAATTTAGCTGTATTTTTTACTTGTAATAGCTTTTAAAAGCAGTTACTTTTATAGAGCAAATAGGTGTATTTTATAAGATTCCGCCTTATTTTCCCTATTGCTGTACTTCACGTTTTTTAATATACCCAGCTTATTATTTTAACTATATATATTTATAGGCAAAAATAGAATTTTTAGATAGATGTTTCATATGCTACCATCGCCTGTTATACTTAGATAATTATAAAGTCATCATTTTCTAAGTAAATTTACACTTTTAATATATTGAAATAAAAGGTACTTTTTAGTACAGTTTAACTCTGCCTTAAGAAATACAGGTTAGTATCTAAAAAATCAAGCTGGTACACATTCCGGTGAAACCGGCAGTAACGTACACGGTGATCATTTATAATGTCCCCCCTCTTAACTTTTTTGTTTTTCGCATTAGACAAAAATGTTAAATACAAAAGTTGTGCAGAATAAAGTAAGCTATTTGCAGAATTCATTTATATATATACAAGGTGTTGCAGAAATGAGTGACAGGTTAAAGTTATATCTTTTTAAATGAAATACCCTATATATTATTAGTTTTTAAAAATCTCCTAAAAATCCTGAATATTTTTTCTATAACATGTCCTATACCTAAATGTAATAGTTTTCGACATATTCGCATTTTAACTAAGCAGTTATATTCAAAAATAAATATTCTAGATCCCAGTTCTTAGGTGGCCGTGAATTAGGCAACTGCAGTACGAGACCACTATTTAAAATGCAAATATGTCGAAAACTATAAATTTAGGTATAGGACATGTTATAGAAAAAATATTCAGAATTCTTAGGAGATCCCAAAAAATTAACAATATACAGGGCATTTCATTTAAAAAAATATAACTTTCACCTGTCACTCATTTCTGCAACACCTTGTATGTATATAAATGTATTCTGCAAATAGCTTACATTATTCTGCACAACCTTTGTATTTAACATTTTTGTCTAATGCGAAAAACAAAAAAGTTAAGAGGGGGGACATTATAAATGATCACCGTGTACACTTGCTTTTGTTTATACAAACTGAACTTTTTTAGACATAGCAATAGCCCACATTTGAAAAATACATATTTTAATATAAGGCCAATAAACTAATTGACACCTAACCGGAAATAATAAGAGGGAGATGCCTAGCAAAATCAGTGAAATATGGATACCTTGTCAGCACTCAAGGAAACACGTAGAACTAAAAAGCTGCTTCTTTTTAAAATTGTTAAAGAAGTAAAAATAATAATAAAGTTAGTTACCTCGTAGTTACCTTATCGTCAGATTCTCTTCATCCATTAATTTATGTAGAAATTGTTCTCAATGTCCTAAAACGACTGTATATTTCCAATTTTTTTTTTGTGGTCCTGTTTTTTAAACGCATCTTTATTTTCAATGATGCGAATTTCAACAAGTTTTAAATAACCATGGTCCGAGGAGATGCTTATTTCGACTAAGCAAATCCTGCTTTAAAGCCCTCTACACACAGGGAGAAATCTGCAAATTTTCTTAATTTTCTTATGGCTATCCAATATCAGAGGGTTTGAATCGACCGGTCATCTCCTTCCTTCCCTGGAAGGAGCCATGTGTGTGGAAGCCATACGTAAAAGCAAGTCAGTGGATGCTTTTACTTCTACCTTTTACTCTAAGCTTATCCTTGCAACTTTTGCTCACATATCTTGCATTAACTCTTAATATCATATAATGACGAAAGCGTTTCGCGTATGGTCCAGGGTCTATCAAATGAGTATCCTTCATTAAAAAGGTAGGAAGTCGGGGATCTACTTAGAAGGAATGTAATGAAAAGCATACTTTCTCAGATGTGAAATAATCGACTGTAAGAAGTTGATTTTTGATCACCCAATTGCCATTGTGAAGTTGGACGCTAATTTGTGACGAAGCAAAGCTTATTTTTTGGTTTAATTATCAATTTGATGATTTGATTTAAAATCAATATCTGATGGTTTTATTTAACTTAGCCGAGTTTTATTAGGCTCGCCTCATAGAAATATGAAATTAGGTATAGTGGCGTGAGTAAAGCTAAAAAAACACCTAAGAATACATCTTGTTCTAGCCCAGAAAATAAATCTTGATTACGGTGTTGAGAAAGCAACATTTCCAACGATGCAATTTAAAGTAAGATTTATTTCTTACTACCCTCTTAGGTTGAAATGATGGGTGCACGAACCAACGGACAACGCAGAATACGGGCAAGCCAAATATTCCCCAAACAAAGTAAAATAATAAAAGAGTTTTTGTTAGCGGAAAAGCTAATTAATATGTTAAGTTCGCAAGTAATAGTAGTAGTGGATCAAGCATTGAATTATAAGATAATGAAACGCACACGTCTATGGTATACTTACAACATTCGGGTTGAATATTGACTTTAACCGCAATTTGCTCTTAGAGCTAACTCGCTTTCGTGCAGGATTGCATACAAATGCTCTGATTTAAGTTTGTTAAAAAAGCATTATATTTCATGTTACTGATATTTTTACTGACATACTACAAAATATATTTTAAAACTATTTTACTTAATTCTCGCCTCTACTATGCAGGGTGTTACAGAATGTTGTGAGGAAATTTTAAGGACAGATTCTACATCTAAAAATATGAAAAAAGTTCATATAAACATGGGTCCGAAAATGCTCCGTTTCCATGATACGGGGGTGTAGTCATCGGACTTATTATTGCACTGCTTAATAAAATAATTTTTATTTTGAAAACGGTGTATCAGAAAGAAAAAGTCCAAGAGGCCCCTTTTCTGTGAAATTAATGTGGCTTTAAGGGAGCCATACTATTTTTTTTAAAAACCAGTGGCGCACAGTTTTTTTCGCAAAACATAGAGGCTTGCCAACTACAACACCCTGTATCATGAAAACGGAGCATTTCCGTACCCATGTTTATATGAACTTTTTTTAATATTTTTCGATGTAGAATCTGTCCTTAACTTTTCCTCACAACATTCTGTAACACCCTGTATACTGCAATTAAGATCGTGTTCTATCAACGTATCGCATTAGTGCGGAAGAATAAATAAGAAAGGTATAGGAATGGATTCGTGATTAAGAACTGTAAAATCGAGGAATTGGCCAAGAATTGAGAGATATCGTGTCTAGAAAGAAAAATCTATAAAGGTGCGTGAAACAAGGTCACGGTGAACGCTGAGTTTTGCACCTAGGGGGGATTTATGAAATAAATTAGATGTAGGGGAAAGAAGAAAAGCAGCTTCAGGGATTTAATGTTGGAGAGAGGTTATATTACACAAATAATCGAGAATGTGAGCGCGTTCCCCATAGAATAAATTGAAAAAGCTCGTATGTACGCCATATTAGCTAAAATGTCCTCTACATATAAAATGATGTAAATAAGTTTTCTTAATAGATACAACTCTTAAAGTAGTAAATATTGTGAGATTTATTGCCAGAAAAAAATCTAATAATTTACCATAATCATGCATAATTCTGACAATGATTATTAGTCGTGCATGTAAAACATTTCTTTGCTGACACACTATAATATTACTTAAACAGATTAATATGTCATCTGGGTACATGTAGGAGAAATATCTAAATTATTACATTACATCTCATCTACTTTAGTTGAATCTAGAGTTGACCACTGGTTTGCTTTTAACACTAGCGCGGCCATTTTTGCTCTTCATTGGTTATTTATTACATTCCCTTGTCCTTTCTCATAAGCATATTAATTTAATCGTTTTATGCTGGAAACCACTTTGTTTTCTGTAATACTTTGTGAAGATCCCCTGAGAGTAACATGCATATATCAATAACGAACTGTCAGTTCGATAGAGCTAGTTAACTAATAGAGAATTATATCAAAATCGACAAGAATATCATGTATTGTGATGCAGTGTAGCATGGTAAAACTTTTAGCAAAACAACCCACAGAGTCTGGATAGAATATTTCTCGGTATACTTATATATTCCGTTTTTTTTTATAGTTTTCAAATCAATGCGGTTTTGGCTTAAAGGAAATTGGAAAGAGAACTATTTCGATTATAATTGGAAACAAAGAACTGGGGATGGGAATAACTAACGCCTTCTTTTATGTAACGTAAACTCTTTCTCCCGATCTCGAGAAATAACGTTGTAAAATAACGTTATTTTGGAAAGATGTTGTTCCATCTTAGAGGGTAACTGACTTATTAAGCGAAAAGCAAAGGAATGCACGATAATAATGGTACTTTTTCGCTATTTTGGTAATTTTGGAATGACCGATGTTCGCTAGCTATTCTTGCCCGAAAAACATAGTTATACCGAACCAGATTGTATGGATGAAGTCTTCACACGTCTTCCAATGTTTTGACATAGCGTTTAAGCAAAAATATGTAGATTTATATATTTAATTACCTGAAATCACAACGAAAAAGGTTTAATACCGGAGAAATAGGTCAGGATCGGAAGATATGGACATTTTTTGATGATTAGGGACACAGCTTCTGGAGGAGTTTATGACAGGTTTCGAGGTAAAATTTTATTTTTACCATATTGACAGGTACAGTTTTTTGTAGTAAGAAAGTAGATTTATTTGTTTGAAATCTCACTTAAAACTATGAGTCCGGGAAAATGGGCCAAGATCGCAGAACTTGGATATTTTCAAACGATGTCCAGCGGTCTCTGCCAATTTTTTGAAAGATTTCGTGGTAAAATTTTACTTTAAGCATCGGAGTTGTGTCAAGTAGTTTTAAAATATAGAGCAAAAAAATACCTGTATTTCATAACTTTAAATTCGCATTGTTGAGGTTTTCACTTCAGTCATGTGGTCTTAAACACCGTTTTTTCATCTTCAATCTACATGTTTTTTAGTTAATTATTGAAGTTAAAAATGAAAGGCTTATCAAAGTGAAACGCTTATCAACGTTGAAACGTTTATCAAATTAAAACGCCCCTTTAATTAAGCATGCTTCACTATAGCTAGGAGGTTTTATAAATTACAGTTATCATAGGTAGATCTAATGAGAATTTTTTTTCAGTGCCAAAGTATGGACAGAAGCTTCTATTAGAAATGATATACTGGATAATCCAGTTAAACAGATGATGGCATATAGACTAAGCGAAGTTCACTTTGGGAAAAGTATTTTTCTAAAATAACCTCTGCAAGAAGGCAGTTGGTACCTGATGCAATTCCTTCAATATTTGCTCAATATCTACAACAGGTATTTCAGACAAGTCAAGATTCATCTCAAGAGCCACCAAAGAAAATCAAGATCCTTGCAGGTAAATCTTTATAGCAATTATTATTCATTGACATAAAAAAAATTAAATTATCAGTATTGTTTCTAATGGCACAGACTGCTACAACTGTTGCGTTTGTCTAATCATTATGACTAAATTTAGCAACAGCATTTTGAATTCCATGAGTAGAAATATTTTATTGGTTGGATTTATTATTTACAAGTGAGTTATAAAGCAGTAATTACCCTGATAGTTCAGAGCTGTCAGTACTTCAAGTAAAATACTTGAAAAAAGTATTTCAATTATTTTTTAGTATTTGAAGTACTATACTTCAAATACCTTTATTTTTAGACATTTGTACTTGATTCTTCAAATACTCTATATAAAGTATTTGTATTTGGTACTTGAATTTCCAAAATAAGTAATTCGAATACTGTTATTTTTACTTGAAATACTAAAGTATTTGAAATACCCTAGAAAGTAATGTAGATACTCAGAAAATACTTCAAATACAGCCAAATTATTTAAAATTAGTGTTCAAGTACTTCACATTATATTTTATTTCCGCGAAGGCAAAGTCACTAAATTTTCTTGTCTTAACAAGTATAAAATAATCGATAATCCACGCATTGCCTGCCAGCCATCAAAAGCCATTCACACACGTTGAATCTAATTGCGACTACACAAATTACAAATAAAAAGATTACCTACTAGAGCTATTCGAAAAGTTGAGTATTAAAAATAAAATGCTCAAAGACTTGGAAATGAATTTTTAACTCACTACTGTCAAATTTTACAACCTTTGGCAAACTCCATTGACATACTACAAGGGGATAAAAACAACTTTTTTCACTTTTTTTTGATATCTTATGCCTACCCTGGGATCGTTTTTTAAGAAAATGGAGAGACTAGAGAACACAGTCCTGCTTACAAAATTCTTGAAACATGTTAGAGGCATTACTAAAACGCTTTAGAGTTTTTTTTTATTTTTCCAAAACGGAGACTAAAGAAGCAATTGTTGCTTCGTTCACCTTGCCCCAATTTAAGTTGCGCCGCATTACTAAAACGCTTTAGAGGTTTTTTTGATTTTTCCAAAACGGAGACTAAAGAAGCAATTGTTGCTTCGTTCACCTTGCCCCAATTTAAGTTGCGCCGAATAAAGAGTTTCGAAACTTTTTACAAAGAAACTGAAATTGGCAATATTAACTCATGCATCAACTTGTAGTAAGCACAGCCGAGAAAATAGATGTACAAAAAAATATTTCAATTGCAGACATCGAAAAAAATACTACATCAGCATCAGATATTATGACTGACGAATTCATTGAAATAGACGGTTCCGACTCTCCGGAGAGTCCTAAAAGTAACACTAAAAGAAAATTTGAGCTTGAGATTCTTCAGTATGCTGAGGATTCGAGTACAGATTTAAAATCCTTAGATAGGTTCCCTGTTATAAAGGAAGTTTTTCTAAGATATAACACGTGTCTTCCTTCATCAGCACCAGTAGAAAAGCTTTTTACTTTTGCGGAAATAGCAAACGCACCTCGAAAACATGCGCTTTTCGACCTACACTTTGAACAATTAGTTATATTAAAATCGAATGGCAAAAGACTGCTGTAAAATACATATAGTATTGTTTATAGCTTTTACCCAACAGCCAAGGCTATTAATGTTGGTTCCGTCCCGATGTGGTGGTTATTTTTTAGGTTGTTAGGAATGTTTGGATTATAGTACTCCTAGAATATTTAAAGTTGTTCTTATTTTGTTTCTTGAATGTATTTATTATGCTTTGCGCATTGACTTTATCTTTTGTTTTTTGTACGATATTATTAAGATTATTTACATAATAAACACCTAAAAATAATCCGACTACTGACTAGACTTGATTAGTCAATCTTTTTTCTCTATATTTACTGGAAATATGCAGTATATTATATTATAATATACGTATTTATTAGTAGTATCTTCGAGAACTTCCAGATTCCAGATTTTAGTTTACATTTACATCTAATACACAATTACTGTAAAAGTTTAAAACAAGCATTTAGGGAGATGTCTGCTTTTCATGTTTTAACCCCTTACATGAATAACAGATATGAAAACATATTTTAAATAATTTAATAGTACGTATCATGGCCTGCAACTGGACGATCCTACACTATATCAGGAGTGTTTTCAGCATTCCGTACAATTTTTTTCAAAAATTAGCCTTCATTTTCGTGGAATTTGAATTACTTTTCATTGCTTAAAATTCTTCTTTTTACTTCATATCATTGTTCAAGTACTCAAATATCCATATAGTATTTCAAATACTTTATTAAGTACTTCAAATACTCACGAGGTATTTGAATTATTTTACTTGAAAAAAATCAAGTACTAAATTACGGTACTTGAAACTTGAAGTACTTTTTGAATTAAAAGTACTTAGTACTTGTACCTGCAGCATATAAATCCGGTAATTGATACTTCATATTTGAAATACTATTTCCCAGTGTTTGTGACAGCTTTACCTGATAGGTACTCAAAATTCAGATATTTCACCTCATCCTATAATCACAATAATTCAACAAACAATATGTACTAGAAACACTACCAGTTTATGAGTCATGTACCCAACAGACAGTATCTACTGGTCACATAAATAGTTCCAGTTTTTATCTGAGTTGTACTAATTGATATTTGTCAGACACTTTATTGGGTCTAACATGATATTGTTTGACTGGAATTATATAGCCTTATGCTTGTTGTTGATACTGCATCAACAATACCTTCATTCTCGTTATCACTTTCAGCTCCTAGTATTTCAAAAGATGAAGAAACAAAATAGGTGAGTTTGGATGATATTCAACCAACGAACGTAAGAAAAGATAATCGTTGGTGTTCTACCTTCTTACTTTTCACCAACTATATATGCTGAAAAGCTGCAATGTCAACCAGGACTACACAATAAATCAGTATATATGGCCCTTGAAATCAAAATGAAGACTATGATCGATAAAGATAAACACTGCATCCTTTTTATCGATTGTAGGCACTCAACTAAAGAGTAAAAAATCTACGCCGCAAATTTACTTTCAATAACCTTTGATTAAAAAAACATTGTCAGACTAGTGAAAATTGTTATGCCTTTTATTTAGGTTAAAAATTGACAAATCAACTTCTTAACATGATAAATGAAATCAGAAAATACAGGGGTTCATTTTTCTCTCAACGCGGAAACTATTTATTTAAATAAAATCCCAAGAAACTATTGAGATTCCTTTAACAATAAATCATAGAAGTAATATATATTTTTATGATGAGAGCTTTCAGAAATTATTATCGACAAAGGTGACAGGAAGTAGGGAAAATCACTAATTACAGAAAAGCTTTAAATTTGACCGAGTCGGATTCAAATATGAAACTTGGGCAATTTTCCACTTCAAGTTTCTTATAAGGTAGTCGCAGAGTCGCTTCCTTTTGAGCCACTTCATGGTTTGAGCAGTTTAGAAATATGATGTCTTTCTGTCATCGGCTCTGCCGGAATCGGCCCCTTGAATATCAAAGGTGCTTACCCTTTATGTCGCTACTCGTTGGTTTGATATACTCTGATATCATCGCGATCAATCAACAAACCATTCCTTTGCGTGTAAAAATGAAGTCGTTTTGAACGCAAAATAGAAAATAGTATATTAGGATACCAGTTTTGAAAGACCATATTTTTTCGCACGAGCACGAAATCAGGAAACGATCCGCTTGCGGGGAATTTCCTAACGTGCGAGTGAGCTAAATGTCTTTCAAGACGTATATTTTATAGTTCTTTTTCTATTTTTCTGGTTTTTTAATGAAAAACATTAATTTATCTTAGTCCCGATCAGCAGTTCCGCGGTCATCTTTTCATTTTTGACGACTTTGTTAGTAGAAATCCCATTGAAAACGGTGCCGCAGTTTTTACTAGAGGCACCGAACCGAACATTAACAATAGACTAGAAGGTTCATTCTAAGCGCCGCCCCCAGCATTTTCCAGCTTGCACCGTCCGTCGCGGAACCTGATAAAATGCTGGTTAACCGCTCAGGCCTCGTGCCACGTTTCACCTTGTCTGATCCATATTAAACGTAATATTATTACATAAACTGTACTTACCATATACATAGTTACTTGTCAAATAAATAAAAAATACAAATATGATAATTTTTTGCGTGAAACTTGAAAAAAAGTATGGCATGACAGCTCTTCGATGAAAGGTTTAAATGTCTCGACGTAAACTTAAAAGTATGTCCATATAAATTCGTAAGGAACTTCTTTCACTTCGATTCTATGGCAAATACGATGAAAGTCTTGCATTATTCAAACACAAAACTTTCATCATTTTTAACAGATCGTATAAATTCTTAAACTCTTCAAAAATGTTCACATAAAAGTCGAAAACTTGTTTAAAACTTTTTATGGATTCGATCACTTGGGGCTTAGAAGGTCTCTCGTAGCTGTTTGTAAAAAACTTTTTAGCCTGGTGTTTACCAAGGTAACTTAAAGTGGTTTTTTATTGTCCCGACTTTTTATAGGGAAAATCTCTGTATATTGTTGCTATTCCATAAAGCGCGTTCAGACGATGGGGTGGGATTATTTTACAGTCACACATAATTTTAGAAGGTAAAATGTTTTCGAAATGCTTTTTACCCGTCCAGAAAATATTAACTATTAATTTAGGTATGTATAAATATGTACCCACATCATATAGTCTAAGCTTAAATAACGCACTACATAAAGTACCTATACTCTATTAAATATCATAAATTAATTTTGAAGGATCAAAAATTAGCTTAAAAATCAGACACGTTCGTTATTAAGACTTAATTCCAATCAAAAGACGAAACAAGTCTGTTAGCACGGCTCACTATTTGATTTACGGAAGAATCTCTAACATTCATATAATGAAGGCTAGAACTGTAGATGAATTATATAAAAAATCCAAAAGTTAATAAATCGAAATATATAGAAAAAATTAATGGTACACTAGTCATCATTTAATGCGCAATGAAATTTCGGATTTAAATTTTGTTACTACGATCCTATAAACATTAATATTTCATATCTTGTTAAATACAGTGCAAAATATACACATAACACCTATTTTATTCAAAGGTGTGTTAAAGTAAATGAGTTAGTATCGTGACGTGACTGGCATTTGGCTACATAGAGTTAGTTATTCGTTTCCGATCCTCCCATTATTGTCTGTTCATAAAACTGCATCTGAATACATGAGCGTCTCGCGACAATCTTGATTTTCGCTGCCATCAAGGTAAAAGCGTCTCTAACGCCATCTAGTGTAGGTGGCGTTGACTCGAGCGATTGCATTCCATGTTTTCGCGATGCAATCAATTTGTAGCAAGAGCCCTCGTGGTCGAGAGGTTTAGATGGTTAGGTCTCAATTCGGCGACTATCGGCGGCGGCCTGGGTTCAAACCCCGTTGCTTTTTTTATTTTTTTTACAGTTAAGATTCTAAACAGTTTTTTCTTGATTTTGGGTATGTCTTGGGTTAGTTTTGGTTAGCAAACAGTTTTTTCTTGATTTTGGGTATGTCTTGAGTTATGTTTGGGATAGCCCCTGGTTAGATTCCTATTCTTCAGCCCCCGCAGCGAGCGGTGCGAGCAGAGGGCCATGCGAAAAGTGAAATATTACTTATTGTAATACGTGCCCGTACTTTGGATGCACTTTTTACGAAATATTTTGCTTTATCTAACTAAAAACCAGGATATATTTAACAACTTTGTAGGTTTGTAACATTCGACCTTGATGGCAGCCAAAATCAAGACTATCGCGAGACACCCATCTGAATACGGGTAGTCTTTAACCGCTCGATAAGAACCAGTCGTTGTAATTGACTAGCATCTAGTCGCTACGCTATAACTTTTTGCAACAAAGTACTTTTCGCATGGCCCTCCGCTCGCTTCGCTCGATACGAGGGCTCAAGAAAAGGAAACTAACCATGTGCTAACCAAAACTAACCCAAACTCAAGAATAAAACGGTTTGATTGCATCGCGAAAACATGGCGCGAATGCAATTGCTCGAGTCAATGCCACCTACACTAGATGGCGTTGGAGTCAACGATCAACGTAAGCGAGGGAGGGCGCTAGGGAGGGAGGGGTTGCAAAAAGTTATAGCGTAACGGCTAGACGCTTCTTTGTAATTGCTGTGTTCGCAGTTTGGAAGTTTGCTTTATTGCATATGGCTGCAGGATCTTATTTGTTTGATGCTTCAAGGGTTTTGTCAGCGGGGACTTACCTAAGCTACCTAATCTTCTTCTGCTTGCAGAGACCGATGCATCTGTGGATTTAGGAAAAAATAATTACCATTTAACCTATGAATTTTCGCATGAAGATTTTTAATTTCTTCTAATCCTCATATAAAGTTGTTGTAGTTGGATAGGTTTTTAAAAATGCGCGTTCATCGACTGGAAAACTTGGGCTGTAATCATGGCCAAATACGACCACTTTTATAGGCACAAATTTTAGGGAGTTCTATTATCATCATGCACAGGATTTCATTATTTTATTTTAAAATGCTACAAAAAAAATAAATAAATTTTATTATTATTATTAATATTATTTAATTTATTGGCACATCAAATCCCATCGTCCTCCCCCAGGCTGGAGAACACCAAAGTACAAAGTCTGGAGCTGATCAATGACAGTTTGTGACAAGAGGGGCTGCATTGTATTGGCTGGCAGGAACGTCAAACTGGTGAGAGCAGTTTGATTACGGGGAGTGACGTCCTCACCATTCCGAGTTGCCACGGGATGTGGCCCATCAAATCCCATCGTCCTCCACCAGGCTGGAGAACACCAAAGTACAAAGTCTGGAGCTGATCACTGGGGAGTGACCCGACAAACCCCATTTTTACCCCTGTCAGACTAGGGACCGCCAAAGGAATGAGTGTGAGCCCTAGGTGGTAGATGCCTAAGCCTACTCGCATCGTCAGGTGAAAGACCACCCCACCAGAATTGGGAAGCGCTAAGTGGTTTTCCCAAATCACGTTCCGCTTCCGCGCTGATGGTCCCGGGTTCCACAGTAGGAATATATAGACATGATGGTGCTTCCAGGATCAAAATATTCCGGAAGTAATCTCCCCGGCCATTCGGATCTCCGGGCGCTGGGTGGCCCTGGGAGCCCTTCATTCCGCATTTCACAGACAGCAAAGATACCGAACCAATTTAGAATAGATTTCTGCAACATAAGAGGCCTAAATACAAACATAAATTCGGTACACCAACATCTACAAGCAAATAGACCACACATATTAGCCGTTACAGAAACACAAGTATGTTCAACAACAACAACAGTGAACTACCTCTATCCTGGTTACGACTTACATACCCGATTTAGATATAAGTTCGGAATATGTCTTTTTGTCCGAAGCGACCTTTCATGTCACCGCGAGGAAACACTCGAACCGAACAACCTGTGGCTCAAGTTCACCGCCAAGGGATTAACCAAGTTTATATGTTGTCTCTATCGCCCTCCGAGCGATAGAGCCTACCAAAGCTTTTTCACAACACTAGCTACCACTTTTGACTCAATACAGGTCGATCACCCCAGTTCAGAAACAATCGTTCTAGGAGACTTCAATGCCCACAACACCAACTGGCTCAAACATCACAACAAGACCGACAACGAAGGTAGAGAAGCTGAAGCATTTGCCATCAGCTGCGGGCTTACTCAACTTGTAGACGAACCAACTCGAATCTCAGAGAGGAGCGAATTCGCCGCCCTCCTGGATCTTTTTCTGACCACCAATCCTGACCAGTACAAGGTTACAGTTGGTCCGCCATTAGGTACTTCCGACCACAAACTTATTACAACGGTTTGTGAATTGCCACCCATAGAGAAGAATCCACCATTGCCTCGCAAAATCTGGCATTACAATTCTGCAAACTGGGACGATTTAAGACAGTTCTACCTAGATTTTCCTTGGCTCGACGTCTGCTTTGCCGCTGACGACCCGTCAGACTGCTGCGAAGAGATCATGCAAGTAATCTCCTCAAGAATGGAAGCATACATCCCAAATTCCATCAAGTTACCATCAAAAGGGAAGCCCTGGTTCGACAAAAGATGCGAAAGAGCTGTAGGAAGGAAACAGCAAGCCCATAAGTACTGGCAACAAAATCAGACCGCTGAAAATCGCAATTATTTTATCGAAGCGAGAAACGAGTGCAAGCGTGTGATCGAAGAAACTAAGGACAAACACAATGAAAGGATCAGGAATAAACTTTTGCAATGCCCCAGTGATTCCAGGAATTTCTGGTCGGTAGCAAAGGCAGTAAGTAACAACTTTACAAAAACGTCTCTCCCGTCTTTGATGGACGAACGTGGCATCACGGCGACTACAGCCAAGGAAAAAAGCAAACATGCTCGCCAAAATGTTTTCATCGCACTCTACCTTAGACGTGCCCCAAGGCAAGACTCTCCCCACCATACCGAACATCAACACTACCATGGCAGAAGTCAAGTTTTCTCACCGTGATATTCGCAAAATCCTTGAAGAACTAGATACGCAAAAGGCATCAGGACCGGATGGAATACCTGCCATCGTGCTAAAGAACTGCGCCAACGAACTAACACCGGTTTTTTCCAGGGTTTTTTCTCTTTCTTACAGAAAAAGGATTTACCCATCCTCAGTGCAACCTGTTCCAAAAAAAGGCAAGAAAACCACGCCCTCAAACTATCGCCCAATTGCCTTGCTTCCAACAATCTCCAAAGTCATGGAACGTGTAGTCAATCAGCAACTACTCAAATACCTCGAGAACAACAGAATAATCAGCGATAATCAATACGGCTTTCGCAAAGAGAGATCGACAAGAGATATTTTAGCCTATATCACTCATATATGAAGTAGGGCAATTGAAACCTACGGAGAGTCTCGAGCGATTGCGTTGGATATTTCAAAGGCATTCGACAGAGTTTAGCATGACGGACTGCTCAACAAACTGCCGTCCTTGGGACTGCCCGCCTCTCTCTGCAGCTGGCTGGCCAGCTTCCTTAAGAACCGATCCCTACACGTTGCAGTCGATGGACACATCTCGGACACATTCACCATCAACGCGGGCGTGCCTCAGGGCGCAATACTTTCACCAACCCTGTTCCTCATCTATATTAATGACCTGCTGATCGAAACGAATAACCCTGTTTACGGTTTTGCAGATGACAGTACCCACTTTAGATCCGAAAAACCCTTACCAGCGACTGAGACTCATCATCGCAGACAGGAGCAGATTGCAGAAGTTAATCAAGACTTGAAGAAAGTTCAAACTTGGGGCGACCGAAATTTGGTACAGTTCAATGCAGCAAAGACCCAAGCAGCAACGTTTACTAAGAGGGTCAATACAGCGGGCCCTGACATCATTATGGCAGGATCGACCATTCCTTCATCCTCGTCAATCGGGCTGCTGGGTGTCTCGGTCAACAGCAATATGTCATGGCATGACCATGTTGCTAACATCGCAAAATCAGCCTCCCAGTAGCTTGGTGCGCTATTTCGCAACAAAAAACTCTATACACCGCAGCAGTTGCTCTTGCTGTACAAAGCGCAAATAAGACCGTGCTTAGAATATTGCTCACATATCTGGGGTGCCGCACCAAAGCATACCCTAAAGCTGCTGGATTCCATTCAGAAGAGGGATGTGCGTCTCGTCGGGGATCCGGAGTTGACCCGGAATCTGGATAGTCTGGAACATCGCAGACATGTGGCCGATATGTCTCTGTTTTACAGATACTTTCACGGCAGATGTTCCCAGGATTTGGCCCGCATCATCCCGTCCCTGGCAACTCCTGTCAGATAGTCCCGACAGACGGCAGGAGCGCACCAGTTCGTCGTACAACTAGAAACACCTAGATAATCGCTTTACCAGAACTCCTTTGCGTTGGGGTTTGGAACCTTCGGCAACATGCACTTAAACAGAGTTTTATCCACAATACCGAAACAGAATTTTTGCACTCGACGCGCGTTTCGCTAACCATGTTAGTATCATCAGGAGATGATTAAAACTGCGCCCAAGAAGCTTTTTAGGGATCAATTCCTCGTCCGGCTTCGGGAAAACCTACGGGAAGTTGAAGGGAATAGGCCTAAAGACAATGACAGCCTGGAAAGTCGTATGCTAGGCCTACAGAGCGCCACAACTAAAGCTTTTGAAAAATCTTGCCCTCTTTAGGCATCACAACAACAGCCAGGAAAGCCACAAAATGGTGGAACAAAGAGCTGGGAGAACTCAAGAGGACAGCGAGAAAATCATTTAACAGAGGAAAAAGAACTAGAACTCAAGCCGACTGGGAGCAATACAGCACCAATCTGCGGGAGTTTAAAAAACTAGTAAGAAAAAACAGAGAGAGGCCTGTAGGGCCCACTGTGAGGAGATCAAAGACCACTCACGGACTGCACAGCTCTACAAATTCCTCGCAAAAGACAAAGATCGCGACCTAGGTCTACTAACGAGGGAGGACGGCACTAAGACCGCTAACCTACCAGAGAGTCCTGAACGGCTTATGCAGAGCCATTTCCCTGGTTCGTCGGTAACAGACGACAGGAACTGGCCAGACGAGACAAACTTTCAACCTACTGATTTGAACTGGCAAGGTGCCAACCAAATAGTCACTGTAGACAAAATACGATGGGCAATACTAAGCTTCTCACCCTTCAAAATCGCCAGATACTGACGGCATCTGTCCAGCTCTACTACAGTGGGGCTTAGACGAGTTACTGCCGCACTTGGGAAAGGTATTCTGGGCATGCCTAGCGCTGCGCTACATCTCGAAGGCATGGGAAGAAGTAAGAGCGGTGTTCATACCAAAAGCAGGAAGGATAGATTACACTGTCCCCAAAGCCTACCGACCAATCAGCCTAACATCCTTTGTGGTAATAACTCTGGAGTGGGTGTGTGAGCGATATTTGAGGGACTGCGTACTAGTGAACCTACCGTTGCATCCCAACCAACATGCGTACACTACGGGAAGATCGACCGACAGGGCCTTGCATTCAGCAGTGAGCCGGATCGAGAGATCGCTGGTAAGTAATGAGTCCACCTTAGGTGTATTTGTTGATATTGAAGGTGCGTTTGATAAAACCACCTTTACAAAAATCAATGCTGCCTTAACAAACAGGGGCGTCCCTCCTGCTGTCAGTGGCTGAATTTTCAACATGCTCTCAAAGAGACGAGTGCAAATAAAGGTGGAAGACACTGTAGTGAGGGGCACCATTGCCAGAGGCTGCCCGCAGAGAGGCATTCTGTCGCCACGCCACTGCTATGGAACCTTGTACTCGACAGTCTCTTGCATCGCCTCAACTCAGATGGATTCTACACCAATGGCAGACGGTCTTACGATACTGCTCAATGGAATGGTCGAAGGAGTTCTGTGCAATCGAATGCAGAGTGCCCTTCGCTTAGTCGAACAGTGATGTAGGGAGCACTCCCTATCTGTAAACCACAGGAAGACGGAGATGGTGCTCTTCACCAGAAAAAGGAGGACGGAGCCACTACGGCTTTGGACCCTTGTAAACACACAACTAAATTTTGCATCTGAGGTAAAATACCTTGGGGTCACCTTCGATGCAAAATTAAGCTGGAAGCTGGAATATTAATTTAGAACGAAGACTAAAGAAGTCGTGCATCTCTTATGAACAGTGTCGCAGGACCGTGGGTTAAACCCACGGGTAGTTTGGTGACCCAAGAGCCAACAAAATGCGGCAATTCTTAAGCTCTGTCAGGTACCGAGAACTGCCTGCCTAACTGTAACGGAAGCCATGCGACCAACCCCAACCCGAGCCATGGAAGTAATGTTGTGCCTGCCTCCCGTAGATATTTATCTAAGGGACTGCATCTGACTGCATTGCTAAGGCTCAAAGTTATTGGTGTGCAACCCAGCATAGAATGTGGAAGAGTAGACGCCACCTGTGGGAAGAGGCAGTCGGAAGACTGCCACTACTGCAGGGCAGTGCAAATAGCATACCTCTCAAGTTTGTATTCGACAAACTATATGATGTACAAATAAAACTTGAGCCTCTAACCGAAGGTGCGGTTAACATTTTCGTGGATGGCTCAAAAACCCAAGAAGGAGCAGGCTGAGGGATTTACTCCCGAAGCTTGCGAATTGAACTTGAATGGTCTATGGAGGGTCACGCAGGTTTAGTTCAGTCTGAACTTGCTGCAATATCCATAGCCGCAAAAGAGATTGTTCGCAGGAATACTGAGGACAAGACTATTAAAATCTACACGGATAGTAGACAAGCACTACTGGCCTTGAAAAGTTATAAACTTACAGCCAGGTCAGTACTATAATACCATAGTTCACTGGAGGATGCCGCCCGCAAAAACAGATTTTCTGTGTGCTGGCTTAAAGGACATGCGCAGTGCGAAGGTAACAAATCAGCGGATAAATTGGCTAGAAAGGCAGCCGGTTCAAACATTATGGGAGCCGGGTCTTCAAACCTACCTATCGGGACAACGACGATACATATGATAAAAAAGATCACCCATGAAGACTTGAGGGTAAGATGGGATAAAACAACTAACTGACGACTGGCAAGGGAGCTACTAAGCTACCCTAATGAGTCTGCAGCAAAAGCATACCTGGATATGTCAAGGAAGACCCCACGACTCATGGTAGGGATTCTGACTGGACACTGCCAGCTAAGGAAACATCGCCACAAAATGAGATTATGCGAGACACCTCTATGCAGAGGCTGTGAACAAAAGTAGTATTTGACAATCGGATGACATCAAGAAGTCTTATAGCGATTTCTTTGTCCTACTGATGTGATCAGGAAAAAATTGAAAGCAACCAAAGCCCAAATCAGGCCACAAAATTAACCATTGCATATAAGCTTTATGAATGGCTGACAAGCCTTAATAGTTGGGTCCATCATTCGAACAAATTGATCCCGGTTATCGTTATATCGCATTTCAGTTTCTTGGTCCTTATAAATATATGGCAAAGACTAAAAGATGTTGTAATCTTTATTAGTAAAAGAACGGACCATACATAGCGAAACGAAAGTTATGCTTTATTATGTCATAGGCTGCCCTCCTCCGTTGTTGCACTTAAGCATGTTTTATTATGCCACGTCGAGTTTCTTTTATCTTTAGAGCTTCCTAAGTGCAAGTCTGTCATCTTTTAATCTTTGCGAAATAATTTTCATATATTTATAACGACCAAGAAACTGAAATGCGATATTTTCGAATTTTTCATTTGCAATACATTGGACAGGTAATCCACTTTTTCTTTCTGCTAGTTTGTTGAGTTTGCAGTCGAAGTAATTCGAAGCCGCGGCCACCGATGGTGCCAGGTACTACACTTGTCTTATCGCATTTTTCCATTTTTGGGCTTAGAAGAATGCCTTATTATGCCACATCGAGTTTGTATTGTGTTCAGAGCTCTCTGAGTGCAGGCCTGCTGATGAGGGTGAGAAGGGTTAGGCTCTTAAATTAAAATAATTCATTTTAAGAATTTGACATTTTGCTCATCTTCCTTGGGCATTTCCAAAAATTGTTCTATTCCGTCTAAAATATTAAATTATGACGTTAGAATAGTACAACACACTTTGTAAAAAAAAATCGTACGTAGGTACTTTGAATACAAGCCAGAAAACTCGCGTGAGTGGTAAAATGTGAATCTATTTTTAATAACCTCATCCCTCAAAATTAGAATCTAAAATTTATTGCCAGTCTTAATTACTCTAAAACCTACCACCAAAAAAAAAATACTGAGGAAAAATGTATGGGCTTATAAATATATTCATGCATGACTGACCAAGCATATAAGATATCAATGATAGATTACTATCTATCATTGAAGCTTTCTTACCAGCTGCAGTGGCCGGTCGTAGAAAAAATTATTTACACTAGGGCAGAATAGATAAAAATTGTCAAACTTTATAACAAAAGCGATAATTGTGCAAAACCTTTAGTGCGCCCTATTAATGCCAACCATCCTAGGGAAATATTTGAGTTATGCAAGTTTTAAAATTGAAAATAAAATTTATGGAAACCGGGTCAGTGGGTAAAAGAAAAGCATAAATCACGGAGACCGATATAGAATGAAGCATTTGAAATAGCTGCTTTGGGATATGTTCTCGTGGAACCGAGCAAATCGTTATCATTACTTGCAGAAGTGTCTGTGTAAATAAAAGCGATGTGAAAGAAATTTCAAAAATAAATAAATTTGGAGCCTACAAATTAAAAAAGCTCGAAAATTGATCAATATATGAAAAGCCGGTTACAATTTTCTGAGATATTATTAAATGATAAAGTAAGGGACATTTATGTCACAAAAAAATGCAGGATATGATGCAACACAAATCTTCATCTCATCAGGGAAATTTATACGAAATACCCAGGCTAAATTGAAAATACGTGGATCCAGTGCGCCAATTTGTAAAGAAGAACTTTTCAGGCCACTGGATTGGCAGAGGAGGCAACCTCTCGTCCATAGATTTTTTCTATGGAGGTAATTTAAATCTAAAAAAAACTTCTCATCATTGAAGACTTAAACTTGAAGATAACACGGGTATGTCGAAATTTAACACCACTGTATTTTAATAATGATCAAAATCGTTTTGAACAAAATATATATTATTACCTGAAAGTTGGAGGTTCACATTTTCAACACTTATTTTAACTAACTTATTGTATTTCATTTTGCATAGACAGTTGTCACTTCAATCAATCACTCAGTCAATATTTATTTTTCTTTCAGTATCTACATATCACTCTAGGTACTACATAACATGTTATTAATTTTTAAGCGTGTGGCGGATTTTAATCCCCACGCTGTTTCTGCAGCGTGAGATCCGCGTGTCGCAACATCTATCTGGAGGGGGCGAGGTGTATGCCCTGTTATTCCGCACTAGATTAGTGATGCTACTTTTACTTTGTATTTTATATGGGATTTATCCCTTCAAAATCGCTGCCAATTAGTGATAACATTTTGTTATTGTGTGATTTACTTACGCTTGCAGGGTTTTGGTTTGCTCTATTTTAGTACGTAGAAAAAAGATTAAGAAACACCCTACTTCTCGTTTTTATGGTTAGGACGTTATTTACAAAACAACGAGTATTATGTACCCTATGTACAATATTTACAACATTTAAACATTTATACTATAATACATATTTACATGCTATGTACAATATTATCTATTTGATTTGCGATATGTGATACCACAAATCTACATCCAGTTGTTTGGGATTGCTAGCACCAGGTGCTAAATACGCAAGCTTTACGATAGCTGCTGCGGAGCCACGGATGCTTCTGTGGCGTGCAGTGATATGTTTATGTCTGTATTAGTTGTTTCGTGATCATCTAGCAAGCCTCCTCTCCGCGGCCTAACGTCGGTCGGTGAGGCTGCTAGTTTGGCGTAACTAAACCTAATTTTGTTAGCTGTTTATGGTGCTCTAGGCACGCCCTATATATCAAGCTCTTTCATAGACTCATGTTACGGTCAGTATGAGCGCATACTAACGTGTATTTACATTTCTTTACTTTACTGTTATGGTTGGCAGTATCGTTAACGCTGTGCGATGAGCGTCTAATAGCATTATGTGGGTGGGAGCGAGCCCGACTGAAGCCCGATTGAGCCGTCGCATCCCGTGCCAAGCACAAGGACCTCGTTAGATGCATATATTTAATACTACTATATCGTGAGTCGAGCCAAAATTTGTCCGAAATCAAAACGAGATAGAATGATCGATGTGTACTTTCAGCGTTGAGCGCAAGTCAATTATTTCAACCAATAAGCGGTGCCCCTTCGATTATCGATCGCCTACACGTGTGCGTGGTCGTATAGAGCGCCGAATTGTCAGCTCCTTTGCCGTTTTGTTGTTTGTTGCCGTTTACCATATATTTAATAAATATATGCCGTTTACAGTATTAAAGTCATTGAGAGTCGTCCATTTTGGTGTTTACTGTTTGCTTTGTACTGCTTTACTCAAGTCGCTATACTTACTTTGTTTATTGTTATTTCGAAGTTTTTGCCGTTTTGTTGTTTGTTGCCGTTTACAGTCGTTCATTTTGGTGTTTACTGTTTGCTTTGTACTTTACTCAAATGCCTATACTTACTTTGTTTATTTTTATTTCAAACTTGGACAATTTGTCAGTGTGAACCTGTAGTGAAGATGCCAATCATAGAATACAATTATGTAAATTAATTATGGATTTGTACATAAATGTGAGATTTTTCCATGAAGCCAAACAAATGTCGTCTAAAGAAGAATACCCATATAAGGCAAAAATACACTATTTTATTTAAGAGGCAATAAAATTAGAAGTGTCATAATATCATGTTTTATTTACCTCTTAACCCAAAAATATATAAATGAATATCTGCAGTTACTTCCTGTTTGAAAACTAATGTACATATTGTTTTGTAATCATATGTTGTTTTTCAATTATTTCTGTCCACCACAAACATTAATTTTTGGAATATCATTAAAGTTACACGACAAATAAATTTCCTAAATTATATTGTTAACATAAATACTAATTTATGATGAGGGCGTTTTACACTGACTTGGATTTCAAAACGTACATACCATATTTATGATTTTATTGATTTTAATATGTGAAATATACTATTTGCCTCGCTAGCTCATGCGCAAATTAACCAAAGTATACATAAAGCAAGTGCAACAAGTACATCCTTGGCGAACTGCAGTTCCATAGTAAACAAGCTTGACACACGATATAGGAGTATTAAATACATAGAAATAGGACTCCTAGAAGGCTGATAGAGTGAGAAGTCCCTCACGGAGAAAGGGAGAAAACAATAGGGGTTGGGCGATAATACGCTTGCGCGGGAATGTAAATAAGGACCTTATATTTACTTGTTTACATGCAGTTTATATAACAACACCGTTGCCAAACTAGGAGAAATTTACCGTTTTATGTGTATTTTAATTAGGTGACTACTGAAAAACGTGGGAAGTAAACCCCGAAACGGAATTTTTTTAAATCTGTTTCATATTATAAATTTACTCTAATATTTTCGAAGTACATGTTGCTAAGATTTTTGATTATGTTAATCATTTTTGTGTTACGTTAAAATCTAGTACTTTACATATCTTATACTTGGCAACGTTGCGAGATTGCAAGGACGTGGCGTGGACCCGATCGGACGCCATCATGAATTCTTGTTTTCTTTGCTTTTCGACTTTCTATGCTCAGTTTTGTAAAGAGTTCTTGTGTTTTTTATTATTGCCGTGTGTTTGATAGTACTATAATTCGTGTTCGGTGTTATTTGAGAAAAATGCCTTCAACTTAATACTCAACATGCCCTTATACAGACCGGCACGCGCAAAAGCTATGAAACTCAGCGTTTCTGTCTTACACATGGATATTTTGTCTCTCGCGTAGGGAAACAGAGAAGGCAGCGCGGAGATAATTATTTTGTGTGACTTGAATGTGCCTTTTCTGCGATTTGGCCACGGAACACCAAACTGGGGCTCCATACAGGAGTGCGGGCCTGATAATTGATTTATAAACTATGAGTTTGTTTGCCGGGCTTAGGTAGGATCTGGAGGTAATTAGTATGTTTAGGCTCTGTTTAATGGCCATATTTTTCGCTTTAATTGCCGCGATGTGTTTGTTGAAGTCCAGCCTTGAGTCAAAGGTTATTCCAGGATACTGGACTTCCCTTTTGGGGTATATTTGTGTATTTTGTATGGTGAGAGGTGTAGCTATTGTGTATTTACGTTTACGTGTGTTAATGATCACTTCTGTTTTGTTAGCGTTTAGAGTAATTTTCCACTTTTTGTAGTATGAAGTAAGAGTGTCGAGGTGATTAGATATGTTTTGTTTTGCCACTTCTGCTTGAGGAGATGTGGAATAGATTGCAGTATCATCTGCATAGAGGGCAATACGGGTATTCGAATTTGACGGAAAATCAGCTATAAATTGATTGAATAGTTGCGGCGATAAAACAATTCCCTGTGGTTCTCCGGCAAGAATATGTCTGGAAGCAGACATTTGCTTCAGGACCCACGTCACTAAGGTGCGCCTGCAAGGTATGACTCGATTAGGGCGGCCATGTGTAAGGGTAGGCCATATTTCACGTAAAGTTTATGCAATAGCCCATCAATCGTGCCAGACCTTGTCGAACGCCTTTTCTATGTCGCAACATCGCGGTGGTTTGCCTCTGATTGAAGCTTCCATATATGTCAGTTTCGGTTTTCGCGGCGAGCATGGTGTTACCATGCCCTCCGCGAAAACCGAACTGCTCCTGCGGAATTATGTGCAGCTTTTCCACCGCGCTGTTGATCCGCGGCAAGAGGAGATTTTCGGCGACCTTTCCGAGCGTGTCGAGAAGCGAGATCGGCCGGTATGATGCCGATTGCCTAAAGTCTTTCCGGGTTTAGGGAACAGGATTATACACGCTTTCTTCCAGGATGAAGGGAAATGTTGCAGCCGTATTATCGCGTCAATTATATGCAAATAATGGATGAGGGTTTTATTAGGGATGTTTTTTAGGACTATGTACGGAATTTTATCCGGGCCGGGCGCTTTGTTTTTCGGCAGTTGGCGGAGAATTTTACGGATCTCGGCAGGGCTAACCCTAAGCTTTTCGAGCGCCCTAGGAGCAATAGGGTACTTTCGGCTTTTAAAGAGTCTAACCTGATCCGTGATCAGGTCGTGCTCAGGTGTCGTGTTGGACATCTCACTGTAGAGTCCCTCCAGGTAGTCCGCGAAGGCTTCTGCTTTGCCCAAATCATCGTAGATATCTAAGTCATTATGCCTTAGTTCTGAAGCATCTGCAGAGCCTCCGCGCACCTTCCTAGCGAGCTTCCAAAGTGATTTGTTCCTGTGATCACGGATCTGTACCCTTATTGACTCAGTGAGCTCGTTAAACCTGGCTAAGTCGACCCTAGCCCTGTTTCTCTGCCATCTGCGTCGAAACCTGTTTCGGAGAGAGATTGATTCCAGGATATTATCGGGAAGGGTTCAGTCCTTGAGCGAATGACTCTCCTTGAACAGGTAGCATCACGGATGCGCTGGATATTGGACGTTAGTGTATTTACCTCGGTTTCGAGTTCCTGGATTGTCTCCATCTGCCGGGGGTAACAGTGGCCTCGTTTAGTCTCGCTCGGAACAGGTTCCAGTCAACATTTCTGTACGAAACGACGGTGTTGTTTATCACAGGGACCCTACGGTACAATCTAATCTTGACCGGGAGGTGATCCGAGTTCAACGTATCTATTTCCTGGAGCTGCGAGGCCCTTATCGCCCCCCAGATAATGGCAACATCCAGGAAGGAGGCATGTCGGATGAATGTAGGATCTGGTGTTCTATAGAAGGAAATTTCCAGGTTATTTTCGATTATTTCCCTCAATAATCTACCCTTGGTGTTCGTAGTACATCCCCACTTAACGTGGGATGCGTTGAGGTCCCCGATCACCAATGATATTCTATTTGGCGGTAGAAGTGCCAGGAGGTCGTTTCCTAAAAGGCGGAGACGTGGATGCGCGTATGCCACGCTGATACGGAGATCGCCTTCGATCTCTATCGTGACATGGTCAATGGCCGTTCTTATTTCACGTACTCTTTTGTAATTGAGCGACCTAAGTATCAGACAGGCCACACCTCCTCCACGTCGATCAGGCCTATCAAACCGCTCAACTCTATATGCCCTAAATTTCAGGGTGAAATTTTGGTCTATATTAGTTTCAAGTAGAAAAACAACCTGGAAATTGGTAGTATACATACAATTTCTAATCTCGCCCATTTTGGGCCTGATGCCGTTGCAATTCCAACTTGCGACGTTGAGCATGATGACATTTAAATGTTATATTTAGTAAACTCTACAGTAAAGAAACGTATCGAGGCTTGCATTACTGACATACGATCGATCGCCCCGACACGCTTCTAACATTGCTGCATATTCCGCTAAAGCGCGGAACATTTCGTCTACTTTTATCAAATTATTTATTTTTGCAACAATATTATTTAGGTTTAAAAATATGGCAGTGATATTTGCTAATGTATTTGTAGCATCACTAACCTCAGTAGCTCTGCTGTGCTGTCTTTCGTCGTTTTTTTATCCCTCTGAGAGGGGGGGGGACTGCCTCTCGAAGTCCTCTTCTTCCCGTACTTGAAGGGGGCCATTGCTTTGGCCTGAGCCTCTTCGCTGGCCCACTGCTGCCTTTGTGATGTCTTGTTTTTTCCACGCCGGATTTACCGGGGGTGGAGCCGGTTTGAATGTAGGTTTATTTACCTGTCTGTTGCTTGTCTGTGGCTAAAGAAGATTAATTTGTAGGTGTATACTGGGCAGCCCTCGTCTATTGACCGGTGGAGGGGCCCCCGCAGTTTACGCACTTAGTAACGTTGCTAGTAGAGTGGATTATATCATGCTGTTGCGCACATTTACTGCATGCCACATGTCTATTACAGTAGGTTTTTGCATGGCCAAACTGTTGACAGTTCTTGCACTGCATTTATAGGCTTGTTCGTGCGCCGCATTTCCCATGAGACTCGTATCGACATAATCGTCCGGATCTCCTGATTTAAGCGCTTTACCGTATGTGTAGCTTCTAGGATAATCAGGTAAAGGGGAACTCTGGTTTTTCTCATTTCGTAAATGTTCTTGGCCACTATATTATGCTCTTCTTTTAATGCTTGCGCAATCTCTTGTGGAGAGATTTCTCCATTGAGACCACGCAAAACAAAGGCACGCGCTATTTCCATTGTCTCTGCATAGGTGTGGTATTCGGTTTTCTTCGCGTTTAACATCCTTTTAAGAGTATGTAAATCACTCATGTTTTCACAGTATATAATAACCGAGTTTCATGTATATTTCAGTCGGTACTTAAAAGTTCGCGCATTTTGCAAATCGTTGCGCAACTGTTTGTGATCCGCAGGTCGACCTTTGATCACTACCGGAGGGGGTGGGGTTATTTTTGATTTAATAGGTGCTTTTTGTTTGTTAGTTACCCTCTTTCTGTTTCTAGGTGCACTAAGGGGTGCCTCGCTGGCAGCGTCCTCGTCATCGGAGTCCAAGTCCGATAAGGGTTGAATTTGTTTTGGGTCGCTTCAGCCACATGTCAAGGATGACCGCCCTAAAATGTCTTTGAAAGGTAGCTGTTTGAACGGCACCTTAAACGCATCCTTGTTAGGCTGCGCTGTGGTCGCTGACGCATCAGGCAGCGGCGGCACGGCATCTTCGCTAGGTCCGGCCTTCGACCTCGAGTATATACATGCGATATTCAGGCGTTTTTTGCTGCAGCTCTTTTTCAGCCGGATGTGTTTTTTATTTTTTCGGCTTCTCCGTATCGATATTTGTCGAGCTGGCCTTCTTCTTGCCCGTATCTATTTTCGCAGTAATTTGTCTTTTGATTCCCGTTGTATGGGTATCTGCCATATGCTGTCTAATTTTTGTGATTAATTTCCATACCTCCGGGGCACTCAAGTCGTTAATTTTATCTAACTTTTCGGCATTAATCCTGCAACTCATGCAGATCTCAATGAAACTATTTGTTCTCTTTTGGATTTTTCTTACTGTCACGTCAGAGATTTTTGGTTCAGGATTCGACTCTATGGATATAGTGGACATATTGTCGTCCTCTTCGGTCTCATTCATTATGGGCAAGTATAAAGCCGAGCTCCGTCTCCGAACTAGAAAAATTAAATCCGAAGCTTTCAAGTAACTTTACTAATTACAATATGTAAAAAGCAGTTAAGTAAACCGTCTCTATACACAGAGATCGCGAAGATCGGTGGTATAAAAACACGCAACGCTCTAGCTACCTGGAACGTAAACAGGTCCTATTCGTCACGAAGATCGCATAGGAATCCCCAGAGTTGTCACTTGTTCAATAAAATGACAACAGCAAAATTAATGCAAAGTGATGCTATATCAATAAAGAGTTCACATTATATTTACAAGACATTCTGATAAATGTTGTTTTTTTTATTTTCGAGTGCCAGTAGAAAAGCATATTTGTAGATTAACAGGTATTTGATGTCAACCGACTATCAAATACTAGGATAAAAAAAGCTAAAAGGCTTCCTTTGTATCAAAAACGTGTTTCCTTAAACCTCAATTCTGAAAAATAGAACCGTAATATAATTTCGAATTTGTTCACGACTTAAAGCTATCTTCTAAAATTTGTGCACAATTCGCACTATTTATGTTATGTTTTAAAATGTTTTAAAATTAGGGATAAAAGATGCTTATATAACTCCAAAATGTTTAAATTTATGGTTGATTTTTAAAAAGGAATCCAAAAATGTAAAGCAATTTGTAGTTGCGATTAAAAAAAAAGCCGAAGTCAATACTTTCTGTAAAAATACTTTCATATTATATCCCCTCAATAATAAAATGGGCGGTTCACAAATTTCTGAATTTTTAAGAAAATTAAAACGTAAGTTTTTAGCTGCCAGGCCCTTCATTGCACTTGTGCAATGTCATATTATTGTGTGAATTAAATTGTCTTAATTAAATTACGAGAATGGTACAAAACATAAATAATCTAAAAATGTATTTTTTGGGAAGTTGTTTTATTGAAGTAAGGAATTTACTTGACATTTCTAATAACAGTGAAATTTTATTTCCAATGTACCTACCTAAAATTCAAAAAGTCTAAAATCGCATAAATATAAATTTGCCACAAGGAAACTAATTTATTCCTTTGCTTCAATGTTAAAGACAATGAATCATGAACTACCCGGAATACTCATTGCTATGATTTAAACCATAGTTTTCATTTTGATTTGAGGACTTACTATTCCGAAACATTTTGTGATTTTCTATAACAGACTACAGATACTATCGCAAGTGCAATGACTTCCAAAATATATTCGACGCACTCTGTTAAATCTTGCTGTATAGCTAAATCGCATTAATAAATCTATTTGTATCGTGCAGAGCCTTCGTTTGCCTAATGTCTAGTCGATAAAAATCCGCCCAAAAACAGCAGTACATATTTTATTTTATTTTTATTTTTACCAATAAATTTATTTGATTCTTTTAAAGGAAATAAAATTCTTATTCCACTGTGTGTCTGTCGAAAATTATATTTCTCTAAATTTATAATCACTTTAGCTTTATATGTATACTTAAACTCTTTAACATTACTACATAATTATTATTTCTAACCCAGAAGTGAATACCGATTATAGACAGCCAAACAGGTTTTAAATTTCTAGACAGGCATTTCAAAATAAGAACGTAAATAGCACGTTATATCAGGGTAAAGCGATAAAGCTTGAATTCAATTTTCCCAATCGCATATTCTAATAAAAACTTGCAATATATGCAACGTCGTGTGAATTCTTAATATGATTCAGTATGTAAAATTGAGCGGCAATCTCAATTTCCAAAATTTTATTACCTACATTCTCATTGCTTACATTAAACAGGGTTTTCTCGTATATTTTGCCACCTACCTACAGCGTTTATTTTAAGACATGTCCCTCAAAAATGCTGATTTCACATATTTTTAGTATTGTGATGTTACGTTTTTATATGTTTTGAGCTTTATAAATGACATCTCATAGCTAGCACCTCTTATAGTATCTACTTTTTTATCATGCATCAACTGTTGTTAATAATTTATTTTTATGAAGCGTAGATAGTAAAACGTTTTCTATATTAAGCATACTTCTTGCCGATTACTGTACAATTCCACACTTATTAGCAATATTTTCTATGTAGGCATTTTCTGTTTTATTTATCGTGTTTGTACTGAAATGGGATTGTTTTAAGATCAACATTTCAAAATATTCAAACATTTTTTGAGCCAATCGTCTAAGGATCAATTAATATTTTTTGTACCTGATTCCTCCCTTCGGAGTTGGGAGTCATTTGCAAAGCATCGTTTTTGCCGAATAAATGACTTCTGTACTACTATTCTTGCACATATTTTGAAATTTCGCTAAAATACTTGTAATTAATATACACGCTTTAATACTAAAACTATAGAATAATATCAGTTTTCATTGTCAAACCTCACAACTATATGCTTCATCTATACACCAATAATTAGTTAATTTTTATGTGTCCTTTAGCTTAGCCTTCAGTTAAGTACTGCTACAATGTACTGAACTCAAAACTGTGCAATGATTTGCGCTTAATAAAATACAATTGCGTTGTTTATCGTTTAATTCATTCTTAGCATAATCTAGTAAGTCCGTTCCGGGAATTTTATGCCATGCATACAAATGATGTTTCAGAATTGTATTTTCGAAATTCAAGATTAAATATAATTACTATTCATGATTTCAGATTATTAGCAAAATGTCGTAGCTGTATCTCTGCCATAACTCTTAAGTAAGTGTTTTTAAATCCAAGCACATATTCTGCCGTGCTTAGCAGAAACGCAGTATCTACAAAAAAATAGTTTCAATATATTCTTGATTAAATTTCGGAACTTGTTACCACAATGCACAAAAGACGAGAATATTCTTAACAACCGTAATATTATTCATAATTCTACATTTGTTACAGCAGATGAAGTCAAGAAAATTTTGATGAAATTACAGAATTATGAAATCAACCAATGATCGGTTTATTTAAAAAGTACTTTCATAGTTATCAAAAGGTAGCATATTAACTCTAGCAAGAAGGGTAAAGTCGTTCAGCCAATTAAAGAAAAAACGGAAACAGATAAGCATATTAAGTCTCATAATCATGCTAGCTCACATTATCGACGTGAAATCTGCCTAGCAATATTACTGTCAAAAGTATGCATTCAGATTTTTTGAGAAAATTTTCCAATATTGAGGTATCATGCATATATAACTGCCAGGTTAGAAAGCAAAACATAGGTATCCTTTGCCAGACTTGGTAATGAAAAATTAAAGTATGAGACTTCACGAACATAATAAAGACAATTTTCAACTTCATAGGTATGCATATTTTAGAAACACCATATTGATTTAACTGAAGAATCCCATGAATTATGTCCACAACAAGCAAAGGATAACGAAAAAGTAACTGTTACTTTTCTGTTAATTTCGAGAAAATTTTTATGATACCAAGATTGGACGCATTCAAAAAGATTTTATGTATATAAAGACTTTCAGATTACAATAAAAGCTTTGTATCTTAAAAAAGAGCTCGATAAGACCTTCTGCAGTACTTTGACACGAGAACATAAGCGGAAAAGACCAAGAAGATTTTACACGCACATTTTATGCTCGTTTGAAAAAGCAAAAAGATTTAAAATCAATTGTTATATGTCTAGATAATTGCTCAAGCCAAAACAGAAATTGATGCTTTTTAAGTTTCCTTGATTATATCATAAATTTATGTGAGATAAAGGCTGAAGAAATTGAATTTAATTTCTAATTACTGTCCGCTGGCCATTTTCATCATCAAGGAGAGCTGTTCCTAACAAAAAAAAAACAAGAAAAACTACAAGACGTTGCGCGGACCCCATCACAGTGCTTCAGAGTTGCGCGCGCATAACATTGTTGACAAACACCACATCTTAGCGCAGTGATTAGATGCTATGCTTGTGATACGGCACGGCGGCGGCGGCCCGGGTTCAAATCCCGTCGATGCTATTTTTTAAGGTTATGCGTGTTTTTTTTTCTTTAATTTGGGTTAGTTTGGATTACTTTTGTTTGGTTGCGCCCCGGAGCGAGCGGAGGGCATTGCATGACGTGAAAATATAAAAATACAAATGTAAATATTAAGCAACGCATGTGTTTATCAACAATGTGATGCGCGCAACACCGAAGCCCTGTGATGTGGTATGGGCAGCGTCTTGTGGAAAAACCTATGACTTCCCAGACTTTGTTGATGCTGTTATACAAGCGAATAAAGACGCAGTAGATGCTAATGACTTTCCAAGATTTTTTGCTTAGAAATTGTTCGCCTTCCAACAAAAGATAAAAAAAGCAAATTAATCGGACTTGGATTTTCTCCAGGCAAAAGCAACTAAACCAAATGGTATGAAATTGCCAGAGCCAACGTTTGAGAAAAAAGGAAAATATTTGTAAGAATTTAAATTAGGTGATGCGCGATAATAAGAAATATTTCTTGGGGTAGCCATTAGAAATGATTAAAATTAAGTTTGCTTTGTGCTCTTATTTGTTTATGTTTTGTGATAAATACCAAAATAAGCAAATAATTTTAGTTGTATAATATTTTCAAACTCGATTCATCATAAAATATTAACATGTGTTTTTTTTTTAATTGTATTAAAATCTATTTCTGCTGTTAAATATAACTAGTTATTAGAATACAGCCATACAGAAAGTTATTTGCGGCTCAACAGAAAAAGAAAAAAGTATCCATTCATCGTTTTCTGTAGATACGGCGTTTTTGCTAAGTATTAAATTCTCACCATATTTTGTCAGGCACCCTGATGGCAAATATTTATTTGAGATTCCTTAATTAATTAATAGTTCAAGAGTTTTACTTATATAAAATACACTGCACCAAATAACTTAGAGAGAGCCTTTTTATACCCTCAAGACTTCCTAAGTGGTATTATCTATATTCCTCAAATATAGAAGATCTCTACGAAAACACATTTTAACCCGGCATCAATAATCCGAGGGAATCTAAATACTCAACGTTTGATCAATACATATTGTATGCCGCTGCAAAGTATTGTGAATATAATAATAATTCTAGTGCAGTTTAATTTACAGTAGTTTAGATAGTTTATTTTATTACCCATTAATTTTTTCAATATAACTGTCATAATGTTAGTTTAATTATTATAAACCAATTATATTTAAACGTGAGGATATTCAATAGCACAGTGGCTTTTTAGAGGTTAGTTAATATTGATTAGTATAAAATCATATTATTTAATGCTTTATTTGATTATTATTAATATAGGATATACTTACAAATTGTCTAACGTCAACGTCCATTGTACTAAAAATAACGACCATTAAATGTGTCCCGGTTTTTGGGTTTGATAGTTGCAACTTGGAAAAAAAGATTATGTAAATCTTGCCTTAAATTTATAAATTTTATTAGAGAAAATATGTCTTTAAGAGCTTTGATGAGGTATCATTCGTATATCGTTGCCACTAAAAAAGTTAAGGAAATAATAAAAAGGGCTCCCCTATTTTTTTCATTTATTGTGAGCAGTGTATGTAAAGGATATTGTTCATTTCTTCGTATTCATCGCATGAATCGGTTTGTAAATAAGAACTGACAGTAGCGAGATTTTCAGATTTCTTTAAGCATTTTAAACAACAGTTTTATTAAAATCTGATTAACCTTATTCTTCTCGAATTAAAAAATATTTGGAGAATTTTATTATTCTACAAAATTTTTGAAGTTAGCATAACTGACTACAATAAAACAAATCGTTTCTCGTTGCTTTGAAGCTCAACGATGCGTCAATATTATTCTTTGCATTTCACTCTTCCTTGTATTCCGTTTTATATAATTCTGCATCCACATCGGCCCATATTTAAATTAATTTTAAGAATTAGACCTTTTAAAGTTTTATCAAAAGAAAATTTGATATTCGCAAAGGCTAAAAAGGCGACGGCTATTGTAAGATATTTTCATTATTTCAAACAGAAAATTGGGGTAATGCATAAATGAAATGGGGGTAGAAATATTTTTCAAGTCGAAAAAGGTAGAATTGTTGGGACTCTAAACGGAAAAAAATGCATGAACCAGTAAGTTGTCGACTTTAGGTCGTTTATTTAGTTAGTCACGATGACTAACTCAAACTAATCCATATGGTCGGGACATTCAACCTAAGATTAAACTTGTTTTGAATTGTTATAGAGCCTCTTCGGCCCAGGCTCCAGGATGTAAACTGCACAAGTGCAAGTTTAGCGACCTAATAAAATATGTACCTATATATCGTCAATTCGATAGCAAGTCGGCTATCGTTTTCAAGAAAGGCAAAAAACTAAAAATAAAATGGTTAGCAAATACAATAAAACAGTAAAAAGCTCTTGCAGATTGTCAGGCTTTGAACTGACTTTGACAAGATGACAATTATAATGCCATATTTAATTACTGGTTAACTGGTATTTAGTGTGAAAACGATAGCCGACTTGCTATCGAATCGACGATATATAGGTACATATTTCATTAGGGTCACTAAACTTGCACTTGTGCAGTTTACATCCTGGAGCCTGGGCCGAAGAGGCTCTATAACAATTCAAACCAAGTTTAATCATTTGTGGAGCCAAAGGCAATCAATTCCAAGGTAAAAATGAATCCTCCACAACAATATAGAACATCTTTACATCAAAGGTATGGGCCTAATATTTGTTCTATTTTTAGAGATTTAGAAAATAAACATAAAAGCTATGGCATTTTGAAAACAGTTTAACTTTTTTACACAAATGCAGAAACAATAACTTGATTCCTAAAGGTTTAAGACTTAAAGCACCATACAACAACCAAAAAACCACAAAAATCTTAGAAAGAGCAAGAAATGCTCTGTTACGAGAAAGATTACAGTTTCATAGATTTAATAAATATAAAATTCAAATAGAAATTAATAATTTAAAACTAAACTTGCAAAACGAAATCTTACCTATAGATTTCAATCATATTTGTAACTGTGTTCATAATAGTTATTTAATAAATTTTGATAAACAAAAACGTATTCATATAAATAAATTTAATAATCTCATTCAAGTAAAATTAAACAAAGAAATTTCTATTGTCAAAAATAACGACTTTATTGAAAAAACTGTAATCAATTTGTCTGATAGAGTATTATCCGATGTTGATAAACTTGTTCTTTCTAAAGGTTTAAATTACTTAGTTACACCTAAAATCGTTCCTAAGTTTGATATCATTTCAGCAATTGATGAAACAACACAAAACTTGCCAGAAGAACATAAAGACGAATTTAGAATTAGAACTAAAATAACACTAGAAAAACCATTTAAAATTAAACAAAACATAAGATACACAGAACAAAGAGCATTACAATCATTAAAAAGAGATAACACTATTAAAATTCTACCAGCAGATAAAGGTAATTCAACCGTAATAATGAATTGCATTACTTACGATGAAAAGATAATGTCTCTTTTAAATGACGGTAATTACTCAATACTAAATAATGATCCAACAGAACGTATTGAGAGACAGATATACAATATGTTAAAAAAACACAAAAATCAATTCAATGACATAGAAAGATTCAAACTGACACCACACAATAGTAAAACACCTCATTTTTATGGAGTACCAAAAATACATAAACTAAATATTCCTTTACGTCCAATAGTTAGCTGTATAAATTCGCCAACACACCCCATTGCTAAATATCTACTCAACATTCTTAATCCACTTGCTCACAATACTAACTCATATATAAGAAATTCACAACATTTTTTAGAGAAACTTTCACAAATTAATTTAAATCCTAACGATACTCTGGTAAGTTTTGATGTTGTTAGTCTATTTACCAACGTATCTGTTGATAAAACTTTAAATATTGTAAGAAATACATTAACAAATGATACTAACCTTGGTGAACGTACAGAACTTAATATTGACACAATACTCGAATTACTTACTTTTTGCGTAAAAACTACCTATTTTCAATACAATACCCATTACTATCAACAAAACAATGGTATGGCTCTGGGTTCGCCTTTATCACCTTTATTAAGTAATATTTTTATGAAAAATTTTCAATTAAATTTTGGTGAAAATTATCAATATAAACCTTTAATTTGGTGGCGCTATATAGATGACATTTTTTCAATTTATCCATATGACGAACATTTTCTTAACGATTTTCTAAATCTTATTAACACCAAAGAACCCACAATCAAATTCACTATAGAAAAAGAAATTAATGAACAACTTTCATTTCTTGACATTCTTATAAAAAAAGACTTGAATAGTTTCGAAACAAATATATACAGAAAACCATCACATACAAACAGATATTTAAATTTTAATTCAAATCACCCAATAATGGTAAAAAAGGGGGTCGTAAAAAGTCTATATGATCGAAGGAAAATAATTTGTAATAATCAAAATTTCAACACAGAAAAAGAATTTTTGAGCAATGTTTTGATTAATAATAACTCTCCTATTGATTTCATTCAAAAATGCTTTATAGAATTTGAACAACCAAATATCAGACAAAATAAAACGAATAGGTAATAAATTTAACATTCGTACAATTTTCAAAACAGAAAACACCCTTAGATCTAAACTAACAAAAACATAACCACTTAATGAAAATGAAACTACTAAAAATGTTATCTATAAAATACCATGTGAATGTAATAAATTTTATATAGGTGAGACCTGTAGACTATTATCAAAACGTATAAAAGAACACCAAACTTATATTAGAAATGCACAATTCCACAAATCACACATTTATCAACATGCATTTGATAACAATCACAGAATACAATGGAACGCTTCTAGTATTTTGGCAAAGGAGCCTTCATCTAAAAAACGTAAAATTAAAGAAAGTGCTTTAATTTTATTAAATAAAGATGAATGTGTTGCTTCAACTTCTGTTAGTTTTAATAGCACTTGGTTACCTTTGCTAAAAACTGAAGGTGATAAGGGACATATCATTACATATTAATTAAAAATTAACTAATCCTTTCAACAAAAATCATTAAATTCTTTCCTAAGCGAATAACACCAAATTATAGATATATAAAACTTCAAAAACAAATTAATTTACCAAATAACACCGCATTATCACACTAAATACCAGTTAACCAGTAATTAAATATGGCATTATAATTGTCATCTTGCCAAAGTCAGTTCAAAGCCTGACAATCTGCAAGAGCGTTTTACTGTTTTATTGTATTTGCTAACCATTTTCATTTTTAGTTTTTTGCCTTTCTTGAAAACGATAGTCGACTTGCTATCTAATCGACTATATATAGGTACATATTTCATTAGGGTCACTAAACTTGCACTTGTGCAGTTTACCTCCTGGAGCCTGGGCCGAAGAGGCTCTATAACAATTCAAACCAAATTTAATCATTTGTGGAGCCAAATGTAATCAATTCCAAGGTAAAAATGAATCCTCCACAATATAGAACATATTTACATTCAACCTAAGAGTCTTTTCCTCACTGCCGATTATTTCACTCCCTTGAGGTTAAATGACCTTGAATTTAGCTACCTTGGTCAGATTGGTACGAACTGTTTGCAACAAAATCAAAAATTTTGAGATGCAGCGGTAGTATTCAGCGGCCAATATCGTCGAGCTTCACGCTCTAGTCCACCCTCGTTTAGTTCTGCTCCTTAATATTGTGCAGCAACCACATTAGACGAAAAATATATTGACCAAAAGCCCAGTGAATTATTTCACATCGCCGCTGCCAGCCGCTTTTATTTATATCTCAATCGCATCGAAATGACATGATTAGTAGAGCGAGTCAAAATGACGCAAAATTGAATGAACAGATATCCCGTTTTAAGGAACAATTCAAAGAAATGAAAGGGCAGCGAGCTCG
>MU182970.1:124514-148647 GCA_016904865.1 Pissodes strobi | reverse complement strand
TAGGGCAATATTTACAAGTAATGTAGTAGATAACGAAGCGTACTTTTAGTTTAAGAATACAATGTAAAATATCCGTTTTTCTTTTTTAAAAATATTCTGCTTGTTTGTAGCCACAGAAATATTTTGGCGACTGTAAGAGTTCAATCTCTAAGTGAGCTGTCGCCACCTTGCCTTGTCGGATACAATAAGTCAAATGGGATGACGAACTAGTATCCGGTCTCTGCATTTTTTTTTCACTTATCTGTAGAGTCATTCGCCTTCAAACACATATAACCTAATATATGAGTATTAAGATGAAAACTAATGCCTACTCAAAATCATTTCAATATATAAATACGGAGAAATATGAAAGTTGCGTTATATAGTTTGCAAATAGAGCTAAAGGACAGCTTCTTTATCGATAACGCTGCTGTACAATGGAGGTAAGGACGTGAACGAATGACTACTTTAAGATGTGTTTATTTGTATTCTTAACTTATTCATTATCATACATCGCATCCAAATTTTCCATTTTAACTCGATTGTCTTATCGACAACACATAAGTAGTATTGAAAAATATTTTTCACACCCCACTTGTTTGCACGCTAGAGTAAAGATATATTGGTAGGCTTTAAAGAGATGACGGTAAGCTCGAATATATAGTCTGTATTTATACGAAACATTAAAACAGCAAAGTCCTAATTCATTCCACTAATCCTGTATTATTTACATCATATTCGTCGCCATCATTTGATTCAGGGAGGTCGTACAACTCCTTCTTTTTCAAGTCAGACCATTTTGTTCTAAAATCTTTTAATTCCTCTTGCAAAACTGCCATGACACATCTCAGCAATTTATCTAATGTATTCAAAGCACCGTCTGATATTAGTTCGGAACAAATTTTTTGATGGGAAACATGAAAAATCAGCACAAATATCTCTGTCTCGGATACAATACCTCATTTTTGTTATGATCTAATCCATGGCCACATCGTGTACCTTAACCTTAAATTTAAAAGCACCAGTAGTCGGAAAAGTATCATCTGCTTCCCTGGCATCTCCTTGTTTTTAATGAGAACGAACTGCGGATAATGAGTCTTAAACTATTACATCACTTTCATTTGCTTCTAGTCCTATATTTGCCTAATTGACAAACTTATTAACACTTTCTAATACTTCTTTTATGTCGCATTGTTTTTTTTTCAGTGTGTCATAAGTTAAACTGATCATTCTTTGTGCTTTCATATTATTCAGGCTATAATTATTTATTGTGTATGTGTGGATAAAACCACTGAATCTTCTGACTGATGCATAGCTTATATATCAATTAGAGCGCTTAAAGATAAATTATTACCTAAGACGTTCTTAATAGGTTTTAAGCAAATAGAAAAGGCCAATTCATTAACAATCTTTAATTAAAACAATTTAAATACATTTAATTAAATATAGTGTCACGAATAGTTTAGGGGGTTGTCGCGTTTTTAAAAAGAATATCTTCTCAGAGAAGAGCCGTGGCACGATTAGTAGAATAACGGGGTCTTTTGATTTAACGCTTCCCTCAATCGGCTACTGTATGTTCTATTCGTGATGACACGCCTTGTTTAGCGTAACTGAGATAGCCCGTGGCCGAGTTACGTTGGGTAAGAAGAGATGATAAAGTAAGCACGTTTAGTTTGTAACAATATCAATGTATTAACGATAAAACTTTAACAATGACTATTTGTCAAAAATGAAATTCTATTATACCCTATTACTAAAGTGCGCATGTTTTCTCGATTTGAGGTATTGTTTATAGGTCTTTGTTTACTGTCTTATAATTATAGTTTTTCTTAAAAGTTGCGTTTAATTTAAGAGCACTAGAATATTTCACTAAACTTTTTAACTGACTATTTAGACACTTGTCTTTCTCAGAACTCTGACAAACCTCAAGATTTTACTTTACTATGGTGGTTGTGAAACCCTTAGTCTTAGCGCCGTCAAGTGACTAACCGGTACTAGGTTTTGGTAAGGAATAAAGGAGTAGAACCTAAGGCAGCTGTCTAGCTAACTCTAGGAGCGGATAGAACTCGAAGGCAGCTGTCTAGCTAACCTGGGAGCTCGATAGAACCCGAAGGCAGCTGTCTAGCTAACCTGGGAGCTGGTTTTAGGTGAGAACAAAGTCTGACGAACTGAAGGTTCGGTAGCGTATTTATATTAAAAAAGTGATGATCAATGCATGCTTAAGGTTAAATCGCTCCCGTTGATTGCTTGCGTTATTTATAGTTTGCCTTTAATATTTATATAACAATCTCCAAGTTCCAGTTCAAACTTAGAACAGGGTGATATTTCTTTAGTAGCTTATGCATTTTAGTAGATTACAATAGTTTTAATAACACGTAATTCCAGTATATATTCTATATATGTGTATAACTTTATTCCATTACCTACTTTAATATTATTATTAATATAATAAGAATAATTATTATTATTATTTAAGAATGTAATTAATAAAGTATTTGAATAAAATTAATTTGTTTGTAATTAATTATAATTTTTACGTGAATTAAGTAAATGCAAATTATGGAAAGGTTGTTGTGTAATTTTTGCATGTTTTCAGTTTTTGGTGGATATTGTTGACAAAAACTTCGCATATTTTACCACATTTTCAAGTGCATATTGGCCTAACTTATTACAAGCTCTACCAAAGTTTAAATCAATCCAATCAATACCAAATACCTATTTTTCATATCTTAAAAATGAAATACATACCTGGGAAGTAATCATAAATTCATATTTCAAATACAAATTCAATTAATATAGTACACAAATCTCACAAAATGTGTGGATATCTTCAAGATCATCAGAGATAATGAAAACGATTGAAACAAATATATTCAAACAGCATCGGGTATCAAGAAATTATTCAAAATCATAATAATATTTTTCTGGTATTATACTTTAACTGATTTATTAGATATTTGCTACCAGTAATTTAATGAGATTTATTACATAGGGACTTTTTATTAAAATACGAGTTTATAACCAATCAAAATGTAACATCATAGCAATATTCGGTCAATATCAAGATTTCCCTGACCAGTTACCACTTACAAATTTTCAAAGCCTGCGGCTCGGGTCGTAGATCTCATACTCTTACCTAGTAACTATCATTGAATGCTCATTGTATATTAATTTTTCAGTTGAAGATACCTTTACCTTGTACCTAAATGATATTTCGTTAGACTTTTACCGTTTTTAATTAAATATTATAGCCCTATTTACGACTTTTTTCAGAAACACGTGTTTTAAACTATTTAGAAGCGATATTAACTTAAAGTTGGGCTGGACCATCTATTTGCAGTAAAAACTTCTTTAGGAGCGCTCAGCATTTTTTTATGGGGGCTGAATGAGACTGAGCCGTCACGTAACGCCGTCACGTAACGCTCCTTCTACTGGACAAAATGGTGAATGCACTTGGTATAATTATTACTGCCTTGCCCCGCTTGTTACTGCCTGGCATGTTCCCGTATTGGGATGTGACGCAGGTTGCTGAGACAGCTGGTGGTCGAAAAATTAAAGCAGCCAAGGTGCATTATATTTTAACGAGGGGCTAAATAACCAGTTGCGATCCGTCAGCCGGAGTATTATAATGGCTTTGCATGGCCCTCCGCCCGCTTCGCTCGCTACGGGGGCTCAATCAACAAGAACTAACCAAGTGCTAACCAAAACTAAACCAAGGCTAACCCAAATTAACCCAAAATTAAGAGAAAAAGTAAAAATAAAAACAATAAACAAATCATCTGTCGTGACCGACGGGAATCGAACCGCAGCGCAGGAATCACATGCAAGCACTCTGCCTACTACGCCACCGAGGCGTTGTAGAAAACGTAGAGTCATGGATTCATTGGATCGCAACTTGGTTTTTAGCCGCTCGTATATTGTACGCATCCAAGTGTGTCTAGTAGTTGAGCTCGAATTTTATTAAAAAAGCATTACAAAATTGTTTCGCAATCGTAAAAATTTCAATAATCGTGATAAGTGTGGTGTGAAAAAATGTAAAAGTACAGCAAGCACGGACTTATCACTCAGATTTCATCGTTTTCCAAGGCCAAATGAAGGCGTCGCCGTCGTGATGAATCGCAGAAACCTTTTTGGAAGTTTGGAGGAAATAGATCGTGAATCGTTTGAAAGCATGGCAAATTTCTTTAAAAGTACATGAGTACAAACCATTGCTGAAAGTGTGTTCTCAGCATTTCAAAAAAGAGGATTACATTTTACCAAGTAATGCAAAAAAACACATGAGTTTACATTTTTCTCCTAAACCAGCATTACAAGAACACTTGACCTGTAAAATCTTGCCAATCGAATTTGATTAATCAGAATGTTTATTTCATGTGGTTTTTCTCTCAAATGTGATGTTTGTAAACAGAATGCTTTGAGATGAGTGTCAGAGCTACTACTTGTTTGGATATATTTCCCACATTTTATAATGTGTCCCGCTTGCATGTTCACAGATAGCTTCCAAACTTATTACCATTCTTTAAAAAATTCACTAATCATCACACTATATTTTTGAATAATATTGCAGCTTGCTTCCTTCATGTTGTGACGTAACCGATTAGGCGCCTCCCAGACGTCAGATCCCAATAGGAAAAGGGCTGAAATTTTCAGGGGATGTAGCCGGGGTAAAAAGAAGATCCCGGACGAAAACCGACAGTGGGAAAATCCAGAATTCCTGCATTTCTATTTCGTGACTTACTTAAAATGGCAAATTTCTAACCAGTGTCGAAAGATAATGATGAAATACGGAAAATTGTTGATATTGATCGATTGTTATCCATTTACCGTGAAACGATAGACCTTTTCACTTTTTATATAATGACGAAGAATTTCGCAGGAGATAATATTTAACCAAAGAAACAGATTCTTATAAGATCGGTTTAGTTAAGCAATATCTAGACCATGTTTTACTTTCCCAATTCCTTTTCGTAAGTTTAATTTTGCTTTCTTCTTCGGCTTGCAAATTTCTTAAGTTATTAGAATGTGTTTCCATAACATGTTCCTCCTTATTTTTGATCTCATCAAAATGTTTTTTTTTTAACCTCGTTTGTAGAGGAAAATCATGTATGGAATGCTCAAATTTGAAGGGGCATATACAGGGTACTCAAGAAAATTGGCATGCCACGCGTTTCAAAATATTTTTAAAGGTATATTAATATAATTCTTCGTACCTTAAGAACTGCTGGGACGCAGTAGAACGGCTAACTAATCATCATTAGTAGTAAGACGTTTACACAAATTTAATAATATTATTAGTTTGGGTTAGAAATTTACACGTTTTCATAATTATTACTTACCAGGAAATAAGATATTTGCTTCTATTTTTGATTCCTAATTACCACCTTGCCTTTTAAAATGTAACAAAAAAATTTCAACGGCACAAAAAATCTGAATGATTTTCTCATTCATCAGCAATAAAATGGCATGATCCAAATCTGGAGGTCGATCTGGATTTGGACCACCACTAGTGCTGGTTTGAGCCTTCTTTTTTAGCTTAATGTTTTATTATTCAATATGTGTTTTTATGTTTTGTACTAATACGATCATACCCCAAAAATTAAATTTCAAACCGATTTTGTTACATGATTCAAGTTTTTTTGTGCGAATTCGGATCCAGTAAGTTATTCTTAGATAATATTTCAGGTCTTTTTTTCTTACTAAATATTTCATTCATTTGTTGAGTACAAGGAAATATATTGAATTTTCTTCTCGTCTGCTTGTTGTTATCAATATCATTTTTATAATTTAGTCCTGCCATCTCTTTTCAATATTGCGTGTCATCAAATTTATATCAAAATAATTATTAAGCTCCTTAGCGATTAATATCCATATCTTTTACAGCTCTTTAAATTAAAACTTTTAAAGTTTTTTTCGTAAATACCGGGTCCCAGTTCTGTTATCATTTTTGTATGGGTTCCCATTCAATATATTATTTTTATAATTTTTTAAGCAATTTTTGCAACCTTCCATGTACAATTTCGTTATTGAAACAAATATACTTACGTCTTATTATTATGAATGGCCGTAGAAAAAATAATGTAAAAACTCACATTTAATTGCTATTAAGATGCTCAATGGAACATTCGTCTACGGCCCGTGCCGCAATTATTATACTCGTGTTTTAAAAAAGCTCTCATTAAATGCTCATTGTATGATATACTATTTTCGTTATAGCAGACTGCTATAAACCAACAAAAAACAATTATAATAATGTGTTAAATATTTATGAACATGTTTATTCGTCAACTTCTAAAAGTAAACAAACCCACCATATATAGTATAGCGACACAGCATGCCATTTGAAAAAACTTTAGAACTTTAGGAGAGTCGATACGTCAACAATGCATCTCATATTGTTTTCTTACTTATAAAGAATATAATAAAATTCGCATTAAACTACTAACCTAACCTAAGTACCTCTTTAACGCATTACTGAAAATATTTTAAGGTAATTCCTATGTTGAAGAGAGGAAACCAATGTTTGCAAAAAAGCTATTAACCATTTTCATTATTCTCGTGTTTCTCAAAGATTTTGCTCTATGTAAAGTTCGATATACGCTATACTTAGCTAAAAATGTGATCATGGTAGCAAGGATTTTGCAAAAAAGACGAATTGCATCACCTATTTTGAATTTCTTGCCATAGAGGATCTTAAGGCAAGAGAGATTGTCCTGTCGATTTATTCTTTGACGTCGTCATTGAGTTTGGTGTTGGACAGGGTGCTATATTTTTTGTAAGATGGGGTAATTTCAGGATGGTTTCCTTACTTCTTGGACGGGCGTAAGCACTACGTCGAGATTAGAGATCAGTTGCGAGAAAATATATTTTTATCATATTTGACAAAAATGGATATATTAATAGGAGCGCTACAGAGATTCAGTTCTAAGCCTTTTACTACTTTCTCTTTTTGTGAATCCTTTGATAATATAAATATAGCAAAATCACGACGTATGTAAATGTCACAGCTCCCGTTAAGACAAATTAAGCTTAAGTCATCGGCATTGCAGCTAATAGATCTTTGCATTGTAACGAAGTTACTATATTTTTAGGGGAATGGTATGCAAGCCGGATTAACTTTCTTATTTTACGAGCTATTCACATCATTCTTTTTCGTAAAATATAATTTAAATATTCTAAACTCGGTTCAATAAAATATTCCGCCGCGAAAAGTCGGGAAATCGGTTTTTACATTTTCCGTAGTACTCGCGCGGTAACGGTAGAACGTCGCGATCTCCGTCGCAGCACCGTGCGCGTGAAGGTCCCCACTCATCGGCCGGCCGATGACGTGATCCCCCACTACGGGTCGAGTTAACAAAACCGGGCTGCATCGCGCTGAACAGGCAGAACTCACCCGGGTTCTCAAAGAAGAAGTCGCCAGCCAGCCAGCCGCCTAGCCCAGACCAGACCAGGGGAAGAGGACCACCACTACCGCCAATGTAGGCCGCCAAGCTGAGCCAGACCCACGACGCTTCCTGCAGGTCGCCGCCTTCAGCAGACCGCCATCGTCGCCGCCTTTCTTGTCCATCTTCACTGCTACTGCATAGGTATTAACGTAGGTGCTACACAAACATCTGTACACTCTCTCTCTCACACACACACACTACACCTTCTCTCTCCCTCACTTACATTACACTACGGCTGGTTTGCGTCTCAGTCCGATCAGCCTCACCTTTTCTCTCTCTTTCTGCTATACGCCGGTTTGTGTCTCAGTCCGACCGGGCGCTATCTTTACACTCTCTCTCTCTCTACTACACTACGGCTGGTTTGCGTCTCAGTCCGATCAGCCTCTCCTTTTCTCTTTCTTTATGCTATACGCCGGTTTGCGTCTCAGTCCGACCGGGCGCTATCTTTACAAGCTCTCTCTCACACTTACCCTACCTACCATCCTTCCTTACCTAGCCTACCGCCTCAACGACGACGTAACATCGTAGTAGCGAAGCACGACCGGAAAGCAATGACGTATCCGCGCACGCGCAATCCGGGTTTTATATTTCACATATGCAGGAAGCCTCGTCAGGTCGTTTATTAATGTCGCACCGTATCCTATGTATCGTCGTCATCCTTATTTTTGTTATGATCCGAACCTTCACGCTATCGTCGCATGTTTCCGTAATCTTCTAAGCATCAGGCCGCGTATATCCATACCCGTCAGGACCAAGTCAGAGGAGCTACGTTGGACCGTCAGTCGAGTGCCTGTCCGTGGACTCGTGGATACCGTAATCCAAGTAGCTTCGTCGTAGTAGTACCGTTCCTTAAGAGTTGATATCGCGGCTCTGTTTCTCTTCTCAATGTCAATGTCATTCCGCTACGTTTCGCATACCATACCCCCCCTCTGGCAATATTTTCGTTTCTTTATCTTTTGGGTTAAGCATAAGTCGCATTAGAGTAACTTTTTAGTTAAGAATTGATAGTTTAGGTTAACCTCAGTTTAGGAAGGTTGGATTAGTAAAGAATAATTCTTTCGTTGCAACACTAGATTAGCATAGGTCATCAGGGTTTTGACATCACTATTCTTTATATTTCCAGTTGGCAAATAGAGATGCTGTATTAGGTGTATTTTGAAATTGTGTGTTTTCTTTCTAAATCCCTTCCTGCTAGTACTAAGTTAGATTAAGCAAGTGAATTTCTGAACGCAGCCGGCAACCACGCAGAACATTCAAGATTGACCCCTGGTTAGCCGTTTCTCCACTGTCTAAAAGCAACCCGGTGCGGAGTGGGCCCTCTACCACTATAATCCAGATGCGGTGGCGCCCGAGAACCAACCATTGGATGACGTAATGGTTAAACTAGGCAGTCCAATAGCATGATATGCAGAAGAAATAGCATAGTATGCAGAAGCAAAGAAGCGCCTAACGAGAAACCTCCTCACAGCATGAATAAACTTGCGATTTATTATTAATAGTGTTTCAAACTAATAAAATTACAAATTATATCCATTTTGTTTGACTTATTCCATTGGGAAACTCATTGAGCAAACTTAGCATTGCATTTAAACAGCCTCTTTTAGGTAATTAGAAACTATAGGATATTAATGCTTTTGCCTCAAATCGTAAGTGTTTATCCAGAATTTTATGAGGTCCAGTTCTGCGGCTGCGGTCTTTATAAATTAAAGAATAATATAATAATTACGCCAGGTTCTCGGCGGCGCGTTTTATATGGTATTTTATTTTTAATTAAGTTAATAATTTCATGTTAACTTAGAACTCACGCGACTGGTCCTTGCTAAAACTATTGTTATGACTTTTTAGCTTTGTTATTATAAACATATTTGTAGGAGCTTTAAGGAAGAATGTGTTGAAATAATTTGCAATTGCAATAAAATAATTTGCCTCTTTCAGTTACTAGTCAGCATAAACGTTTTTAGTTCTGAACGTTAAATTTAATTTTCAGATTTTATTCTTTCGAAAATGAAAGCATATGTGCCTGTCTTTAGAATATACTGTTCTAGATATTTCAGCATTGAGCTGTAATCATAACATGGTTAGAGAAAAGCAGGCCGAATGCAAAATTTTCTTTCGGTAATGTGGATACAACTATGTTGTAGTTTGTAGTGCATTATGCCGAAGATTCCAAGCATTAAATTTATTATTTTATCCTGGGCATGGTCAATAAGTTCTGGGATCTATATGGAATCGGTCTTATTCATTACAGATTCAAGTGGCGTAAAAGGCAATATTTACAATAATATAATATCTACAAAGAAATGCTTTTAATTTGCTTATGCAAATAATATGTTATAACTAAAAGATTTGGCTGTTTTTATTTCACAAGTAAAACCACAATAAAATTAGACATATATTAATAAACTCATGCAATTGTTACTTATTCAGAATAGCGGCTCCTTTTCGCTTGTCGCTTATATACAACGTTCCATCTAACCTGACATCTTTATTTCCTTTCTTAAATACCTCGATGACATCGCTCACCACTCACAGCATTACAGCTAGCTGGAAGTGCATTAAGGTCATAGTCGAGAAAGTGCATTTTGAGTGACATATTATTGAGGCCAATATGATAATATTTTTCTAGGAGATATTTTAGAAATTGAAGTTGCCACTCTTCAGGAGCTAGGTGTATGCCAACTAAAATAAAATATTCTCATCTCAACTTAATTATACCAGTAATAAATATAAATAGCTTTATAGATACTTTTATTTTACCGATGACTATACGGTCAAACAAATTGTTTTCAAGAGGTCTCGTAATGCAGTGGTGAGATTTATAAATATTACTTGTTGCTTCAGACATTGTTACATGTAACCCTATTTATTTGGAGCTTTGCATAAGGTTAGTAAATTTAGTTTCTTATCCTATCTTACCTATCTTTAAATTTCATGTGGCATATTTTAAAATTGAAAAATAACGGGGAAAACGTCATCATGTTTATATCGCAGCAGAAAAATTATTCGGTTCTTCTGTTTAGCAAGGCAGCTATAATTTGTGTACATCCCCTTCAACAGTTTGAAAATATCAGAACCATAGTGTTGTTTCATTGCATTGAAAGAATGTCATTTTTGGTACTTGGCAAATTTCGCCCTTTGCCATTTATATATTTTTTTTCTATCTTTTCTATATATAATTTCTTTTAATTTTCTTGGGTATAGGTTTCTATTTTTCAAAACTTTGACGTTTCGCCTTTCATGGATGGATTTATCAAAAGGTTTTTATTTTAGTTATGGTCATAATCTAAAATAAAAAAATCGACATATTATTAGTAGGACTAAACTACGTATAAACAACGATATATGGGTAAAATCAGATTTGAGCTCTCATGACAACCAGAAAGCAAACATGGATAAGTATGGGTATTATGTTAATATACAGTATACACTAAAATATATTTTTATGATCAGGCAATACGCATTCAAATTAAAAAAAATATATTTTCAAGATACGCACCTTGAAGTTATTTTGTGATATTTATTAATTATTAATTAATTAACATCTAAGAACGTAAATATTAAATTGTACATTCAGATTTATGTATGCTTTGACACTGAAACGACTAAACTGTATTTGTTGGACTGCTATTTTTGTTTTCATATAGATTTAAATATTGATCATTAGTGTTATGGAATCGAATTTATTTGCTATATTTAAGAAGCTTGATCCTTTACCCTATAATATTGAAATATATCTTACTCAGATTGTCGATGTCTTTTTTATTGCATATTTACATATTTACAGTTTAATCCAAGACACGAAAATAAAATAAAAAAGAGAAACTACGATAAATTATCAATAAGAGAAATGATACATATAAAAGAAGAAAAAAATGTGACAGTAATAAAAAAGACACCGACAATCTAAGTCAGATAAACTTCAATATTATGTGGTAAAGTATCACGCCATTTATATATAACAAATAAATATCCACCAACGACGCTATTTTCACGCAATAATCGTAATTTAGGGGTTCTGTCTATAGTCGCCACATTAAAGAAATATCACCTCTTGACGTAAAGAAATAGTTTCAAAAAGTCTTAATTTCTTTTTATTTATTATGTCTGTAGGTCATATAATGTTTTCGCAGGAAAATAATTTTCTACGCAGCTTGACAGATGTGAAAATATTGTCAATGAAAATGCAGTAATAGAATCCTTCCATCAGAGATAATTATAATGTTAACTTTAAATTTACTTCTTCATCTAGAGTGTATACATTGAATGCAGTCATAAGCATGTAACCAGTGTATGTTTCTATCAAAATATAACTTTTAAATTTTATGCCGAACTAACCAATGGTTAATTTGAGTTAGCGTTGGTTAGTTTGGAGTAGTTAAATTGAAGCTTTCCCTTTTGCAAAATGAGGAAAATATTATTTTAAATGTTTCCTTTGATGTTAAAAGCCTACTTCCTTCATTGCTCGTTAGTAAAAAACATAAGCTTTATCAAAAATTTGAAAAAGGTAATAAATAAAAATATAACTTAAATAAAGACAATAACTTTCGACAGTAATAGACATATTTTTTAATTCAGCGGGATTTATAGAAACTAAATGAAATATTTGTAAATATACAACGATACACAATTTCATACAGCATGAAAATTTTAATGCAACGATGGGCTACTGCGAATCCACATTGTTTCAGGGTATATAAGCACGGCTGGCTAATATATTCGATTTTTGGCATACAGACGGTTCACGGATGCATGCCTGCCTGTGGCATTTATAAAAGCTTGCCATGGCTTAGAAGCGACTGACGAACCCTTTCGTTCCTTTTTGTCTGTTCAAACGACTACTCGACTACCGAAAAGTTTCTGTACTAAGGAATACGCTGGAGAGTTATCAACGTGGCAGAGTCAGGTAATTCCATAATCACTACGTGCATTTATTGTGCAGTTTCATGCAAATTGGCTTTAAATTGACGTCTCAAAACCAAATAGGTCCATTGAGAAGTTCTGATGAGGCTAAAAAACCAAAATTAGACTTCCTAAATTATTGTGGGCTGACTGATTGGGAAGTAAATAGTATTCGAAATCAGATGAGCGAGAGTGGAAATCTCAGTAAGGAAGAACAATTTAAAGGGAGCTGCAGTGAATATGTTCCTGAATCTGAGGGGAACAGATATGCCAATTTGGATTTCGAAGAGGACGAAAATAGTTGGAATACGATCAGCCATCAACATATAGACCAATCTGACGACTCTTTTTAAAATGTGCAAGAGTTTAGTGTAAAGTGAGATTCACATAACTCACATGTAGTTGTAAAACTTCTGGAACTCTATTTGAACAGCCGACATTTATTTTATAGTGGCAATTATTATACCAGTCTGTTTTTGATAAACTGTCCACTAGATAAACTGTTGTGGTATTTTACAATCTCAGCACTTACCTTGTCTTGTTAAGCTATCAAAGACACTTTCCGGTCAACCTTCAAAAAGGGAAAACTACAATAATTGAAAAGATGCTGGTTTTGCTCACACAAAAATGCAACAAAAAAGAGGAAGAATTCAAACTACATGTTCAATAACGGAGTCATGCTGTGAGTATTACCGTGTTGTCAAACATACCGCAAACAGATCGACTTTTCAGCTTTTAGTCGTGATCACATCGGTGCCGGAGAGTGGCACAGAGGATATGCTGTCAGTCTTCAACGGCTGTAAGATCCACAATCGGCTCACCATGGAATGTGAGCAGAGCAGTGGTGTTCCATTTTTGGATGCTGGACTCGTTAGAGCTGATGTTGGCATCATTGTTGCGGATTGGCACACGGAGCCTGCGTATTCAGGAATATGTATGGATTATCATTCTTTTCATGCTCGGGAAATGAAGATGGGTCTTTTGGTGGAGCTCTGAAGTGCGCATCAGTGTGGATCTGGGATGGCTTTTTCTCACTTTGAAAGATGACTTTTATCCAGATTGGTTTCTGGAACGATTTTTGTTTAACTCGGTTTACGCACTGAATCACAATGTGCAGCTTGGGTTTGGTTGCGTACTCAGATTTTAGATTTCTCAATGAAACTCGCCTTTAGGGAAATAAACGCATTATAAATTAATAAGTAGATTAAATAAACCAATACATAAATTACACTAATATTTCTTCAACTCCAAAGGCCCGGCCGGCAGTATACATTCCGTTCCAACTAAGGGAATATTTATATTAAAATTTCATAACTGAATCTCTTGAAGTTTTAATCAAAACATTTTTAATATTTGCAGATCCTCGAGGCCAAAGAAATAACCTATTTGTATTTTAGATGAAATCAGAGCAAAATTTAAATAAAAATTTTTAAATGCAGTATTTTCTTTAAAGCACTAGTTCGCAGACTTTGCTTGATAAATGATATATTAATGCAAACAAGACGATATTTTAAGGTAATATCAATCTAATGATGTATATAGAGTGCCAACGAGAATTGTCTTAGTCTCAGCATGTCTATGTTAAATACAGTAAAAAAAATGCAATATTTAATTCCAAGCATTCTATTTAAGATAAATTCATAATTCTTACAGACGCAAAAGTTAAAATTTCCAGCATGCTCTAACTACTTAAACACTTATTACATTAGTACTGTAGCAGTTGTATATATGTTTTTTTTTTGTATGCACGTCCTCGAGATGATTTATAATAGTTCGGGAGGCCACGACCAAGATTTTTCGACAATGATCGCTATCTGCAAACATCTTTGTGGCTTTGGTAATTTTATTATTTTGATTCGAAAACTGGTATTTTCAGACATTTTGTGTGGTGTTTATGCCCTTAATTAATTTTTAAAGTTGTTATCAATTCGGACCCTAAAAACTCATAGCAAACTGTCTGCTTTTCGATATGCTATTAAATAATAGTGCAAATGATATGTTTTTTTTTTGGATATCAGAAAAAAATAGTGATGAATGTTCAGGGTTATTCATTATATTTTGACACCCACATGCAGCCGTAATTAAAGGTAACACAAAAAAAACTTAAATTCAAAAGTTGTATGGTTTTTAATATATTATCTTTTAGAAATGTCAAAAGAAAAAAATTGCATGTCAAAAAACCGCATAACCTTAATATTTTTAGATGGAACACCCTGTATATTATTACTTATTTGGATTGTGCGAAAAAGTGTAGACATATTTCATGAATAATGTCCTATACCTATCTCTAACAGTTTTTGAAATATTGACAGTTGAAAATCGACCATTTATCAAGTTTGACAGCTTGTAAAATCTAAACGGCTAAAGATAGAACAAAACGGTTTGCACTTTCCTATATTGGTATTTCATAAGCTATCGTATGACACTAACATAAAAAGTAACCAAGGGTTTTGGTCGTGGCCTCCCGTACAGGTATAATATTTGCTGTTATATAAGTATTTTCTTTCTTTAATAGATTTCTCCACTTCTTCACCATGCTTAGCAGCATAAATCCCCTCCCATCGCTGCTAGAGGCAGTAGAGGCTAAGTTCATCCGTTTCTATTATCTCTCAGTTTTAACTTTAAAGTTTTTATTATAGATTACGGTATAGAAATAGCCTAAACGTTTTTAAAAATTGACACGAAAAATTGTTCCAAGAATCTCGAAAATTCATTTAATAGAAAGATATGTTATTTTACGCCCTCCTGCCCCCTAATTCTGACGACCTTATGACCACAAAAATATCATGAATTTGTACATTGTACTGAATTTCTACCGTTTCCTATTTGATAATTGATTTTAAATCTTATTGCCAAGGCATTTCCCAGCAAGTGAAATTACAATAATTATAAAGTAAATTCTGCTATGTAGGCAGAAAGGGACTTTCTGACTTACGTAGTAAACAATTATTATTCTACTAAGTATCACTGGTATCAATATAATCATTAAGGACAAAATACATGATTTTGTTAATGAATCAATTAGCACTAGGACATAGGTGCTAATAATTTATTGAAGTTCTTAAGTTGCATTCTATCAACCTGTGTCTAGGCTAGAAGTGTGAGTTTAACTATCAGGGAAACTAGACTTGAATAAACCAGAAGGTAAAAATCTTAAAATTAGTACAGTGTTGCCATATTTGACATTTCGACCCGACTAGTACAATTCCTTGTAATAAAATCATGTGTATCAGTAGGATTAGCAGTTTGTGAATAAAACGCATTTAAAATTAATAAAACTTTTTTGAGGGCTTCCTATCATAACTAAATTTCCAGTTTATTATATCATGTCACATTATAAAAATCACTTAAAGAAAACTATGTACAAGGCTGATGGGATGAATGTTTTATTGAAAAATGTCATAAATTGCTTTTTTGCCATACGCTCCCAAAAATAGCTATTTTACGGACTCATTTGAGTCCGTAAAATGCTTCTTTTTAGGCCTAGTCCCTAAAAGTCGTCATGGCAACCTTTACGGACTATTCCAAAATTCCTGAATATGTCTAAATGTCAAATTTCGAATGACATGACAAAATTGTCAAATAGTTGCTACGATATCAAATTCTAAGCTAACTTTGTCGTACATTATGATTTAAAAAATTATGGTAAATTTGCAAATTTAGGCGTTCTGAAGAATTGCAAAAAGCGTATAAATAAAAATTAAATTTTGGGAGCGTATGACAACAAATAGTGTTTGTCACACGTACCTAAATGAAGTTTTTCAGGACTCATCTGCTATTCCGGACTCGGCTAACGCCTCGTCCGGAAACAGCAATGATTCGTCCTGAAAAACTCCATTTTAGGTACTTGTAACAAAAATAACTATTATTTTATTTTAGCTGCAACTTTTTTCTGAAATCCAGTTAGATAAGCAGACACCGAAAAGGATGAGTTTACCAAGAAGTGAAATAATCAGGATCAGCTTAAAGAAAACTATTTAAACTGTGCGATAGGTTATCCATGATCTACAGGAATGATACTCGTAAATATTCGACACTTGTTAGGGGACATAGCGTGCATACTATGAGGGTCGAGTAACCAGTGCCCAGGATCAGATTAAAATAAACATGGGATGGTGTTAAATGGCTTAAGAATTAAAGTTCAGAAAAAAATAATTCAGAAATTCGCAATAAAGGTGAGATAAATAAGGATCTCCAAGTAACTGCAAAAATTATTAACAACTTTTTTAAAAACGCAGCACTGGAAATTATCACTAACTGACAGAATTATTTTTAAAATTCATGCACGAGGAGATAGTTCCGATTATTAATTATATTCAAGAACGTGGTAGATTCGGTAAAAAAAATTCACACCATAATAATATAAAAAATTATAGCATGACATTTTTCTTTAGAAAATCCAGCAGGAAACTAAAACTACCAAGTAAGCTCTGTGCCAGTCAACAGGTAAATTATGTATCATGGACTCAATGAAATTTCACATTTTTTTGCTTTAGTTTTGTGGCATTTTTTGGAGAATGTCACGTTTCGGGAATGAAAGTGTGGAAATTATAGGTCAAGAAGTTCAGAATTTAATACTATATAAGACTAAAATGAATAAGGCAAGTGCATGGAAACAGTTCATATAATTTGGTAACGAAAAATCCTACAAACTTAAAAATTAATCTGTTGAACAGTTGGCTCATATATTGCAAGATTATGAATTTAATATGAAAATAAGAAATGGAGCAGATTATAAGGAACACGTCATTAAATTGATGTGGAAACCTACCGCCAAACAATTGCAAGAAATTATGTTCACCAAATTTCCGATTAAATTTGATCAATTCTCCGATATTGAATTTGTATAAGCTAGATCTGCACGTGATGCTAAGCGTCGAATATTACAAACGGATCCTTCTAAGAGAAAATCAAGTTCTGCAGCATTATCTATTGAAGATCATAACAGAATGCTTGATATGTGGGATTAAGACCCGCCAGAGGGTCTTCAAAGCCTGGCCTGGCGAGGTGAGGAATGATGTTTATCTAGTGTAAAATACTTTATGGAAAAAAAGATAGCAAAGGAATATTTACAGGCCACACAGAATATAATCCAGTTTTATCAAAGATTATCCAAGGAGGATCCAAGAAATTGGCAGACAGCAAATGGCTGATTACTAATTCTTCCTAACCTGACGCATACCCTACTCACTTTTTTCGAAAATTAATCCAAAAAAAGGTAAAACTGTCACAACTGACACATTATTTTTAACTGCAAATCCAAACTGGAACCATCCACATTCAAAGGGATGGAGCAAAAATTGCCCTGTCGGGAAAATTACAATTTCTATGTGGTTAAAATCTGCTGCCACTCAGGTCGGCATTGATACCAAGAAAGTGAAGATCACTAACCCTTCAGCGAGGGCAACTGCAGTCTCCAATAAAGATCACAAGACATAACAATAGCCAGACGATTAAGCCCTATTTGAAAATGGACATTGACTATCATAATAGCGTTATACGAGCTATGAGAGACATCCCCAGTAACAGCGACAGTATCTCATCAGATTTAGAAAATCAACCTGGAATTGTTTATAATAACTGTGGGTCTAACATTAGTAATAATAATCACAATAATGAAAACAATATTAGTAATAATTAATTAATTATTTATAAAATGAGTCATTTAACATTGATTTTAATATAACTCAATAAATACTATTAATACCTGTTTATATTATGTTGCTTCTTTTTTCACTCTTTTTTTTGTAAGGTGTATAGATATTATCTATATTGTGCAAAGACTTCGTTAGATATTCAAGACATAAATGAAACGTCATCCTTGAATTTTAGCTACATGAAGTAATTAAAGACAAATTAACAGAATCTTAAGCACTTTATCTTAATTTAGATTTTGCTACTAAAATTTACCGAAAATATATCATTGGCAAATATTCCTCATGGCAGGGCGATTTTTTTTTATTTTATGATAATTATATTGACTCTATATTATGTACCCAAAGAATATGTTTCTAGGATTTTAGTAGTATGAAGCAAACGTTTATCGTTAAAAATAATGTATTCTGTTAGTTATCAACAAATCTATATTACTACAGTGAGGGCTGATTTTTTCTAAGTAATTTTTGTTTGTTAAGGTGCCTATATTTTGCAGAGAATTCTATTTATGGCACAAATGAAACGTCTTCATTGAGTTTTAGTTACATGAAATAATAAAAAATAAATCAACAGAAGTTTAAAAAGTCCGTTTTAATTTAAGTTTTACCACTAAAATTTGTTCAAAATGCAAAACATTGCTGATGGAAACATTTATTGTTTCATTTTGTAATCATATTGTGTTTCTGTATCCAAGAAATACCTTTCTAGGATTTTAATTGCATGAAAGAAAACTTTGTACGTTAAAAATATTGTATGCTAGTAGCTATCAACAAATCTGTGTTACTAAAGTGAAAGGAAGTTCTTTTACCATTTTTGTGTGTCAGGTAGGTATTTATATTTTGCCAACAATTCGTTAGATATTTATGGCCGAGATCAAACGTCATCCTTAAATTTTAGTTTGGATTAGTTAGGGTTAGTTTGGGTTAGAAAAAGAGTGTGCTCGGGTCATATCAGTACCGGTACTAGATAACCTAGATAATAATAGCAAATGTATGTTGTCAGGAACTCCTAGCAGAACACTGGCAAAATACCCTATAATTAGGAAGTTTCCTGAGAAATTAAACTGATTATTTTTTATCGCAAACTATAGAACAGTGAAAAAAATTCAATACGTGTTTTTTTATTTCCACTAAAGATGATTATTACGAGAGCTGTGCCAGTTTTTAGTTTTGTATATATAGATATACTATGCATGATATGACGTAACAATTCATGTGAATTGTGACGTCATAAGCACATTTCAAGGCGTTGTATCTGCCTCATTTTTCGACATATGGAAAAAGAGAAAACACGTGTCCATTTATTTTTCATGGGCTATCGAAATCAGCAATAAAAAAATTTGATGAAACTTCCTCATTACCATATAACTATTACATATAGTTTAACTGTACCACGTCTTATTATCCACAATATAGTCATTACGAATTACACATAAATCCAAATCCACTTCATTATTTTCATAGACACTAGATACATCATTCATGTATTTAATTCAATGTCTGACTTAGATGATATAGACTCTGAACTTCTTTAGGTAAATTTTGTTTTCTTCCTATATACTTTTTGGCTCGTGTTTCCTCGCATCGCATTCCTTCAAGCGCTCTTCCATTCTGAAGAGCAGTATCTTCCTCTTGTTTTTTTTTCAGTCCTTTTAATTTATTTGTACACATCATTTTTGTTTTTATACCTTTGACAATTTTGCTTTCCATTTTTTCTTCGATGGGGTCTTTAAGGAACGTAGAAATTAAAATATTTAAGTGTGAAAATAGAATTTAACTTCGTTTAGCAGTAGTTCGAATAGAAAATTCCTTGTTCGTACAACTGTTTTGTTGAATTTACAGTTTCAATGAACCAGTTTGCTTTATTACTTCCTCTATCTTCGGTTTTTTGTCTTCAAAAAAAAATAGAAATCTATCCCAAAATGCCCTTTTAAGCATGAGATATTACCGCCAGGGTGATCTGACCGATATTGTCTGCCTTCACATACTTACGTTAAAAATAGCCAAATACCATCTAGCATAAAGCATAAAATAATACCATCGATAACCATAATGCAGATTTTTTTATATAAACAAGTAATGTGAATCTAATAGCGAATTCAAAAAGAAATATCACAATACTTCTTTTGGCAAATCCGTCCCTGCCTTTCCTGATAGTCTGTCGACACACTTACGAGTACCAGTATGTAAATTTAACACAATTATTACTTACAGAACTCGTTAAAATGTTGTTAAGATCGTACAGTTATTAATTATAAATCAATTTTCATTGTTACATTAAAACTGCAAGTACTGACTTTTCGACAATATCAATGTTTTGCAGTATTTAAAATAGTTTTCCACCTCTGATGCTACAGACGTAGAAGTTGCTTTCTCTCTATTTCTCTAAAAATACAATACATGTAATAGTACTATCATAAGAATAGAATAATATTCTTTATTCACTAATTTGCCGACAAATTTTAGGTTATTTAAAATAAGTATATTATTAACAAAACATTAGAATGCAGGAATCTGTGAAATCTTATTGAAATTATAAATTAAGCCTACTTGTGATTTTGACATATTAGGATAACATATCTGAACAATAAAAAATAGTATGTTTATAATTAAAAAGAAGCAAGCCCTTTAAGAATTATGTTTCTTCCTAATTAAGCACCAGTAAGCAAATATTTCAGAAGTTGCAATTACATACGTCCTACGGTGTTGGGAATATAAAAGAGGAAATTGAGAACATGGCCTAACTGTAAAATTTTTTATGGGCAACATTTGTTATAATTTTACTTTTCAGACGCGGGTAGTAGCTCTCAGAGAATCGAAATATAACGAGCTCTTAATTTTAAAATGAAACTCATCAAAATGATCTAAAATGGATCATTATGGATGTAATTGGCAAATACCTCCTCCAAAAAAGCTTACTGGCTAATATTAAAAATGCAGTCATGGCGTCATAACATCTAGGTCAATGCTTTTGCCATAATGATGCCATTGAATGGGAGTCCAGTAAAAGTATTGATTATTTTATCGCGCGTACTTCCGTATTTAGCATTGATTGTCACGCTGGGCGACTGGACTTCCGAGTCCCCATCTCTCGCCATCTTCAATGTATCACTAACGTTTATACCACAGGCGTAAAGTTGGAAAATAATGTTTAGGTTAGCGTTCTTATTCGGAAGTATATTATTGTTCGATTTTCGGTGAATTTATTTATATTTATTAGCACTTTATTGGTGTCTAATTTTAGGTGAACAATGCCGTTTAAATGTTGTGCTCCAGGGACCAAAAAAGTTCATGTCTTTGGCTTCCCAAAAAGTGAGAATATGCAAAAGAAATGCTACGGGCGATTCCGCGGAACGATTTAGTACCCAATAAAAATACTAAAGTGTGTGAGTTAAATTTTCTGTAGGTAATATAATATGAATTAATTCAAAACCGGATCCTAAATCAGGAGAAATGATTACAGTATATGTAAGAAAAATGCCATTTCAACTATTTTTCCAAACTTCCCCAGTAATTTTTCAAAAAATATGTTTATTCGTAAAAGTAAAGACGGGAAAAAAATAAAGAACTTTAGGAATTACAATTTTTGATAGCAGTAGAGCAAAGTAAAAGGAGTTTAATATCCATAGAGAGGCTATATGTTTTTGAAATTCTGAGAAGTTTTTAAAACTATTTTTAAACTTTTATGGTTAAGGAACGGTGGTTTTCAATGAAGGCTATCGATAAAATAACTTTATTTAAGCTTGAATATACTCCTTGTCCTATAATAGCTTGGGCGATTGTAATAAATGACAATTTAAGATTAGAGACATTTTTATATGGCCAGTTTATATCTGTTTCAATAATAAATTTAAAATCCCCATTTGTAACCGGCAGTTTGGATGAATTAGAAAGTTTAATCGATACAATCGATAATAAGACATGAATTCCTCTTAATAATAACCTCCCCAGTCCCAATACTAGTGAAACTCCCAAAAACCCGATTCTGACTATGATGAGAAAACAACAAAATATAAAATTTGTAACGGATATTCTTGTAAACCTAAAGGGCTCCGATGAACTTACATAAAATCTAAAATTTATTTCAAAACATCTAACCTTGTTGAGTATCTCAATAGAGAGATATCGACATTCACCGAGAAGTACTCTTTAATGTTTAATTTTGTTAACTATAATATCTTTCCATAAGAGGTCAATAAATAAGCTAATAAAGTAATAAAGTATATAAAGTATTAAACTATATTTCTATTGAGAAATAGTATTATTAGTGTGTGTATTTTTGGCAAGATGTTTTAACTTGAATTTCTTTACCTTCACCTTATACCTTCTAAAAATTTTTATTCGTTCACATTTGTTACAGTTTACCACTATTATTGAGATTATCATTCGTCGTAGCTGCAGTTAGTACTGTACACCCAAACAAAGCAAAAGTGAAAACGAAAGTGGTGAATATGTCAAAAATAATTTTGCAAGCCTTGTTCAAAAGTTGTTTCTTCCTCGAAGAAATTCCAAATAGACCAACTCATTAAGATGCCGTCTCACATTGCTAAGGTTAACAAGATGAAGTCCGGTCCCTTCAGTCAACGTTGAAGCAGTCTTTTGAGACCTTTAAAAATGAAAACCATAACCAGTCAGAATTTAACGGTCTGTGTAATACTGTGTAATATTGTGCAACAAGTGTTGAAAATAACGATTTTCACACGCGTTGCATACTATACTTTTTCTACGACTGCAAATAATATTTATATTATATAATATTTATTATAATATAATATATCAAGCATCTTGTCTTTAAATTAAAATTTATAGTTTACAAAGACCATACAAATGGAATGGGACCTCTGAGGGCGAAGCTCTTAAACGGACACGAAGCCCTTTAATCTAAATACCCGAATAAGCGTGTAAAACGTCCAGTTTTCAAGAGCAGTTGTTAGTGCGTTTTTGTCTATTTTCAGGGCAGTCGTAGAAAAAATTGTTTTGGCTGCTATTATTCCTTTAGACAAGCTGACCAACTCGCAAGTACAGGCTTTTATGCAAAAATATCCAAAATTTAAAGTTCCAGATGAATCAACATTAAGAAAAAACGACGTTGTAATGGTGCTTTTTACCATTTTCGATGAAATGAAGAACTAAATTTGAGGTAACTATATGTATATCGTTATAAAAAAAAAAAACAATTTATTCGTGTGGTCATTTCATAGTTAATTTAATATCGGAAAACTCACAGAAGAAGAACCTGCAATAGCTTACCTCATAGCTGTAAAAATACTGGAAAAAACAAACAACCTTACCATCCATTTCATTCAAGGAACAAAAAAGTTCAGATTCTATAGATAAAATTCTTTTCCTGTTGTCCGATGCTGCGCCGCCGTATCCATGGTAAAGGCAAGACAGAATTTAAAAACATTTTTCATCTAACTTGCCTAGCTCACGGATTAAATAAGGATGCGGAAATTATTAGAGCTTCCTTTCCATTGATCAATGATCGGATAATAAATCCGAAAAAAAATATTCATAAATGCTCCATTGAGGCCGCAGTTTTACAAGGCGAATTTGCTCCGAGTATCATTACCAGAGAGAAAACAACTAAAAGGAGAGGCGACAATAAGCGTCGGCACCTTTCATGTTGGTGTACCCAAAGACATTTAACCTGAAGAGACGGGACAAATGGTTCTTTGTTTTCCCCCAACATTGAGGCACATTCTATGGTCGATAGATGTAGCGTTGTCAAATTTTAAGTTTACGAGTTACTGTACATACTTTTTTCATATTAAATTATAACACTAAATACTTATTTTCCCCATTTTTGATTCATCAAAAACCGGTTCTGAAGTTCTTACATGTCAATCTGGCAATGCCGCTTCCCTTGGTTCCGCCTTGTTTTACCCCCAAAATATTTATAGTATGCACGTAGTAAAGTAACTGCACCGATAGATTGAGAGCATTGGAGGTCGACGACCGACGGCTCTTCCCCATTCGAAATATACTAACTTGGTAACGTTTCAAAACCAGTGAAGGCACTGCTGTAAATATGTTTATCTACTTTAATTATATTATATACCTACCTAATACGGGTACTTATTAATACAATAGCTTTATAGAAATACCCTAACAATTTACTGGTTTAGCAAATCTAAATAAACCAATTACAATTGCCAA
>MU182970.1:73661-93171 GCA_016904865.1 Pissodes strobi | reverse complement strand
GTATTTAACATTTTTGTCTAATGCGAAAAACAAAAAAGTTAAGAGGGAGGGACATTATAAATGATCACCGTGTACATTATTTTTCCTACGATTACCTATGAAAATTAAACGAAAGCACTCTTTAGATTTTTACGAAAATGATTAACATTACACGCAAATTGAAATCAATTTTTCTTCACTAGTATTGAGAATTACATATCGCGTCATCCTCATCTTTTAAATCAAGGTGTTATGCTATCAAACTGACACCATCTGTTCAAATAAGGCCGTGTTGGAAAACATTCTTTCTAACCAAGTTAATTCCACCTTTTTCCTAATTTTCATTGGTATTTAACCAAGTTTGGTCTGACATAGCAGAGTAATTACAGCTAACTCGATATTGTGAATAAGAACTGGATATGTGCTGCTTGGGGTCTTCAATTTGGTGGTTCTCATTGAACAGGTTTTTTGGTCTCAGTATTGTGTATTCTTTTTTGTAAAAAATATGCGTTTTCTTTGTAGTGAGCCGCCACTGTAAATGAAAACGAAATGTGTACAATTATTTTGATAATTTTTTTATAGCAGGTGGTCACTAAGCTTTAAAATATACTCCTGATAATAGTAATAACATATTTATTCATTATTTTTTTTTATTGCATTGTCGAGAATAAGTCAAAAATTGCTCAAATTGCTCCCCATTATGTTCGAGACACTTTTGACATACCGTTCCGATTCTTCGTAAAGCATTCAAAATGGTCACTGGTCGTCTCTGCAAAAGCCTAAATGTCTAGTGTGTCACTTCTCGAAGTTGATCAATGTTTTGGTATCGCCTCTTTTAAATTTGATTTTCAATATACCCCCACAAAAAAATCTAATACAGAAAGATCAGGTGACCTTGGTGGCCACCTGACAGGTCCATTTGTACCAATCCATTTGTTAAAGAAAACGGCCTCTAAAACAGTGAGGGAGCTGTTTGGGAATTATTACTCGGAGCGCCATCTTGCTGATAATATATATTATTTAGATATGCATAATATTTCCATCAAGGCGTTCTGAATTATAGCAAGGTGTCTATTTCCTGTTAAAGTCCCTTCATAAAGAAAATATTTTAAGTCTAGTACCAAAAATGAAGCACGACATGCTAAATCCAAAGCGTCCTTGGTGCTCTCTCGGATAAATTACATGCTGGTTTTCTTGACACCAGTGTCTCGAATTATGTCTATTCTGAACCCCAGCGCTCATGAAATAAGCCTCGTCTGACCATACCACCATCCTTTCAAAATGTCTATAGTCTTGCACCATTTGTAGGTACTAATTGCAGAAATTTATTCTACGTTGTGCGTCACCGGGGTGCAAATGTTGGACGAGTTCATATTTGTAGGGTTTGAATTTATGTTTCCTAAGTAATAATTGCGTTCTTGATTTTTGTATCCCCATTTCCTCATAAAGTTTTCTGCATGACGAGGTTGGATTTGCCTTAACGAAGGCCACAACATTAAATTCGTCTACTTTCCTGTTTTCCTTGTTGTAAGACTTAGGCCTTGATTTGTTGAAAGATCCGTACTCAATAAGGTTAGCTTGGATTTTTTTTAAATTTATTTTATCTAGTTGCTGTCTTTCTAGATATCTACGAACAATGTAAAAAGATTAGGAATAGCTGATAATAAATAATGATTACTAAATGGTAATATCTAATTTCTAGCTTTTAATATTAATTATTACTATTCAATGATTGTCAAAATTTACCTGTTATAATACAGCTATGATTGATTAGCATCTTTATTACATTGGATAAAACAAACATACATATCGTGTTTTTCGTAATTTTCGAATTTATTATTTTGTGCCATAATAAGCTTCTTAAGCAATATAAATGGCAAAATAAAAGTTCCAAATTAGTTTAGACACACGCCAATATTTTACAGCTGTTAAGAATATTCTAAATGCCGCATGCATATTTTTTGTTTTCCGTCATCCATAGCTATCCATGGCTGACCTAGTGCATTGATATATGCTGGGCGGCATCTTTAGAGACGCGAAGCTGATATGACTATTTTGAGTATTAAAAAACGTAAGGATATAAATAATACAGATTTTTTAAAACAACATTGTATCGTTAATTACTGCTCATAAATCCATATTCCGATAATGCATATGATATAGCGGAGATCAATTTGAGCAATTTATATGTCTTATATTAAAATAAAAAAAATTATGAATAAATCTGTCATTACTATTATTATCAGGAGCATATTTTAAAGCTTAGTGATCATCCACTATAAAAAATATTCAAAATAATTTTATACATTATTTCGTTTTAATTTACAGTGGCAGCTCACTAGAAAAAAACGCATTCTTTTACGGAAAATGTGAAATTTTAAACTTTTCCTAAAAATAAACATAAACAGTTACATATTTTTGAAAAGCCCTAAAAGAAACGAGTAAGATAAGAAAATAATATACAGGGTGTTCCATTAAAAAATCATTAAGTTTGGTCAAAATCTTAAAATCCGTAACTCCTGGAAAAAAAACTGAGTACGCCACTGAATTCTACATAAAAAAAATCTATTAGGATCCGTTTTTGCGTTATCGACATCTTATCAATTTATCGAAATACAGCGGAGACTGAAAAAATTATGATTTTCAATTTCGCCCTGTAGGTCACAAACTAAGGAGGTTATGAAAATTTCGCTTACGGCAATGAAAGTTTCACAAAAAAATAGAACAGTAAGCCGCAAACCGCATCTTTCTATCTTTTCTAATAAGGGGTCTAGCATAGAAAAACACACGAAAACTGGATACACTGCACATTGCTCGTGTGAAAGTACGTTTCATTCTCGTAGGTTTTCCGCATTCGGCTAACGCCTCGTGCTGAAAACAATGATATTCTAAAACCAATTCATGTCCAAAGCGAAGCTAATCATATCGTGTAAGCATATTATGCACTTTTCCCCTCTTCCAGTAAGGGACTTGACACAAAATTGCAAAAGTACATTATTGCACCATCAGTTTCAATTGTAGCTATGGTAATACTATCACTATTAAATCCAAAAGAGCTCTGTAGGGGATTAAGAAATATGGATATCTCTCGACGTCCCTTCTAATTTGATTTCTGTAATAGAGTGACTCTGTAGGATTAATCGATGGTGGTGATTTTAATATTACATCAACTTTAACGAATTATTCACAATTTATACTTTAAAATCTTCAATGAGTGAATAGGGAGGATTTCGCCGTAACAAGTTTCTTGTTAAAGTAGACATCTATGAAAAATTAAATTGATGTCACTGTTTCATGTGTGCAAATTATGTCCAAAACTCGTATTTTTTTTTAAATGAATCATGGATTAGTTAAATGAATTTAACTCGATGCGGATGAATTGGAATTTAAAATCGGTATTGTAGGATCTTCATAATTAAATGTTCCTTTAAACAAAGATCACTCAACGCATTTCAAATTTGAAGGAGACATAAAGAGGGACGGAGAGAATAAGTTAACATAGTTTTCACAATCTTAAGCACCTACATAAATAGTTTAGGTGGAGAAACGTGTAAAAATAAGTGAACATCGTCGAATATTGAATTTTCTAAGATCCCATAAATCAGTTTCCATCTTTCGACATAATCGTGCGAAAATCTTTTCGTCGGAACTTTTCTATATTCACGGCGTTTTCTGACAACGGAAAAAGTTGCTTTGCCAGATAAGCATTTTTAGCTGAAATTCAATTTCTGGGTTTCACAAGATATCACATACTGCTTTTCAAAAGAGAAAACATATATAGTTTACATTCGACTTTGTCTGGCGATTGCACTTTAGGGTGGTAATGGCATATTCACAATAAATATAGTTTATACGCTTAAATAATTCTCAAGGGAGAATATGCAGTAATTCCATGCTATTGCTATATTACATATCAATATAAACTATATTATAATTATATTATATTATTAACCAAGGTTTAGACAGATACAATTATTGCCTGAGCGTCGATTTTAAATGCCGAGGAGGGTACCGATTTAGGACACGAAGGCAAGAATAGTTGTCTAAACCGTGGTTAATATACAGTTCTTTTCCACTACTAATACATCTACTCAACTAGAGAATATTTTTGTAATAAATATTAAAGCATTAATTATATATTAATAACTTGTGTTAATTTGTATAAATGTCAAATCGTTTTTGTAAGATGAGTGAGGAACATAATAATAAAAATAATAATAATAATAATAATAAGTCATTTTATTGTTTCAAAATGCAAATATAACAATCTTGACAATACAAAACAATCAATTTAGAAATTGAAACAAAAGGTTTTTATACTCAGCTTCCCTCCAAAAAGAGAGGCTGTTAAAGCCTTTGATAAAAAAATTTGAAGCAAAATTTATATGTTTCCTAACCTAAAACCTATTAAGACCTAATATACTAATGGAAAGCCAGATGACTAAGAACATTATGTTAAAAGCGGTACAGAGAAAATACAAGGTAAATCTGTTTAAGCTGGTCAAGAATATAGAAAAAAATAAATATGTTATATAGTTTTATTATTATAAATATGAAAAACAACAAGAACCTCACTCATTGAGGAGCTGCAGCATGATCTTTCGTTTGAAAGTGGATACAGATGAATTAAATAATTGAGTAATTTGAAATTTATTAACTGTTGAAGCTATATTATAAAAAAATTCTCTTTTGAAAAGTTCTTTATTGTGCTTGGGGATCGTAAGGATATGCTTTCGACGTATATTTATATTATGAATATTAGTTCTATAAACAATTTTCCTACTAAGATAGCCAGGCCACTGAAATTTAATGATACTATAAAACAGACAAGCCGAGTGCAGTATACGCCTTTCAAACATTGACAACCAGTTAAGTTCTTTAAGTTTATATGAAACGCGTTGTCGACGTCTTATGCCACAAATAAAACGCATACATGAATTTTGAACCTTTTGCAGCCTCCTGTCCTGTATTTCATCCAAAAAGGGACCATAAACACTATCCGCAAAGTTAAAGTGTGATAATACGAGTTTCAATTTTAGTTTTCTTTTCTAAGCAATGTCAGTGAGGGAAAAGAGATTTAAGGGCACAATAGGACTTTTTAATACAAGCAGTTACGTGTTCAGTAAATTTAAGTTTGGTGTCAAAAATTAGACCCAGATTTTTAGAGGAATTTTTAAAAGAAATATTAGCGTTGCCGATACTAAGATCTAACTGACTTAAGATATTTTCGCGTAATTTTTCATTACAAAATAATAAAGCTACCGATTTTAAGGGGTTTAACTTCAGCAAGTGGTCCTGAGACATCTCGTAAAGCGCATGAAGATCTGCATTCATTCTACGGTTAGCCTCTGCCGCGTTTTCTGGCTTAAAAGAGTATACAATTTAAGTATCGTCAGCATATAAATGATAATCACAATAATAGAAGAAATTTATAAAATTTGACGTGGAAATTGTAAAAAAAGAGGCCCCAAAACACTTCCCTGTGGAACACCTGAGTATAAAGACATGACCTCTGAATACTCACCATCAACTAATACTTTTTGCTTTCTGTTGCTCAAAAATGATTGAAACATGGATTGGACGTTAATCCCGAAACCAACATATAATAAAATGCTTAACAAAACATCATAGTCTAACAAGTCAAAAGCTCGAGAATAGTCTAAAAGCATCAGAACGGTCGCTTTGCTTTTATCCAGTTCCCCATTAATACGTTCAGTAATTTCAGCCAACGCAATTTGTGCAACTATTTCCGTCCACGTCGAAATCCCGACTGCTTTTCCGGCAAAATATTATTGTTCTAAATAAAAAAAGAAATTTGCATTGCCATAACTTTTTCTAGAATTTTGGACATAGTTGGTAGAATAGAAATAGATCTAAGTTGACTAAAGTCATCAGGCTGACTTACTTTGGGCAGAGGAATTACGATGGCGGACTTCCAAGCACTCGGAAATGTTGAGGAATGTAAACAATAATTAGTTAGGTGTGTCAAATAAGGAATGATAAAGGGGCAGCAGAGTATTAAGATAGTACTATTTATATCATCGCTTCCAAAAGCCTTAGATTTCATCCCAAGTAAAATATTGGAGATCACATCCTCGGTCACCTCAGCAAAACAAAATTCTTGGTTAATTTTTTTATTATTTTTATAAAATTCCAAAAGTTCTTTTTTAGGAGAAGAGTTTGAATTTGCAGTATTAACAAAATGTGTATTGATTTCATTCGGATTTTTTAAATGAGCTGAGAGTGAGTTTCCTTTTTTATTTACATTAATTTTTTTCAATTCAGCCCATTTTTCTTTAGAGTTACAGTTTTAAAATTTTTTATTAAGGTAGGCTTTTTTTTCAGCACGATATGCTGCTGTAAAAGTATTTCGAAGTTATTTGTAATATTCCTAGTATTGGGGTAAACGTGTAAGGCGAAATCGATTTAATGCATCAGTTCTTAGTATCTTCAATAATTTAAGATTATCAGTAAACCAAGGACAGTATGGCTTAGTACCAACTTGTTTTTTTATTTTAAGAGGTGCATGTTTATTAATCAATGTTGTTAATTTAGTGGAAATAAAATTAACCTTTTGATCTACAGTATTCAAAATATAAATATCATTCCACGCAATTGCTTCCAAGTCATGTTGAAATTGAACCATGTTAATCTTCTTGAAATTCCTAAAAATTATTTTAACACTACTAGGTGGAATTTGAATTTGATCAGGTAAAGTACATCTTATAAGGAAATGATCGGAAATATTAATATCCTTTACCTCAACATTAATTCTAAGATCACTGTTAAAACAAATTAAATCAATTATACTTTCATTATTTTGAGTTACTCTAGTTGGTTCACAGATATACTGAGTAAGATTAAAAGCTTCCAAAATATTATTTAAGGCAGTAGTATTAGCAGAGTATTAATTTAAAAAATTAATATTAAAATCACCCAAGCACAATATTTTATTATAAGTAGAATAAAACTGCAACAGAATGTCCTTAAAGTAGGATAAAAATTCGTTACAGTTAGTGTTAGGAGGTCTATAAATTACACCCAACATAAGAGGGGGGCTGCTGCCAATAAGCACGCTAACGCAAAGATGTTCTATATATTCCAGACTATCGCTTTTACAAACAGAAAATTTAAGGCAATTTTTTATATATACAACTCCGCCTCCCCGTGTGGGTCTATCCTGCCTCAACAATTGATATCCTTCAATATAAATTGCACTATTAAGAATATTACCAGACAGCCAGCTCTCAGTAATACCAAATATGTCATAATTATTCAGAAATATGATTCTTAATAATATCAAAGCAATTAAGTAATGACCTTACGTTTAAATGACCAGCCCTCAACATTATCCAAATAATTAAATAAGAAAGTTAGGAAATATAAAAAGAAAATAATTTAAATTAAATTAATTTATAATGACTGTAAATAACATTTAAAAAATAAATCCAAGATATAAACACATGTTTTAATTGTGTGTAAGCATGCATTCGAATAAACATAAAAGATATTTATTCAGGAGCAAAATAAAGAGATCCCCATAAACCATAATAAACACGAGAGAAAAGTATAAATAAAATATTTCTGCTAATATCCACTCAATGTAGATTGAAGAAATCCAAATAGTACGATAGTTTCGATAAATAGTGGCCTATTAGATCGTATTTGTTGAAAAGGTTTAAAAAAATATAATTACATATTCTTTTTCTTAGCAAAAAAGTTTTAAAGATTTGTTAGTACAATTAACTATAAAAACCTACTTGCAGATTACTATTATTCATTAATTTTCCAATTATTAATTACAAGAATAAATTAAAGTACTTGCCACTTTAACCCTAATTGTAATTTATTATGTCAGAAATACTGTCAACACGGTGAACCTTGTTATTTATTTTGATATACACCACGCCACCATAACACCATGCATTTTTTGAAGTAAATTTGTTTACTGCCGCATTAAGCACACGTAACCGATCTTTTGTTAGGTCTTCTTGAGTGTTTATTTTAGTACCACGGAGTATTTTTCTCGATTTAAGCACAACACTGCGTATGTTTTGATCCGCGAACTCAACGAGTACTGCCGGTAGATTATCGGCTGTCGGATTTTTTGAATGAATGCGACGCGACGGCAAGAAACTATTTGGTTTTTATTTATCGCACAGTTAGTTTTTAGTTTATTTTGGAATAAATCGACCACCTTGTCCATCACCGGCTCATTTTCAATTTGCTTAATGCTAAAGATGCGGATGTTGTTTCGTCTCAGATGTTATTCCTGCGCATCCGTTTGCTTAAGAAGGGCTTGATTTTGACTTTTTAAATTATTAGTTTCACTTTCGAGCGCCGCTATTCGGTTTTCAAACTAAAGTTAGTAATGACATTAATTAGCGTATCCTTTAGTTCTCCACTAAAGAATTTTTCAATCTCTGCCTTTACAACACAAACAATATCCTCCATCTTATCGGTGTAGTTGGACCTGGTTTTCATTGGCATATTAACTTGAAGCAATGTTCCTAAGTAGCTCAAAAACACAACACTTAAAAAAACTTTAGGCTATATTATCCTCAGTAATATAAAACTCTAATTATTGTGCCATATTAACTCTGGAATTTCAAAATTTAATCGGAGCACGTTACACACAACAACAAGCAACTAGAGCGCCATCTGCATCTCTAATATCTAATATCTCTAATATGTTGCTCACTCATCTTACAAAAACGATTTGACATTTACACAAATTAACACAAATTATTAATATATAATTATTAATGATACTCCTCTAGAAATGAGGGAGGAGGCACAAAAAATTAAAGAACAAAGTTGTTACCTACCTCAAAAAATCTAAAAACGTGTATTTGAAAACTTACACATTCTTCGAAGATTGGTGCCGAACCAAGAAAGTTGAGAATATATTATTAAATATTTTATAAGTATACTTTCAAGAACAAGCTGTAAAGAGCAAATTGAAAAATTTATAAAAGTTTCACCCGATAAAATTTTCTTATCGACAAAGGCAGTATATTAAAATATTTCTATTTAATTTTAGTCAATTATTCTTACCTTATTAATACAGGTTGTGTTTGTCATTACTGTGGCTGGAGGATGTAGGAAAGACGAATTGTGCAATATGTATGTAATGGATCTGGATGTTCAAGATGACATTATAATTGTCAGTATTCCTACAAGTAAAAATAGTTCTTCAAGAAAATTTGTTATTATGGAACCTGGTTGGATTCAAGTTGTAAAAAAATATTTTGAACACAGGCCTAGTACAGACATAGCAAAATTACTGTGCATTGCTAAGAGAGGCAGCAAACAAACACGGCAGCACATCGACCATAATACAATTAGTAAAACGCAAAGGTGATTGCAAATTATTTAAACTTACCAGACTTAGCAAGATATACTGGTCATTCCTTTACAAGGACCTTAGCAACTTCCTTAGTAAAAAGTGGTGATGATCTATTAACGTTAAAACTGCATGAAGGTTGGAAATCCTTCAAAGTAGCCGAATGCTATATAAGCGAATCATTGGCAAGTAAAAAATATTGCTTCTATAGCCCAGGGTGTTAAACTTTCAACATCAGTATCAGAAACTATTAGTCAAAGTTATGATGATTCAGGCAGTGGCGTGCACACAATGAAAGCACAAATGCATTGCCTACCCTGATGTTTTGACATTTTTTATATTTCCTCATTTAATTTTAATATTTTTAATCCCGATAATATAAATTATAATTTTACTAATAAGTATAATCCAAATTTAAAAAGCTTATCTTAAGCGCCAATTAAAATATTAATTATATTATAGAAAAACATCACAGTATACCACTCATATTACGCTACATATATTAAACGGAATAATATTCTCCGACGGCAACCGCTAAAAAGCATTCCATAACAAACCGAAGGCATGCATTTATACCATCAATACTGGATTTACTATGGAAGGGAAAAGCAGTGCTTGAAAAAAGACAGCCAAATGAAACGTTACATAAAAATAAAAGAGGCAAAGCATGCGAAGATGGTCCGAGCCGACCGACGGACGCGACGCAACGATAAGTGCTGTTGCCAAAATGTGCTCTCTTTAATTCATATTTTGATAGACATTCTTTTTTACCAAGGATCATATTGTTATTGTTTTTTGCGCTTTAGTAATTGGTTTGAAAGCGATTACCGGTTACATCATTATAGGGTATGGTTAAGAAAGCTTTATTATTTAATAATGTTTAAAATTACAGTACATGGGGTATCCCTAAATTTATTAATATTTCGATATCTGGGTATTCGTATTAATAACGCCATGCATTTTTTTTGCAAGAAACTGAAACCCGATAATACAACACCGGCATTGGCCAGCCATAAATAAGAATAATCTCAGGTTCCCTTTTCCATGTGCCCTATTCTTGTGTGAGATTGGGATTTGACGCCCTGCGCTTTTAGTTATAGTTTTGAAAGTTTAGTTAGTTTAGTACCTATACAAGGGGTTGTTGTTTTCTTTGTGGGTTAGTTTTGTTGGTTAGAAAAAAAACCTCGATATTTTAATAAAAAAATCCATGACAATTATTAGTGGCTCTGCAGGTGTCGTCATAAAATTAAAATGTATTATTGGCTATGCTTACTCTTTGGCGAAGAAGGACATTGTAGAGTAAACGTGGGTATATTGATGTAAATAATGTGTCAAATGTCTCAGAAAAACAAGGCTAGTCCACTAATCATTTACAACGCAGTTTTTGGAGCCTCAAAATGGAAGTTTTTGGGTGTGACACCTGAAAAAAAATTCTACCTTCAGCGACGCCTGCAGCGGGCTTATTCCTTTTGTATCATTTTCTATTATATTGCCTACCCTCTCCTAAATGGCACTGCACGCCACTGGATTCAGGTCCCTCGACTAGCTTAGTACCTACACGGCCTATTACTCCCATCCTGACTATCATCTCACAATCCATATTAGAAACACGTTTTCAAAATGAGGGGATAAATATTCCTGTTAAAAATCTAACAAACATTGCCACCACAATTAATTTAATCGGTAAGGCAGATTTTACAATAATTATTAATCAGATCAAAAACTCTACACTGGTCTGCACTCTATACGCGCTGTGTATTTCTTTATCTTGTCTATTTATGGTAAAAAGGAATGGAAATGCACTGCATCTAATGGAAATGAGAATGGGGAATATGGACGCCAATAATCAAGATTCAACTTGTCTATACCATACTATGAATTGTTTTTGAAAATTGTTTTTATTCGTGTTATACCTCCAACCCGTCAAAACCTCAGATCAGTTCGGCTGTCCAAAGTTAAAACAAAGTAAGTACATTTATATGTGAACGGAGAAAAATGAACTTTTGACATATTTGTTCAGGCGATCAAAATAAATGCTTCTGGGAGCGGTAAGGATTTAAATTTCATAGAAGAAGGGGGAGAAGCGTGTTTTTAGTATAGTATGGTTTGATAATTTACTTACTTACTTTGTTTTTTCTTATGTTTTTGGAAGACATATCAAATGATATTACACATTAAAACAAATTAACTACACTTACTTTGATTTAATTATGTAAAGTTAGTTAACCCATCAAATATATTCTTTGAAATAACCAAACAACATCATTAGCATTATTTTATTTTTTTTTATTAAAACGAAGGTAATATTATTACTATTATTTTCACATGAAATAAATTATTTTTTCTTAAATTACTTCATTATCCAAGTTAATATCTAAAAAATTATGTAGGATATGGCGTAATGATGAAAGTGGGAGAACAGTTTATTTGGATCAATGAAAGTAGAATTAAGAAAAGCATTTATTTAACCATAGAACAACCAGTCTTTTATTGTGATTGTCAATTACTGTGTTCTTACTTTTTGTTTTTGCTTATTTTGTTTCTGTATAAAACGAAGTAACTACATTTTGCTGGAAAAAAACAAAGCAACTGCATCTCGCAACATTAAAACGCAGTAACTGCGATGTAGTTACTTTGTTTTTATCCAGCAAAATGTAGTTACTTCGTTTTATACAGATCCAAAATAATCAAAAAACAAAAAGAAAGAACACAGTAATTGAAAATCACAAATAAAAAGACATTAACTGTTAAGCAGTTACTGCCTTTCTTTTTTGCATTGTGGAGTTACGGTGTTTTAATTTTGGAAAGGCGAGGGTATGAATGCAGTTACTGCTTTTAGCATGTATCATAACTTCGTTATTTATTCACTGATTTGGTTCGGTCTGATATCAAAATGTGCGGAAAAACACAGCAAGTTCTCTTGGGCATATAACTCAGTTTTGGAAAAAATGTCGGTTACTTCGTTTTAATTTTGGGCAGCCGAGTTAATTGTTTATAATTACGCAAGGAGGATTTCTGATCGTTTAACTTGATCTGGTCGGTGATTTGTAGCATGTTTTATGTTTCCCTCTATCGCAAATGTAAAATCATCCTGTTTAATAGATAAAGCAGGAACTATAATGTGCAAATTATTCTGTTAATTATCACCCTGTCTAAGGACTGAACTTAGGATAAATTATCTAAAATATCAGGAGAAATTTATCAATTATTCAAGCTATAGTCAACATTAATCTCATACATTTTCGAGCGAATCATCAGTCCGACAGACTTCAGTCACAAAACCTTACAGACTTCGATCTTATACCTAATCTATTCATGGCGGTAAAGCTCCTAATCTAGCCTAACCGCCAACAGGCCCTCAAGAACTTTTGTAAAATCATCTCATCAAATAAAAGATGATGCTGCGGCAACGTTGTAAAACGTCGTATGTTTGTTGTATTGAAAATCTCTTAGAGTTTTGTCATTTGTGAGAGCCTTAATCTGACCTACTGATATTCTGTGGCCGTTTAGTAGTAAATGCATATGTATACCTGTTATTAACACTTTGTGCTCCCGTCAAATATAATTTAAAATTATTTTTTTTGTGTCCATTGGAATCTCTCCGGCTATAGTTGCTTTTTTTGACGGGCGACGTGTCAAGTGCAGCTCGCAATTTTTCCTGATTAGTTAGACTTGTAATATTTGGGAAAATGGGCGATAATTGTGTGCTGCCATCATCCCTTAAATCTTGCAGGAAAATTCATTTGAAAACTTTATTTGGGCAACATGTCCATGTGCATTTCACCGTAGTTGTATTAATAAAAAAAAGTTATTTTAAAGTCATAAATGACTATACCATTTATTGCTCTAAAAAAATGGGAAAATCAAATGGCGTATAAGGTGGGAAAGTTGACGTATGTTGAGAACTTGCAGGCAAAATGTGCTGAATTGTGAAAAAACTGGAAATCCAGGAATGGTTGCTGGAGAAAATTGCCACTGAGAAGTAAGATATTGAAGATTCTCTCTGCAGTGAGATTAAGAGCCTCAAACATGAAATTAAATCAAAGGACAGATGTATGCAGCGAGAGATAGGAAGATCGGAAAGTTTTAGGGATGATGCCGTTGACCTTGACTAAAGGTTTGAGAATAAAATAAAATATCAAAATGCATCTGTTTTCGCTCTTCACAAGCAGGTTGCAGAATATCAACAAAGTAAGAACTCCCTTAATGAGGAATTAAAAAAGAAAAGGTCAGGTGTTCTGAACTAATTACAGAACTGCAAAGATTGTCTGAATTAAACAGGAACGTGGTAGTATCAATCCGAATACTGGAAGCAGATAGCAGATTAGCATTGAGGTATGCAGATTAGGAAGGGAAATTAATGGAGCTCAGATGAAAGATGTAGAATCTTCTCTGACCAAACTAGCAGGCCAATATGGGTTCGGATAAATGTTTAGCCAAATCGGAAGGGTATTAAAACTTTGTAATCAACAGGGTAGAAATATTGATAAGTTTATTGGTAGGAAACTTAGGAGCACCAAAATATAAACCTGGTGTCCCTTTCCTCAACATCATCGAGCGCATTGTTAAGCAAATTTCTGATTTTACGAAAGGTGATTTTGTGTTGGTGATAGCCGGGCTGAATGACTTTAAAAACAATTCCACACCAAGCATAGATTTAATAAGCAATAAATTGAAGTTGTGCTCCTGTAGGGGTAGAGGTGGGGTATTATCTTGACCATTAGGAGTGCCTATCTTTCTGCTCGTGTTGACGTTCAGTTCAATAGTGCTGATGTTGAGGGTCTTTGCGCCAGGGTGGTCTCTGATAATAATCTACCTACAGTTTATTATATGATAGTGTATATTGTACCAGATTGTAAAGTGAACGCGTTTGAAGGCTTTTTTTCATCAGGGCAATAACTTCATAATAGTGGGGACCTCAATGTGTCCAAGTTGTCTTTCTATTACAAAATTGGTGTTTCAGATTCGTGCGTTGAGCGATTCTGCATTTTTTTTTATTTTTGTGATATAAAACTTATAACATAATTTTGAATGGTCATGGCAGTCTTCTTGGCCTGGTAAATCAGTACATTTCATTGCATTGTCACGCGATCGCCTGATCCTTTGGTGAAGGGGGATAATCACCACCACTTCATGTTGGTGTCAACTACAGTGTGATTGGTAAACAGAGAGAACTTAAGCTGGATAATTCCTTCAAGTGTGATTATTTTAGAAGGGCTGCCTTTCAACGTTTGTATCAGCTGTCTCTGGATATCGATTGGGAGGATCTGTTGGGATGTACTGATGTGAGTTTGGCGGTTGGGATATTTTATGAAAAAAATTATGAACTCTTTGATGTTACTGTCCACTGTAAGTGTAAGTCCTCAAAAAAGTATCGTCTTTGGTTCAATGACGAAATAATAAGATAAATTGCAACTAAAGAGAAGTTAAGAGATAAAATGGGGTTCTGAGTTCGAAAGAATTAAAACAAATATTTAATAAGCATATGGTTTGTATTTGGTCGGCATGCAGAGGGGAATTGTCTCCGACCCTGGATCTTTATGGCAGTTTATTAATAGCAAAAGGGATAGCACATTTATTCCTGATATGATGTTCTAGGGGGATGACAAGTTTTCCGGTGGAGCTGCCATTGCCGGCGCCTTTGCAAACCACTTTGCTGGTGTCTATGGTGTGGATCCAGAGATTAATGATCGAAATGTATCTGGGCGCATTTGGTCATTGAACATGAATCTGAGTAACATTACATAGGATTACATACTTGAAATATTTAAAAAGATTAAAGTGAGGAGGTCAATCGGTTTGGATGGAGTTCCTTTGTAGGTTCTTAAGGGATGTTTGGAGGCTTTCCTAACCCATTTGCTATGAATTTTTAATTTATACATTGACACTTGTGTTTTCCCAGTCAAATGAAAGAAGGTTAGGGTTTGTCCAGTCTTTAAGAAGGGGGATGAACAGAATGATAAAAATTAAAGGCCACTAAGCGTATTATCAGCCCCGGCTAAAGTCTCTCAATCTCTACTATGTAGGCAGATGTATGGCTCTGTGCCGGATAAACACTCGATCCGTCAACATGTTTTTTAAAGAAGAAAGAAAAGATCAACTACTAGCAACTTGATTAATATTACCCAGTACGTTTCCGATGTTTTGGTCCGTCGAGGTCAGGTTGGCGTTGTGTACACTGACTTTACGAAAGCGTTCGACACAGTTTCTCATTCAATTTTGCCGAGGAGGCTTTGCAATGAGTTTGAGTGTAGTTGATCTATTGTGAAATATTTTGAGTCGTATTTGAATAACCGGACACAATACGTGACCATAGGGGGCCAATACTCGGAACCGTTCATTGCAACATCGGGCATTCCACAGGGATCAAACCTTGGACCTCGTCTATTTTTGATTTTTGTCATTGGCATTGTTGATGCCATTCATTCAGCATTCGTCATGCAGACAATTTGAAAATTTACTTAGACATATCGAGTCGGGAGGACGCCTTGCTGCTTCAGGGTAATCTGAATGGTTTCTATGATTGGAAAATCATTTGCTTCTTAACATTGAGAAATGTAGTATTGTCACATACATCAGAAAATATTATCCTATCATGGTTAATGATAGTATTAACAGGTCTGTATTGTCAAGATTAAGTGAATTTAGAGAACTCTGAGTATTGTTTGATAATCAATTGACTTTTAATACATGTTTCAGATGTTGCCAGTAGAGCAGCTAAGATGTATGGTTTTGTCATGCAAAAGGCGGGAGAATTTAGGGATATTAATTGTATTAGGATGTTGTATTTTTCATTTTGGCGCAGTATTCTTTAATACCCCTGAGTTATCTGGAGCCCCTTTTTATCAATGTCACAGTTCTGTTGTTGAGAAGGTACAGAATAGGTTCCTATGGTTTTTATATTATAGGGAAACAGGTTCGGATGACACCGCAATTAGCAGTCTGTATTACTTAATCGGTACAAGATGCAAATACTATCATATAGAAGGGATATAAATACTTTATTATATCTCTATAAATTGTTGAACTCGCAGATTGATAATTCATCTCTTTTGTCCTTAATATCAATTAATGTGCCTTCCTACACTACAAGAAATCCCACGACTTTTTGTTATCAAGTTACTCCTAGAAACAACATTCATATTAACTCACCCTTGTTCCGAGTATATGATAAGTATGACCGGATACAACAAAGCTGGGATATTTTCGGGGTTAGTTTAATCATTTCAGAAGGGTCTTGTATGACACCATTATCGACTAGTGGACTATCTGTCTTGAAATGACTGAGTCATCTTGACTTATTTTCTTTTATTACATTACTTATAAGTAGGATTGTTAGTGTGTAACTTTGAAGTGTTACATTTTAATTAGACCTGTTCTGTAATTGGTAATTGGATTACTGTTGAGTAGGTAAATAAATCTCTGGCTCGATCCCAAACCTAAAAAGTGTACCCAGTGCCTACGTGCTTCAGAGACAATAACGCTGGGTGCTCTTTTCCATGTTGTAATTCAGCTTGGCCCAATTTTTATTTAAAACCCTTGAGATTCAAGTTTAAGGTCGGTCGAATCTAACTATCCTAAGTAATACAAAATGTATCGCATACATACTTTGTCTCATTAAACTTGGCACGATGCTTATTGTTTAAATTGTATAAATCAAGCTCTCGAATAAAGTATACCTTCAATGGCATATTTCTGTTTTTTTTTAGCTTAGTGAATTCTTTATCACATCTTCTCACTCAAAGAGTCTTAATACCTGAAACCTATATAAGTCCTACACTAACTACGCAGCATCCAGAACAAACTAATCTAGTAAATCATTAAATATAGCCTGTGTGGTAAACGGTCAGTGGTCTACTCCACATAAGCCAACAAAAATTCAGATGCCACGCTCTTATATAGATGGTCAACCCGAGAATAAATTTGTGAAAATATTACTATTTGCTATTTACAATTTAAAACTGGTTGTTTTGGCCTGTAAATTCTGCATGTATTTATATAAGTTATATTATTTGTTTATATATGAATCAAAATACATAATTTAAATTATAAAGGAAAGAAAAGTTGTTTTTGCACCTCAGGTCACTGATTAGTTGCGTACCTTAGAACCTTAGGCCATATAAAATTATTACAAATTGACCTTATGTTGTCATATATTTGAAATTATGGGGACAAATGTTAATTGAAACGATTTTTGTTATTTCAAATGATCAATGGAAAATTACTATGAATAAAATATAGCAAAACGACCGAAGTGTTTAACACATTAGTCCAATTATGCAAACATATTATATAGAAAATTCAAATTTTGAAATCTAAAACCTGACAGACGCAATGTACTGTCTTTATTTACTTTATTCTATTTTTTCTGTCTGAAGAATTACAATGATCCCTATTTGCAAAACTAATCCAAATTTAAGTTTAAGACTGATATATTATGATTTAGAAAGCGGGAGGTTAGCGTATCAGTTAAGACTAAGCGTAAACTAAAATTAAAATATGAATAAATAATATAAATATAGTAGTCAAGTATTAAAAACTACATACATCATATCGAGCAGTACTGCATAACTTATTATTTAGAAAGTCCTTCAATAAATAATGTGCTTTTTCCAGCAATAAATCCTCTTAGCAAGTTTAAACAGCTTCATTCTATTTGTATACCGTATACCTCTGGATAGATGATGAGATAGAGAGGACATATTATGTAATACGCCGTTCTCTTTAATTGCAAATTGCAAGGCAAAAAAGTTTTATTACTTTATTAGACTCCTTTGGTTATCGCTAATAGCTTATAGTCGTCTACATCAATTTTTCTAAGTTTTTAACATATTTAAGATAAATCGCCCTCCACTCTTCCATTATATTGGCTTTTGACCAGTCACAGGGATATTTGTGTTGAATACCACTGTGTACCTTATTTTTTAAAGGTAGCCACGAGTTCTCCATAAAATCGAGGTCATGAAACTATTTAGCAACACGTAGGTAGTTATAAAGTAAACATTCACATAATGTGTGTTTATGGTTAATACCATGATCAAAATGGCAGTTCTAGTTATTGATATCCATTTTGCTGCAAATACTGCTTATATCTAGTTCATGTTGTACTCAATAAAATATATAGTGTCTTATTTCAACAGATAACATACAATTCCATAATATGACGCCACCTCCACGATGTTTTACTCCAGCTTTAATACTTATTATTTAATTCTTATTATTTTATAATTTTTTTCGGAGGGTAATTTTTCTATCAGATCCCAATATATAAATTTTTACATCATCTCCAAATATGAGTAACTTCGAAAATAAAATTTAGGATGTTCGCAGAGAAACTATCCTCTTTAAAGTTAATTTTTTTACTAATGAATCGTTTTTTTCTCGCCTCTTTAAACATAATAGATATTTGCAATACAAGTGAGTTAACTGCATCATTAAGATACGTATATAGATACACGTGTGCATCTCACAAGTATATTAATGAGATTAACTCACGTGTGCTATGCAATATTTTATCTATACCCGACTATAAAAGTTACTTAAATTTACGCTTCTGGTCAATATGTCGCGATCTGCTTTTGTTTGTCAGATAGTTATATGCATTACCTGGCGCGCGGAAGCAAGGAAGGATATATGCTTACATATTTAGGACCCTGCGAGCGGTATCAAGGACTAAATAGGAATTGGTAATGATAATATTATTCATTAAAAGAAAATGGAAGCTTTTTAAGCAGGCGACAAGAGTAATTATTGTGGGTAAGCCTTGCGCTTCTAAAGATACCGTAATTCTGCGTTTTATGGTCGAAAAGAAAGATTAAATAAATCTAATATATTAGCTCATACGGCGTTGGTCGGCGTATCGACTTCATATAACCTGTTCAATGGTACAGAAGTTTGGGTTATATACAAATGTACAGAATTGGTGACAATTGGAATACCAGTACTAATATGAAACATGAAATCAATTACAACTTACATTAAATATGTAAGTCAATTCGATATTATATTATGAAATGTGGTGTCGTCCACACAATCTAAATATATGTAGTTATAAGGGTTTACATAGGAATACATACGAAAGTTCCACGGTAGACTATAAAATACGGTATAGGGCACCAAAACAATATACAGTGCGTCCGTAAAGTAAGGAATAAATTCATTATCTCATAAACCACAATTTTTTTT
>MU182970.1:52148-63661 GCA_016904865.1 Pissodes strobi | reverse complement strand
TTTTTTTTTTAAACTTCTTTGTAGTTGTAGCTAAAACTTTTACGCTGGTGACACCTAGAAAATGTTACAAATAAAAAAGTTTTTCGCTGGTCGAAAAGCAGCTTATTCAAAATATAAACATTCAAGTTTATATACCATTTAAAAAAAATAAGAACAAAATACAATAAAAATATTATGACTGTGGTCTTTGCTTAAATGTTATTTATCCTCTCATGAAAAATTATTTTATTATACAGAGTATTTTCAGAGTTATGAGGTGTTATGTATAAAAAAGTGGGAAAATTGTTTTATTAAAATTTCCGACTTTTTTAGCTATAAAAAAAGTCTAAACCAATAAAAAAAGTCGTAATCACCCATTTCATATAGCCAGGAACATAGGTAAACATATTTTAATGGTCTGAACTGGTTATACCTCAAAAATTTTTTTTTGAAGAAGGAAGCGACTTTTTATTTGTATTTTACTCCACTATGTCCAATTACGTTAGTAATCGCCACTACATACATTATACGGGTGTTTTTAAATTAAGTCTATACTATTGCTAATTCTGTTATTATTATAAATATTGAGGTAGATATGATCTTGGTTAAATTAGGAAACTAGTAGCATTTTTACCACTGATTAAATGAGTGGAAATGACAAAAATAATTGAACGTCTATTTGAGGTGTAGCTAAATTATCTAACCCTTTTAAAATGGGGTTCCTGCACATTTTTAGACAATACGCTAGCATTTTTTTTCTCCTTAAAAAAAGTTCTAATTTTAATTCGAATTTGAAATAACAGAGATATTCTCATGCTTTCGTTCTTAATCTAAATAATTAACCATCTAAAATTAAAATGTAAAAGAATAAGCCATGTCAGCATTTAATTTTTTTCTTCATCTTTATTTTCATCACAACTTTATTCTGAATCTAACAAAAAATAAAAATTTTAATAAGTTGCTCTGGATATCATTTCTTTTTCATGATGGCTTATTTTATGAGCTTTGTTAAATTTAGCATTTTTACCATCGATTAAATCAGTGGAAATGATAAAAACAATTGAATGTCGATTTGTGATATAACTAAAATATTTAACCTTTTTAAAAAGGAGGTCCCGCACATTTTTAGACGATTCGCTAGCGATTTTTTTCTAGTCAAATAAGTTCCAATGTACTTACTAATATTCTAAAATTTGAAAATAACGGTGATATTCTCATGCTTTCGTTTTTAATCTAAATAATTAACCATCTAAAATTGAAATGAAAAAGAGTAAGCCATGTCAGCATATTGGTAATTTATTTCTTCATCTTTATCTTTATCACAACTTTGCTGTGAATTTAACAAAAAATAAAAATTTTTATAAGTTGCTATGGATATCATGTTTTTTTTCATGATGGCTCATTTAATCATGTCAATAGTGCTAAATATTTTTGCATTATTTTCAAAATTACTTTAGAATTAGCCCTATGGTAATTTATACTGCCTATGTGCAGTTTCTGTATAGGAAATCGAACAAGATCGAATCTACAGCATTAGAAATACACCATCTATATCTATGACTAATTTAAAGCTAATGATGCTATTAGTAAGTGTAATTATTTTTTTTATTTTTAACACGAAATGAATCTGTTTTAGCAAAATGTACGTAAGTAATTTTTTACCTTTATATTTATTTATCGCTTATGATAATGTCACTCCTAATTTTAATTTTATCACAAAAATTGACGAGTATATTTGTTTTCTATTTTTCGAGTGTTTTATTTATTTAAGCAATCCACACCCCTCAAACAAATTTAAAAATAGATCACAGGTTACTGGAAGCTATTTTCCACATTTTTTATATCAACTTTAGAAAAGTACCATTTTAGATATTTTTTACATAAATCAATGAGCCTTAAACGAAATAATAAACAATTTACACTTTGCAAGGAGATTCTTTGGATTCTGCTTAGGTTATTTCAGCCCCTTTTACCTTCACTAAGGAAATAAAATCATTAATTAACTAATCACTCGACCGGAAAATAAAATCTCCAATTATGTTCTTAGAAAACTGTCGGAAACCGCTTAAAGAAAGTCTAACGAGGTCTTGCCGAAATGTTCTACTATAATTTTCAACCCTTCAGAGTAGTCGATGATAAAACATTGAGACGTTTTTTAACAGCCAACTGATTATAAAAATGTTGTTGCCAAGTATGTTTTGTGAAGACATAGTTTAATGCCTTATTATCTGGCTTACAACTGATTGCTGGACGTCATTTAACAATGAAATTTCATGGCGATTTCAGTGTATTTCTTAGATAAGATTTGGAAATACAATCAGCACATTTAAACTGTTCAGATTTTATGAAAGCTATAATTCTGAGAATGTGGCCGCAGAACTTGGATTAGTAGCAAAATATTGGGAACTGAAAAAAAGAAAGAATATTTAGTGCAAAACTAATTTATTTCACAACAAAGTGCTTTCGGCGGTTAGGCCATCATCCACGTTGTACGTCAGTTTATAACAGAGGGTTGATCAAAAGAAATTGTGAAACCACATCACAAGAACCAACAATTTAGTTTGTTGCAGTTAACAAAATTTATAACAATGCGTTATAATTCTGGAGATCGAGACCTCTCAACAGTTCATTTTATAAGGCGCCTCCATGTTATATGTTTTTTTGTGTATATGTTTAACCTGAAAATACAGCCTAGAGTGAAGCAGGAAGTTTAAAAGTTGGTGCCATAAAAAAAATTACAATTATAAGGAGTGTAGGAAACAAATTACCGGTGGTATCACCCATTTTGAAGAAACTGCTCTTCACATTAAAAATATAAAGAAGGCCAAAATACCCCAAAAAGTGTACATTTACTGCGACAGGTATATAAAAAAAAACAATAGCAATTAATACCTACCAGGCAGAGATGAAAACCATTATGATTTCGCACGAACATAATTTGCCTTTCCTTTTAATGGAACATTTACCTAAACTTTTGCAATCAGTTTGCCCTGACCATATTGAAAACAAGAGATTGTTTTGCAGCAGAAGTACTACAAACTTTGGCAGAAATAATTATTAATGATTCACCAGCTTTTTCGATTATCATAGACAAACGTACGGATATTAGCGCTCAAAAAACATTAGTTATTGTTGTAAGGTTCTATGATACTCGCAAAAAGGAAGTGAGTGATATTTTTTTGGAATTTCTGGAAATTTCAGCGGGAACCGATCAAGAAATATATAAAAAAAAAACGATGGCACATTTGAATAAAAATAACATTAATACAAACAAAGTGATTGGCTTGACAGCAATTAATGTCATGTTATGATGGAGAATATTAATGGATTCAAAGAGATAATTCAAATATTTTTGTATTGGGATATGTGTGTCATATGCTCATCAGTAGCTGCTCGCAAGTTACGAAGATTACTGGAAGAGTTTGCCAGAGGCATATATAACTATTTTTCTAATACCAGCAAATGGCATCGATTTTAACAGAGTGTCGGGCCTTTTTGGAAGAGAAACCTCATCGAATGCTGAGACCAAGTCTGACAAATGGTTATCTTTTCAGGTAAGTATTTAAAGATGAAGGGAAAGAACCAGAAATGTCTTCGTTTTTAAACTCAGTAAATTTAACTTTAATGTTCAAACCGATTTTTTTACAAAAAGTGACATAGCTGATATTTTTAGTTTTTTTTTTGTTTTTACTTTAGGCAGCGGTAAACAGAATTTTACAGCACTGGTATTAGTTTTTCAAGATGTAGTGTTAGGAGAAAATTTAAAAAGTGTTGAAATTATTCTAGAAAATTTAAAACCTTCTGTGATTTAGGTATATTTCAATTTCTTATCATGCATATTAGCGATTGTCAATAAATTGGCGGTTGAGTTTCAAAGCGAACATTGTAAAATCTTTGCTTCAGGTTCAAGGATTAAAGCTTTGTATAGATCAATTTTACGAATTTTCTTAAAAAAATTATACATTGACCAAACTTCTTTGGATCTAAGTTAATTGATCCCAAAAGCCGGAGAAGTTTTCTTCCTGCAGAAGAAATGTATGTTGGTGGTAATACTCAGCTGCTTCTTACTAATTAACTAATATTGACCAAACGTTAGTAAAAAATTTTAGACTACGTAACTTAGATTTTTATACTGAACTAAGCAGCCAAATATGAAAAAGATTTTGTTTTGTGCCTCGTTTAGCCCAGAACATGCTCTCTGTGGCAAAACACCTTCAATTTCGCAGAGTGTTAATCTATTTCCCCAATTAGTTCAAGACATTCAAGAACTTGATACAGAATGGCGACTAATTGTAGACTGTAAAGAATTAATAATATCTAGAGACCTTGAATTTGAAAAACTTATGTTAGAGTATTTGAGCTAAAAAATGTTTTGAGCTTTTAAATGTTTCCAAATTGGCGAAAGGTATAATGGGTCTACCACATTCCTCTGCAGGGGCAGAAAGGCAGTACAATTAAGAGCCAAAACCGGGAATCGCCTCTTAATAGCAAGTTCTGATGCAATTTTGCACTCAAAAAATCTAATAAAACACAAATTCAGCTATTCTTGTAAAGTTTATTTTATACAGATTTTGTCAATGTTTTATTGTTCTTATTATTTTCTCCTAGCTGTTTGTAATGTAAATAATATTAGTGATTTATTACCAAAGAGGCACATTATACATTTGAATTAATAGATATGTGTAGATAGTTTAAAAAGTATTTATTTAGCTAAATCAATATTTCATATCCTTATTTTGTTCAGATTTTTTCTTATATTTTATTGATTTGGAGTAATAAACTTCGGACCATTGACGAGAGCAAGGAGGGATATGACGAGCAGATAAAGAACCAGCTTCTCAACTGTCCTAACGGATCAAGATCTTTTCGGTCAGTTGCTAAAGCTGTCAGTCAGGGTTTCTCAAAGATGTCAATCCCACTACTGACCAAAGCGGCCAGACTGACCAATAGCGGAAACAGCCAAAGAAAATGCGAACATTCTTGTCGAAATATTTGCATCAAATTCTACCTTAGATCGTCAAGGAAAGACTCCCTCAACTATCCCGAGAGTAAACTCCTTAATGCCAGATCTGGTATTTCGCCAACGCGAAGTGAAACGAATACTCAAAAGCCTAGGCACTAAAAAGGCTACAGGACCGGATGGCGTTCCAGCAATAGTGCTTAAGAAATATGCTGCTGAGCTAACAGCTCCTCTATGCAGGCTGTTCTCCCTATCATACAGAACTGCAAACTTTCCTTCTAGCGGCTCTTGTTTCCTGATAATTTCAAAAGTTATAGTTGCCATGCGAACCTTAAACCCATCGTCCAATCGCTGCCACCCACATTCGGCATATTTCTGACTCACATGATCGAATTTTCTAAGCCCATAGCAGGCATTCTGATTTTTTTGTAAAGTTTCTTTATCTTTATTCAGAATTGCAGGCCAGTACGACGCACATTGCAATATGAAAGAGCAGAAAGAAAAAGGGTATCACACAGACGTAGCTTTATATTAGTATCATTCAGGCTGTCTTTATTTAGATATAGATGTTTAAGTTTACAGTACGAAGTTTGAACCAGCCTATTTACATGGGAACCAAATTTTAGGTCAGAGTCGAACCAAAGTCCTAAATTCTTAGCACATTAACTGAACTTTAACTTTGTGTTATTTAAAGAAATCTGAAAATCAGCACTCTGGAATATAAACGCCTCTGATGATCCCAATATCAACATGGGTGTTCCTATATTGTCATGTAAAACCAAATTATGAGCATTACCTTAAAGGTAAGCGCAGACTAGCTAGAGCCGAATGAGCCGCACGCGCCGAACGAGCCGAAACAAAACATTGTAACACTGTGTTGAACGAAGGCAATTCGACTCTTGCGGCTCCGTATGGTCTGCGCAGCATATTAAGGTCCTTTACACAAATAGAGCATGTAAAAATCGACCTCCCCTACCGTTTTGCTCGCTACGGGGGCTCAAGAAAAGGAAACTAACCAGGTGCTAACCCAAACTAACCCAAGACATACCCAAAATCAAGAAAAAAACTGTTTAGAAACATAATCATAAAAAAAAATAAAAAATAGCAACGGGGTTTGAACCCGGGTGAGACCCAACCATCTAAACCTCTCGACCACGAGAGCTCTTGCCCCAAATTGATTGCATCACGAAGACATATTGTAATACGAGATGGATCGACCAATAGGAGAGGTCGATTTTTACATAGTGCTCTATTTGTGTAAAGGATCTTAAAATGCGTCTGCGCACCTTCGTTCAACACAGTTTTATAATATTTTGTTTCGGCTCGGTCGGCGCGTGCGGCTCGTTCGGCTCCGCCCAGTCTGCGCTTACCTTTACTCTCCAGAACGCATACATATTACGCACTGATATCTATTCCGAAATACCTGTACCGCGTAGGTATTTTGTACAAACTCTAGAATCAGGGTTGGATCTCTTGTGTTGTTTGAGACCCCCAGATAGTTAAACGTGGCTGATGATGGATATAAGGTTAAAAACCAATCTCACGAGACACTTCTGTGCCGCAATCAAAAGTAGTATCATCATGGTCGTTTTTCATATATTAAACTTAAGAAATTTTAATAGCAAGAACTAAACGGAGTATGATTATCTATATTTTTTCACTTACTAGATATATTGTTATATGCAATTTCTTATGCATCAGTAAAATGGTTTTCACATGGCATAACTTGCATTATAAATCATTGTACTAGGTAATTACGAATATTTCAATTAAGATCTAGACCCTTATTTTAGTTTTTTTTATCTAGTTCAGTAAATTAATAGACATAATGAAACAAAGAAAACACATAATTATTTTGTACGTGCACAGGTGTCAATAAAAGCCTATATTTAGCAAATATCATAAATACTTCACCCTAATCAGTTTCTCTATTCCCAAAACGCTTCTCCTTCTTTCTGCTATAATCTCATTTTTTAATAACAATAAGAGTAAATCAATTTTATCGACACGAGATATTGTAGCGAGCCCCCGAGATGTTTCCCCAATGATTAATTATACACTGAAGTCTCAAGTTTTTCCCTTGTTCAACCGAGATTTCACCTTAAGGGCTGGTAATATCTATTAACATAAATCATCAATGAAAGACTGAATTTCATTTTTACTGACAAGCTTGGGAACAGAATGTTTTTTTCTAATGGTTTTGGTAATAGATGCCTAAATATCACAAATAATTTAGGTAATTTTTCACTTATTCTAAAAGCAAAAGGTTAATTTATATTTCGGACTAAATGTATCCAAATTAACGGCAGAATAAGTGAACCATAACTGTTTACAAGTTGTGATGTTTCTTTCTACTTTTACGAAAAAGGAAACTGAGGGCAATTAGAACTTGAGTCTCTTTTACAGAACTCCGATGTTTACACTAGTTGCTTTGTTAATAATTATTTTAAATTAGTACTGAAAAATTAGTAGCAAACATGCGGTGCTCCACTGAATAGGTTTTAATAATCGGTTTTAAGAAAATTGTCCAAGAAGGGTTTCAAATATTGTGAAAAAGAAAAAAAAACTTACATTGAGATCCTTCATCTTTTTAGGTCAATATGTCTTACCTATTTAATATCACCATATTCAAACTTCGGGAGACTTTCTTATCACTTATACTCATTTTCAAGTGAAAAACCCTTTAAATTTGGTAATACTTTCAACGTTTTACTACCGCATTTTAGTGACACAATAATCTATTCACGCTAAAGCTTATTTAAATTACATAAATTATGGCGAGAGTCGAGAGTCCTTTTGTGCGTATAGTCTTAAAAGAAAAATTGTCGCTTGGAAAATCTACTTTAGGGAAATTAAAAGCGTGCGGTGATAATATTGCTACTATAATTTACCTCTCACATAAATTACAAGTTTTGAAATTAAATAAACCTCCCTGACATTTATTTTCTTTTTTATCTTTTAATAAAATGATATTTAGAATCTCTTACAAAATTCATTTTTTTCTGGCGTCTCACATTAGCACATACTTATTTCTGAAATAAAATAAAAATATCTTATAAGCTTAACTATTTTTTAAATAAGTTCTTCCTGTCGGGTTTGATTGCAAAATTAAGCGAAGTAAAATTTAGCATATAATATTTGAATACTCCATCATAAGTTTCCGAAACTATATAATTAAAGCATGTTCGTCTATACTAACACTATAAAGGCAACGTCTAGCCCTTTATATCCAGTCTTCCACTTATTGGTTCCTGTTTAACAAACTTGACTTTGTTCAGCTGTCATTGACTTTTATTTAAAATCATTGAACATTCTATCGAAATGGCTGAGTTTAAGTGTGATTCCTGCCAGAGAAGCGTCGCAGGAAAGGATAGCCCACCAACAGTAACAAAATCGATTTCGACCGACCATACAGATAACCATGACATAGTAGTTATTACTTCTCCTAAAATCATTACTTCTCCTAAAGTCATTGCTCCCACACCTCACATATCCCCATAAAAAAAGACTGGCATTATGTGGTAGTATTCAAGAGCCCACCTCCTTATACAGCAAACCAGCTTGCACACTATGCCAAAGAAAAACTTGGAACTACTGACTTTATCCGATACTCTCCAATGCTGAAGAATAAGGACTGCTTACACTCCGATCTCAAGGTTGGTGTGCAGAAAAAAGCCACCTAAAGCAGCTTAAGTACATAAGTATGTGGCCGTCGGGTACTGAAATAGTCACTACCAATTCATCTTTAACACCTTTAAAGATATCGCCGCCTTCGTTCACTGGCTATCAACATTTTGTAACAGACACTTTGGACGGCCTAAACCTACCACCACACTCTGTCTCAACATCTGTACATATACCTGGAGGGGTGAGGTTTCTTGGGGTTGGTTCTGATAGTGAAGCTTTGGCTGCCTGTAAGTCTCTTGCGCTAGAGAATTTGGAGGATGTTGTGGAGAATAGTGCGAAAAAGGATAGTGGGCTGCATATGGACCCGATGACTCCACCTACGCCTACGGTATTGGTTCTGCTGAGGTTGAAACGGATCTCTCTGCCTTCAGGTCTTTCTTTTCATCGGAGAGACTTGAACACCTTCAGAAGATTAGGGAAAGTCATAGCAATTATTTTGCTTCTGGCTCTCCTATTTGACGGAGGAATTTGTAGGTAGATTGACGCGAACAGAGGATCAAGATCAAGCCCCTCTGAAAAATTGGATGACGGCCAGCTTAGTGTTTTTCTTATTAATATTCAGTCCATAAGACACAAAACCCGATGAATTATTTCTTTTATTAGAAAAGCTTAATTTTCCAGAAATCATTGTCATTACTGAACCTGTATGAAAAGAATGCGGGCAAAAAATGTTCTCGCATATTTAGATGTTGTCACATTTTTTTCCCAATAATCCTAATTTATTTTCGGTCTAGTTCCCTATAGTGGATTTACATATTTAAAATTCCTACTTGAATACTTAATTTTGTTATTTTCCTTAATACTACTGTCTTCTATTATTTACTATTTTATTTACACAGGCAAATCCGGAATAGGTATACTGTGTATATTTTATTCGCCTTCAAGCTATTTAAAATACGGACAACGGGCAACAGTGCGACGTTTACTTGATTTTTAGAGGAGAGGCAGTTTCTTGATTGGTGGCAAGGTATATTAAATACACTTTGACCCTAGACAAACACCTAACTTTTTTTACATATTTTAAAATTTCAGCAGCGACTTGCTTTAGCCATTGGCGTGGAAATTGTATTATTTGGTTTGTAGGGTTTGGTGATATATAGGTTTTGTCGATTTTGCAAATTCTCTTTTTTCACTAGAAAGGGGGTGTCCTATAGAGTAGTTTAAGCCAAAAAAATCGGAGGATCCGCTACATTTGAGCCGAAAAAATGCCCTCAAAGTTCCAGTTCTGACACAAATTTTCAGCACCACTTCACAAAAGCACTAGAAATATATACAAAACACATTTGAAAATCAATTTTCGGGTGAAAATATTAACTAGGAGACATTTGCGTCGAATGAGAGACCTCCGTTTTGTTCCGGTCCTAATTTAAAGCGACTCATAGCCCCATTAAACAAAATAAAATTTTACTTGTAGATATCCAACCGCTCAGGACACTTCCAGGTAGGCGCAGTGCCCGACACCTCAACTTTCCGATTTCGATAGATATGATTAGCTGGTAGTGAATAAGCTGTGCTATAAGTGTCTCCACTCTGTTTTCTATTTAGGTGAATGGTTTTGTTTTATGGCAGTAACACACACACTAAAGGGAGATCCTATGGTGCTCGACGAGCGGTGTGTGCGAAGATGTTGAATGACACGGTTAATTAGGGGGAAGCAGATGTCCTGGGAGCATATTCGGATGTAATAGGCAAGATGTCCATTCGGCAATGCCGAACGTTTCTTCATATGTGACGTGCACGGTAGCATTTAGTCGGATGTCGTGACTGTTACATAAAATCAACAAATAAGTATTCAATTATTTAAACACTTCATGCATGGACTTCCGCTCGCTTCGCTCGCTACGGGGGCTCAACAAACAGAAACTAACCAAAACTAACCCAAAATAAAAAAATAAAATAAAAATTTTGGGTTAAATTAGTTGGTTAGCAATTGGTTAGTTTCTGTTTGTTGAGCCCCCGTATAGCGAGCGAAGCGAGCGGAGGTCCATGCATGAAGTTTATTAATAATTGAAAACTTATTTGTTGATTCTATGTAACAGTCACGACATCCGACTAAATGCTATCGTGCACGTCACATATCAAGAAATGTTCGGCATAGCCGAATGGATATATTGCCTGTTACATCCGAATATGCGTCCTGGGAGTGAGTTCCAGAGTGATTCAGTGCACCAGACAAAGGAGTTCTTGTAAAGCGATGTTCTAGGTGTTTCCAGTTGTACGACGAACCGGTGCGCTCTTGCCGTCTATCGTGACTGTCTGGCAGGGGTGGGATAAAGCGGGCCAAATCCTGGGAACATCTGCCGTAAAAGTAGCAGACTATCCAGATTCCGGGTCAACTCCGCCGACAAGACGCACAACTCTCTTCTGAACCGAATCCAGTAGCTTTAGGGTGTGCTCTGGTGCGGCACCCCAGATGTGTGAACAATATTCCAAGCACGGTCTTATTTGCGCTTTGTAGAGCAAGATCAACTGCTACGGTTTATACAGTTTTTGTTGCGAAATAGCGTACCAAGCTTCTGGGAGGCTGATTTTGCGATGTTAGCAACGTCGTCATGCCAGGACATATTGCTGTTGACCAAGACACCCAGTAGTCCGATTGTGTGAAGATGAAGGGATGGTCGATCCTGCCATAATAATATCATGGCCCGCCGTATAGGCCCTCTTGGTAAACGTGGCTGCTTGGCTGATTTTTCAATGTGCATTTGCATTCATTAATCGGAATAAAAGAGACACTCATTCAATTACACTATTCCTTTGTATGTACACGGTGATCATTTATAATGTCCCCCCCTCTTAACTTTTTTGTTTTTCGCATTAGACAAAAATGTTAAATATAAAAGTTGTGCAGAATAATGTAAGCTTTTTGCAGAATACATTTATATATATA
>MU182970.1:0-51748 GCA_016904865.1 Pissodes strobi | reverse complement strand
TTAAAATGCGAATATGTCGAAAACTATTACATTTAGGTATAGGACATCTTATAGAAAAAATATTCAGAAATCTCAGGAGATCCTAAAAAATTAACAATATACAGGGCGTTCCATTTAAAAAAATATAACTTTAACCTGTCACTCATTTCTGCAACACCTTGTATCTATATAAATGTATTCTGCAAATAGTTTACATTATTCTGCACAACTTTTGTATTTAATATTTTTGTCTAATGCGAAAAACAAAAAAGTTAAGAGGGGGGACATTATAAATGATCACCGTGTATATATTCGTCAAATATCTCACTTCATACATGTCCCTCCGCTCGCTCCGGGGGCGCAACCAAACAAACCCTATCCAAACTAACCCAAGACATGCCCAAATGAAGAAAAACAAACTAAAAAATATTTGCATTTTCGACTGACAAATTTTATTTTATTTTTTGATCTCCGGCATGCCTTGGGTTAGTTTTGTTTGGTTGCGCCCCCGGAGCGACCGAAGCGAGCGGAGGGTCATGCGTGAAGTGTAATATTAAATATACTTAAATAGTAAACAAACACTGTTATTCCCATAAGAAAATGTGCAACTTTTGGAAACACTGTGCCAGACCCCCGGTGTCGGTTACTAAAATTTCATTATTCACACAATTTCAATATTTTCACGTTACACCTAGGAAAGTCGTAGTGGAAGTTTGCCCTTCTAGGGCAATCTAGGCTCAAATCGCGGATATTTTTTCGGCTCAAATGTGGCGGATCCTCCGGTGTTTTTGGCTTAAACTACTCTATGGGACACCCCTTTTTCTAGCGAAAAAAAATTGCAAAATCGACACAACCTATATGTCGCCAGATCCTTAATGTGATGATATCTTTTAATATTTTTAACCATTCTTATATTTTTCTTGCATTTGGTGATTATTATACGCGGTTAACTAATTTCTATATTTTCGGATACCTCTCTGAACTCTATTCTAAATTAAAATTTTTATTTAAACAATTCTGAACGTGCTATAAAGAGCGTTTTGGAACATACTTGCTTCAATATAGCCTAACTTTAAATACAAAAATTGAACGCTAAAGATTTTATATTCGGATTAGCTACGATAAACCCTTTTTTTCCAAGTTAAGCGACGTCATCGATGATGTAGATACAAAACCTTCGGGAAACGAACTCTACTTATTACTACAACATATTTATGTAATACATGCAACAAATATCATAGAACACTAGCCTTATTATAAAAATGAGATATTATTATTATATGACATATTTTGTACTATAAGACTGTAATATATAAAAAAACTATAATTAATTTTGACGTCTTAAACTAATCAGTATTATCAATAATAATATGGTAAGAATAACCTCGCGCGCCTATGAGAAGAGAAGGCAAGATTTTTTTACGTGCTAGTTCTCTGCCCCTCAGTCGTCGTTAAGGTTCACTCGCTTGGCGCACTATACTCATGAAGCAATAATGTACACATATAGCAGCCAGCCAGCGCTAAGTTACACATATTTCTACATGCAAAACTTGGATTATCATGTTGTGATTCTAGTGTTCGAATTATTAGATGTTCGTATTAAAGAGTTGACACTGTATTTTATAACAGAAAACTTTAAAACTGACTTTTTAAATTTATTTAACCATATTTTTTACTATTGTGTAATTTTTTACATCAATTGCAGAATCCCGGAGCAGTTTTCAACATAAATAACCAACGCAGGAAAGCTGCAACTGTGAGAGCTTTGACCACATCAGATTTGGCAGAAAAGACAAGAGGTTAATAATTGCAGATATGCAGATAAACCGATTATAAACCGAACAGGCATTTATTGAAAAAGAATACTCCTTAAAAATAAAACTTCTTGAAATGGAAATAGAAAGAAAAATGCAAAAATAAAATTTTCAAGTTTTATATTCATTCTACTCTAGTTGTCATCTTTGTTCTTCACTTTAAATGTTAAGGTTTCATTTGATGATAATGGATTTTCAGTTAGTGAACTAGTATAGAGTTGTTCCAGGGTTTGACAACTATTTAACCTTCCTCTAAAGTGATATTATGAAAACAAATACATATAATTTTCATGTGTTAAGTTGGATATGTTTTTTATTTTAATAAAGCTATTTTTACTACACAATCACAATAGGATACAAATTATTTACTATAATAAGTTGTTAACTAAACTAAGGTCCAATTTAAATACAATTATTTTTTTTCTGACAATTTAATTTGGTATAATTTTTGAACTAAATAACTAGGTAATCTTTGTGATTAATTTTTTTTTTATCTGATTTAAGTTCGACGGAGTGTAACAAAATTACTGTTTTCACAGTTTACAATAGTTTTTCTTTTCATGCTGCTATATTACACGAAAAGCAGTCTTTCACAAAAACAAATTTGAGTAGTTTAGTTGGATACGACTATACCTACAGTATGAACATTCAATAATTTTAAATTCTTAAATTAGCAAAGTAATTAGGATCTATTAAATTTCTTGTATATTGTAAACCTTGTGGCTGATCTGGTCTTGGAACATTTGCGATCTGTTGTATCTGAAGTAAATAGTTGAAATGGTCATTATTCATATGTTCCAATGGAGGTGGGCCACCATCATTAACATCAATCGCTATGTTGTGTAGGATTGCTGTAGATACAATAACAACAAATGAAGTTTGCATTTTACATCTTAATCCATATGCCAAGACTGGGAAGCGTCTTTTCCACACGCCAAACAGTCTTTCAATGGTATTTCTTGTTCGTATATGCGACTCATTATATAATTGTTCAGCTCTAATTGTAGGGTTAGCTAGTGGAGTCAAGAAGTATGGTCTAACTGGATATCTCGAGTCACCTACAAATAGCCAATAAATATACCTATCAGATTTGCACTCTACAAATTAGGCGTTAAAATAGAAGAAATTATGCTTAACAAATGGCTAGTGAGCCAGTTTAAAAATGTTCTAGCTTTGAACAAATAACATTTTTTGTATCAAATCCTATGAAACTTACAATTAGTATATCCCAAAGGGAAATAATCCTCCCGTCCAAAAGTTAAATGTAATGACATATTTACCTAGAATAACAGTATTTTTAAACTCTCCTCCCTCAATTCTAGCTCTTATTCTGCTATTTGCAAAGATTGTAGCGTCATGTGTGGATCCTGGGCACCTAGCGACAATATCCATTATGTTTAAATCACTGCTACCCACAACTTGAGTATTTATCGAAAAATACCCTTTTCGATTTCTATATATATCAGCATCAGCCCCTCCTAAAAATAATAATTTTATGAGAAATGGTAGGTAGATAATGTCATGTCGCTCCATTACTGTGAATAGTATATGTCAGGGTAAGTATATACCAATGAAATTTTAAAAATAATAAAAAATTATATATTATGTGTGGATCCTAATGCGAAAGAAAATAAAACCAATAGTTAAAAAAAGATTCTAGCAAATGAAAGTAATTTTACTTATTTGCAGAAAAATGTTGGATATTCAATGGTTAATATATGAAATAAGTTGCCATTACCATTCAGAAAAAAACCAACAAAATTGAAAATACTACTCTGGAATATTAGTACTTACCAGGTGACTGTATACGAATGTGAGTCCCGTCAATGCATCCCAATACTTTTGGGAACGATGCTATTTGAACAAAATTATGTTGTGTTTGTATTAATTCATTTGGTTGAGGCACTCTTAAATATCTTGGATGAAGACGTCCTATTGCCATGGACACCTTTAGGATTATTCTTGAAGCTGTTGTTAAATGAATACTCATAAAATCAGCCACAGAAGCCAAGTGACCATTAGATGCATAAAACCGTAGGCATGTCAGTAATTGCTTCAAAGGCGACACACATTTATTCTTTAAAAAAATCAATATAGGTACGAAAAATATATTTAAAAGTGTTCTTAAATAAAGCTTAGCTTATAGCACCATAAATCCAATGTATACATTAAATGTTAAGAAATTCAGATCTATCTGCCTTTGACCAGAGAATGAATAAGACGTATTTATGAAACTATAAGCAAAGCTGTATGTTTTTTGGTGATAAAAAATGTAAATTTGAAAGAATTTTATGTAATTTGAGGCCATTGTACTAACATTTCGCTAGGAAAGGACAACTCATCTTCAATTTCATGTAAAACATTGAATACGGTAGCTTTTGTTATTCTAAACCTTTGAAAAAAAGTCAACTCGTCCATATCATCATAGTAATTTGATCTTTGATATATCTGTCTTGGAAATCCATGCTCTATTATTTCAATGATATCTAGATCATCTTCCAAGAAGAAATCATCAAAATCCATATTTTTAAAGAAAATCGACACCGATAGCCACAGATCCCCAAAAAATATCCACATACAACATATAAGACGAAAACGTCGTGAAAATGTGAAAATTTAGGTTACGTATTTATTTTCGATCTACTATTTTATATCAAGTCAAAATGCGCAAACGCCAACTCGTGATTTAAAATCTAACCCATCAAAAACCAGGTGTTAAAATTTGTGTGTTAACCCTTTGTTTGAAGTACGGTGCAACGAAGAAGAAAGAGTTAACCACAGATTAAGCCTAACCTAGGGTTAACTCGATACGGTGGAAATAGCCGTTAATAGAAGTAATTTACCTCATGGAGGTACTATGATAATGTCTACTAACAACGACTTTTCGGCAGTGACTAAGTTCGATAATTTATTGTGTGAGAAAGTATTTGACCTCTATCTTGTATATATATTTATAGAGCACCTGACGTTGACATGCATTACTGAGCTTGCTTGAGTCCCTGCCTTTAACCCTTTAAGTGAAACTGGTTAATTTTTAATTTTGTGTGGCGACCTTAATGTTGACTTTTCTAGTCTGTGTACTGCTTAAGAATCCCTTCGGTCCATTTTCGACTCCTTTGGTATTATCATGCATATTAACTCGCCATCTAGAATAACTAAACCTAGTTCTAGTACTATAGACTATGCCGTGTCATCTTTTGATCCTGAATTCGTTGGCTGTGCTGTCTTTAACTCGGATTTCTCTGATCATGAGGCAGTATTAACAGAATTTTCGGTAAAATCCAAATGCAAAATTGCTTCCCGCAAATTATGCCGTATTTTTTTCGGACAAAAATTTTCGAAATTTCAAGCACCTAAGTGTAACAACTGACTGGGTTGTCCTCTCTGATGATGTCGATACCGAATTTTCTAGATTTATAAAAACTTTATCTACTCTGGCGTTCAAATCCTTTCCGCTTAGGCCTATCAACATTAAGCAACATAAACCCTGGTCAACTAAAAGCTTACGCACATCTGCAAAGAACATGTGTTCAGTATCACACCTAAAAAATCACACACTAAAAGATTACTTCTTCCATGATTACGTGAAACTTTACAGAGAAGTCTATCATAAAACTATAAAAACTGCCAAGAACATTTATTATAGTGAGAGGCTGGCTAAATCCAGTAACGTTGCTAAAGAATCATGGTCTATGAGGAATAAGACTCCTTCGTCTGGCACAATCGCTAATTCACCTGAGAACATAAACAATTACTTTGTAAATGTGGCTAAAGATTTAATGAACACCAAAACTCCTTCTCATGATCCACTTTCATAATATATCTCTTTAATGCTAATGTGAATTTACACAGTTTCTTCTTTACGCCTGTAGCATTTGCTGAGCGTCGCAGCACAATTAAAACATTAAAAACAAATTCTCATCTGGGACTGATGGGCTTACACTGAAAATGTTCTCAAACCTGCCGGAATGCTCATTAAACCATATTACTACTTTAATTAACAAGTCATTCCAAAATGGGGTTTTTCCAATCTGTCTTAAGACGGCAATAATTATTCCTTTGCATAAAGGAGGAGATAAAGGCCAAGCTTCGAACTATCGCCCATTTGCACTCCTTCCCACATTATCAAAGATCATTGAAAGATTGGTTAAAAAAAGGCTTCTATCTTTTCTCTCTAAATATAAAATACTTACTACCCATCAATTTGGATTTTTAAGTAACAAATGCACAAATGATGCTTTGTTTTCCCTCTTTAATTATGTATGCTCCAACCTGAGCAACCATCACTCTACACTAACAATTTACTGTGATTTCTCTAAAGCTTTCGATTGTGTAAATCATAATGTCTTAATTAACAAATTGCAGTACTACGAATTCAGAGGAGTGCCTCTCGAATGGTTTAAGTCGTATCTTAACAACAGAAGTCAGTTTCTGAGGATTGATACGTCGATGTCTTCTTGCAAGCCAATAGATTGTGGAGTACCCCAGTGTTCAGTACTAGGCCCTATTTTGTTTCTGCTGTTTATCAACGACATTGCTTGTCTGGAGATTAGCGGCAAAGTCTGTCTATTTGCGGACGATACTTGTTTCACTTGGAGCAACCCGGATATTATGGCGCTTCACAGAACTGTACCTAGTGACTTAATCACCATTAAATCATGGTGCGATTCTAATCTCGTGTGCCTCAACGTTTCTAAAACTAAAGTTTTATCATATAAAAAAATGTACGTTACAATCTTTTGTACTTAATACTTTTTGGTATCATATAAGCCTTTTTGCTCTCAAATGTAATTGAGAAGTGCTCTATTTAATATAATACAGATGATTGCATGGTTTTTCTAATATTAGGTCTCAAAATATATTCTTTAATTTTCTTTCGCTTGAGGCGAATGTTATTATATAAATCAATAATGGCTGTGTTTGCGATTTAGGTGTAACTTTTGACAGCTCTTTACGGTTTTAATCACAACGTTGGTTTTATCTAAAATTCTTTCGTAAGGTTGATTTTACTTTTTAATAATCGACACGTATTGTCTGGAAATATAGAGTTTATTATGACTCCCTCGAACTCCCCTTGGTCAGCTATGACTATGCTGCCTAAGGAACTTTCTTTTATACTTAAACGATGAATTCAGGATTACACAAAACTATTGTTTAGAACTTATTCAGGTAAAAAACTGTACTGGATATTTATGGCGAAGAGAATAGTAGAACTCACACACGAGCATGATTGCAATGAGATTAGAAATTCAACGAACAAATTTTGTAAGAATGTTTCACCTCCCATTTATACATGTGATTTCAACACTTAATTCACAATCGTTTCTAGGTATTTAGGAGGATTTGACCTATTTACAATTCAGGGCAAATTAATGCCAGATGTGACCTGGGGCTAGCCGTGACGTCATAAACATTTATGGATAAAACCCTGTGCGCCTAAAAATATAAAAATGTGATGACAGGCATTTTATTTTTAGTTGAATTTGTATCATTAGTTCGTTTTATTTTGAAATGGCTTCAAAGGAAAAATATTATCAATGTCCGACAAAGTGCAAATTATTCGGGAATTAGAGAGCGGCGGAACAAATACGATAATCTGTAAAAAGTACGGGCTGAACTCATCGATAATGTCCACTTTGTGGAAAAATAAAACAGCAACATTGACTGCATTTGAAAACATCCAAATACATGCAAATAGGAAATGTTGATGAAAGCATCGTGGTTTAAAGTACAACGATTCTTTGAAATTACCCATTAGAGCACTAATTTTGACAGTTCTAGCTGAAAAATTGGCAGCACAGTTGTGTTACGTGGACTTTACATGCAACAACTGTCGCTTTAACATCATATATAACATTAGTTACGGATAAACTTGGAGTGGGTTAAAAATATGTGGCCAGAATAAATATGCAGATAGAGGCATTTACAATGTGGATGAAGCCGGTTTATTCTACAACCTGACACTGAATAAAATATTAGAAATGAAAATGAAAAGTGGATTGGAGGAAAATTAGTTTTGCTAACTTAGAAAGCTTTTTGCGATAGGAATACAGCTCAGATGTTTTAAAAATGTTAAGCAGCTACCAGGTACATACACCGCTAATAAAAAAAGCTTGGTTAAAGTTAAAAATGTGTATTAATAAAATACGAAAATAGGATAACAGCCTACGAAAAGCAGGGAGAAGCAGCCTGTTACTGATCGACAATTGTCCAGCGCTTACAGCACTAGAAACCCTTACAAACATTAAACTGTTTTTTTTGCCTCCCAATGCGACGTGCTTTTTAAAACCGATGGATCAGGGGTTTATTAGAACATTTAGGACACATTAAATTTTTGCTAATTATTAGTACTACGATTAATAGAGCATCGCCAAACACATGCAAATATTAAAATTAGCGTCTGGCAGAAATCGAGGAAATTTCCACCGAAGGTGAAGACGGTCTACCCTTATCTGACGTAACATAAACATCGAATATAATGGAGATATCGTCGAGTTTGTAGATGTTGTTCGTGGCCTTGGTACATCCAGTATTCCAAAAGAAAGCGACATTTTGCAAAGTCTACGTGACAAACAATTGAGCGCTCATGCCAAGGCGTTGAAAGTGAAAACAGTAAAGAGACGTGGAAGCTAGTTCAAAACATGTAACCTCGACACAGGCTGAACCGGCATTCGGGAAAATTAAATGCAGCTTTTAAGCATTTAACAGGTTGACTGCCATGTGCACTAATATGGTGCACACTATCCGTGCCAATCGATATTTTCACTGAAGTTCCCGGATTGGTTCAGCAGGCCATGACATATTTTTATTAAATCGTGATATTTAGTAAGCATTAAGTTTTATTGACCATTTGAGTAATTATGTTAATTTTGACCTGTACATTAATATGGTACTCATGACCTCAGGGACAGGAATTGTTTATATTTACTTTGGTTATTTTCGCTTTTATGCGAGTCGGTTCTGGCTACGCGCTCCGCGTCCAGAAAAGTGCAACTAGAGCATATACAATAAAACACAAATTCCGTTATACGACCAGTAGTGCAATATATCGTGGCGTGGATGTTGTGTATTTTTTACCCGTTTGATATACAAGCTACAAAATGGATGTTGATGAAAACGACCTTTTACTTCGTTTGTGCCACTAAGTTCCCACGCCTCCTACAGCAAGTGAGGACGAAACTGATGATAGCGATAAGGACTCTCACTTTAGTTCAGACCAGGAAGCTAGCAGCAACTGCAGTGAGAGATCCTCAGATGCTTCAGAATCACCCATGGTCCCAGTTATAGCAAATTTACCAGGCAGCTTGCATTAGAACGATATCTTTCAAAAATAAGTTTTATAATTACTTAGAAATGTGACAATTATTTTATTGTAATTTTTTACTTTCTCGCTCTCCCGAGAGAGAAAGTGTTGTCATCATCCAAAAATTAGCCAATTTTTTTATTTTATCTAACCCCTAGAGTCCGAAAAACATAAAATTTGGAAAACATGTGTATGTCGGTCTGTGTGTGTGTCTGTCCGCGCATCTAACGCGTAAACGGTTTTACCGATTTTTATGAAATTTAGGGTTTTTTGTTAATATTTCCAGACGTTTTCTTTTGTTTCAGGTGATTTCTTTTTAGGCATGCCAGATGTTTCGAAAATTCAAAATATCGTCTTCAATGAAAATAATGAAGATGTAGGCATTAATCCCGTTATTATTGAAACTGCAAGATGGAGATCCTTATGACTCTTCAGTCAGTAAGGCTGATTTTCACATGTCGATCGTGCACCGACTGTGCACCTATCATGTGAAGCCCATATTTACATTTACATATAAAACACTGTGCTATGACCGAGTTGCGGTCATACAGGTTCCAGTCGCATTCAAACCGATTTTCGACGGTCGGAGGACGATCGTAACACAGCACGGCTCGTATGTGAAAATCACCTATAATCGTGCACTTGTCCCGAAAAGTCTGTTTCTCTCATCTATGCTCAGTTTGTAGTGTAGTACGAAACTAGTAAAATGGGTGAAACTAGTAACGAAGAAAGTTTAATAAGACTTGTTCAAGAACAGCAGTTTTTATATAACTTAGCAGACAGAGATTATCAATATAAAATCTGAACGCATGTTGCTATTATTATTAAATCGTCATTGCAAGAGTTCATGCTGTTCGTTCGTATGGTTACAACTGCAGAAATGGCACTGGTTACAAAACGACATAGCCGGAGTATGATCGTAGTCCAGCCCTAAATGTGAAAATGTACACGACCCGTGACGGCCGCAGCATGGTGCACAGACCCAAATATGAAAATCAGCCTTTAAATCACTGCGGAGTATATTTGTGCTCATAAAATATGCCAATTCCACACAGTCTACCATTGACATTTTTTTCCTTAAGCAGTAATGCATATGAAATTTGTAACTATGAGTATATGTGTATGTGATTCTTGGTTCTTATATAATTGTTATGTTATCGTGTACCTTCTTTATCCTCTTGACTTGTAAATATAAAATATAATATATTCATTGGGTACTTCTGTTGAAAATAAAAGCACATATTAATCAAAAGAGCATATTCTTTATGGGTTGGACTGATAATAATCAATATTTCACGACTACACGAGTAAAGGTTATGACGAGCAAAATTGACGGTCCCGTGCATCTCGCTATAATGGAGTTATACAGTATTTAATATCTTCATATTAGATTTAAGGCCGTTTACATGCTGCCAGACAACCCGCAATTCTCTTGCAGCAAGACGTTGCAACATTTCTTGCACTTTGGTATTACATGTCGCAATTCTCTTGCAATTGCGACTTGCTACCAACCTTTGAAATCAAATCCAAAACATATTGTGGCAGCAATTTTTTTCTTTTTATGAATTTATTTTTCGAAATTTGATTAATTTTATTTATACATAAAAAGTAACAATCAAATATCAAATAAACAAACATCCATCAACTGTCAAGTGTATCTAGTGACTTTATCGGGTCTTGGTGAGACTGATATTACTAGAATTTCCCCCAGACTTGCACTTGCACTTGCAGATATATCGAGCAGAAGCGATAAGTTGCAAGTGCAAGAGACTTGCGACTTTGGATCAGCTGGGTCTCAACTGCGCATGCCTTCGGGCCATATCTCTTGCGTCTTGCATGGTCTTGCACAAACTCTTGCAGTATGTAAAACGGCCTTTAGTGATAAAATGTCACCACCATAAATTATCTAGCTGCCATTTTTGTCGGAAAATTTTAAAAATATCTGCTCAATAATTTACTGAATATTTCATACTCAGTTTGAATTGAAGTCAGAATATTGTGAATAAGCTTTGATTGTTGTTTGTTGTTTTTATTATTTTAGTTCTAGTTCCTGTAGGTATAATATATCAATATTATTTTAAATTTCAGTTTAATTAGGAGTTGAGTGTGATCGGAAATATACGCCAAGAATGCTGAACATATCCTAAATTATCTTTAGGGACTGCTATACTTATTTGACTCAGAAAATAAGATTATTTATACTTTTATGTTTACTTGAATTAAAGTTTTTAAGTGGCAAGCAGTTGAACTCCTAAATAATTAATTGACATGAAGCTTGTGTTTTCAGTTAGGTTCGGGAAATTTACCCCCTAGCCTGTCTGATGAGACTTGTGAAATTCGAAACCGGTCACAGGTGGTGCTTTTCCCGAACCTAAATGAAAATCAAGATCTTGTATCAATATTATGGTCTGCTTCTAGGCTCGAAATCCTCCAGTTGGAGCCCACAATCTCCATCCCTTTGGTATTAGCAATATAAGTCTAGTTATCTTGCAATTTAGCATGTAATAAAGTTAGAGAGTGCCCGAGTATATGGGATATAAATACTCAAATTTAACTGTTAGTGCAAGTTATGCGAACATATTTTAATAGTTATTTGTGTATTTAGAGCGCAAAGTAACGGATTACCGCTTGAGAAAGAATGTTACTGCGCGACGCGTAGCGGAGCGCAGTAATCTTTCGAAAACGGCAATCTTACTTTGCGCTCGAAAAACACACAGAACTTTTTCTATAGCCACATTTCTTAAAATTAAATGCACATTTTTCTCTATACTTATTTTGAAATTTGCAAATGACTGTCAGTTTTGACATATTATGTTCGGGCTTCGGTCATATTTAAAACAGGAGTGCCAGCAACAAACCGTAACAAACGCAGCATTATAAGATCCTTTACACAAATAGTGCACTATATAAAAATCGGCCTTTCCCATTGGTCGATCCGCATGGCCCTCCGCTCGCTTCGCTCGCTACGGGGGCTCAAGAAAAGGAAACTAACCAGGTGCTAACCCAATCTAACCCAAGACATAACCAAAATCAAGAAAAAAAGCTGTTTAGAAACATAATCTTTAAAAAAAAATAAAAAAAAGCAACGGGGTTCGAACCCGCGTTTTCCCGGTGAGACCCAACGATGTAAACCTCTACACCACAAGAGCTCTTGATAGAAACCAATTGCATCATGCAGACATATCGTAATACGAGATGGATCGACCAATAGGAGAGGTCGATTTTTACATAGTGCACTATTTGTGTAAAGGATCTTTAAATGCACAAACGCACGACTGTCATTTATTTATTTTCGGTTTCCATGACCATTCAGCACACTAGACGGAAAAAGTGAGAATTTCCTTTTCCATGTTCGCGCTAGAGTGCAAAATAAGGATCCACGGCATTCGTCGATTTTGCGATTTCATTTGAATTTAGTATTTAATTATTTTGCGCGGCTGTAGAAAAAAACATCTTTTTGCCTTTAGAAGATCTTCAACCAAGGGATTCTCTTTAAAGTAAAACTTACACGCTCTCTCATTATTAACCCCGTAAAAGCTTAACAATAGGTTCATATTAAAAGTAAAATTTCAATAACTATGGAAAAGCTGATGTAAATCGATTTACTTAAGAATTGTTATTTTACGAAAAAAATATTGTCTAAATAATGTATTTACAGTAAAATAGTTTTATGCAAATTTAAACATAATTACAATCGGCAAATTGTATAATCAGTTGTTTGCATTTAATATTCTTGCTGGGACATTTGTTATTTTATAACCATATTATAAAATTCGCTGCACTTATCTGCTAGTAAGTACTTTTGTCAGTTTAAAATGGGATACAATTATTAGATAAGCAGATTGATTAAATTGTTTGGTCAGCAATTTATTCGAATGGCAATCAAAATATTTTTGTAAGCAAAATGGATGAACCAGCAGTAAAATAAATAGGATAACAACCGAGTTGATATCTAAGGAGTCGAAAAGTAAGGCTTGTGCTAAGAGTAGCGCGAAGAAAGGCTTGATCGAAACACAAGCTTTACTTCGCACAAATCAATTTGAATATTTTGGGTTAACTTGGGTAAGTTTCAGTTCATTTAAGCCAGTACAAGTCTGCGCGAAGAGTTGGGTTGTTCTGTGACCTATTTTCCAAAATAATAGCCTTTTAAAATTTCTTTCATTTTAATGTTTCAGCAGCAATATGACATTAGTTTTCATTGAAACGACATATTTTAAGAAAAGCGACATTTTGTAATTTAAGTTAAGGATCTTGGCATCAGATTACCCTCTTAACCAAAAAATATTGTCATAAGCATCTCCTTAAAAAAATGTTTGATGAAAACATCATATTAATAGAAGGTTATGTTATTTGGTTAATTTGCCAATGCTTGAATGCATTGCGACTCCCAATGCCAATGCACAACTTCCCGTTGTGCATTGGCATTCTGTGGCTCCTATAACACATATTATTATGGTAAAGGATTCGTTATATTACTGGCATATAACATATAAAGACGTATTTAGAAAAAAATATTCACAAATACAGTTTTTATCCGATCGGACGAAAAACTATACCTACCTTTCCGATGTGTTTTCTCATCGCAAAAGTCATGATTCCAGTATATTGTATTCGTTGCTTGGCAACATGCAATAACTGTACGTACAACATTTCCGTCCTAGGCCGGAAATATAAAATTTCTGTCATATTTAAACACCTTGTATGTCAGATCTGACGTTTATCAAAAGCAAGATTTAGCTGTGGTTTCCCTAGTTACGTAATAAACTCCAAGCTCTCTCGATTCAAAACTTGATATTATGTTGAGTTTAAACTTAAAACACCGTTTTTATTTAGAGTAATATTTGGCTCTATATTTATAAGTACGTATTATAATTAATTCCGATCGGATAAAAAATTGTATGTGCAACTCGTAGGAAAAGCACATTCCTGGACTCCTCTGTTGCTGGCCTCGGCTGCGCCTCGTCCAGCAATTACCACAATCGTCCATGAATGTTTTGCTTTTCCTCCTAGTTACACAATATACTATTCCAGAAAATTTGGCACAATGAGAGTACATTTTATTAAATAGAGTACGCTTTATATTAATGGATTTTAAATTCTGCGAAAAATTTTAAACATATAAACAAAAATTTATATTTCACCTACGGCGACAAATGTTTTCACTTAGAAAGACACGGTTTGCGCTTTGTTGCCATAGTTTTTCTAATTTATCATTTAACTTCCGATTTAACCGAGGATACCCTAATATCCGAATATGTTTAAATGCAGCTGAATCGGAATTTCATCACAGACTATAGAATATGAAATACTGAGGGGAAATTTTAAAGCCTTTGGATTTTGTAAATGTAATTTCGACACCATTTAAATTTAAATAAACTTTACGTTATATCGAATATTTTATAATTATTCGCAAACTTAAATTACGTTTGAAAATAGTTTTGTAAAATAAGCCTTTACGGATATATTAGGTCAGCACTGAAATGGGATTTGTAACTGGTGCGGTATAAGACCTATAGATGTGCGACACACTATTAAAGGACCGTGTAAAAGCAATATGTTCACCCTATTTTATTAATTAAAGAAGCATAAAAGGTAAAATCGAGATATGGTTAGCAGTATTCCGGGCTGGTATCCGTTCATTCAACATTTATAATACCAAAATAATGGAAACCAAATGTAAGGTAGACATAAAAAATATTTTCCATTATGTCTGCCGGCAAAAATCAACATCTTCCGGTGGATGGTGAACCATGAGGTGACGTAATGCGTAAAATGTTAAACGCTAAAAACTTAAAAGATGGTCCATCCTATACCATCAAGTAAACCGCAACTACATTTATTAGGTGTAGAATAGTTCACATTACGATGAAAATCAGGGAAAATAAACAGGTCACTTAATTTTATATAAAAGAATTGCTCAGATCTATCACAATAATATTACAATTGCTGCGTCTAGAAATTTGGTTCTAATTTTTATCGTAATGGGATGAAACTGTTCAGAAAATATAGACAGCAAAATAAAATGAAATAAACTATCATTGGTCTGCTTAATATGGCTTTATCGTCAAGGAGAGAAGAACGATAAGAATAGGTCAACAATGTGTTTGTTCATTGAGAAATAAAAATATCTGGTTTAGTAAAATAAAATTCATTCAGCTTAAGTTTTTCCGTGGAATCGGGAATTACTCAGTAACCTAAATCCTACATTTTTGCTTTCCAGTAGTAGTAGTTGCATGCCGTTTAATTGTATAAAGACGCATGTTTGATAGAGTTTTTAAGAACATACCTACGTAAACTAAGCTCTCCCTCCCCATCATATGATATTATTTATTATGTAACAATATATGCGTAAATGAAAGGCTCATAAGCCGATATATTCTTACCAAGATTTCCAATTTTCTTTAAAAAAAAATTAAATAAGCCAGAACTTACAGCTTTTTATCTAAAACGGTGCATTTAGGCTCGTTGTAAAAGAAATCATTTAAAGTGAGCTAATACTTTTTTGGCAGCTAAGCTATCGGAAATACAGTCAGAGCGAAGTTTTCAATTATTTTCGTATATATATATATATATATATATATTTCTTTTTTTTTTTTTTGATAAATGACGCACTAAAAATGTAATGATTGTCATCAAAGCTATAATTTTCCAGAATATGTTGCCAGGTGTGGTAGAAATATGTTTAGAAGTCTTCGTGACTAAAATCACAATTTAAATTTCATTATTAACATATATTTTGTTTTGAAATAAACTAAGCCTATATCAATACCTCAAAAATAATCTTCTATTGTCAAGAAATTCTTTTAAATCAAGTCAATAGCGTTTTTGAACACGCCCTGGTGAAAATTAGTCGAGCAGAAATGTATCAATCCCAAGCAACAGAAAAGAGTCGAATTATACGTTTAATTTTGACATATACCACATGTATATTGCTCGTTTATTGTCAACGAAATCAATAGGTCAAAATGTCCACTTGTTATAAGTTAATATATATTAACTATATTGATATAATAATTTAAAACGTTTATACATTGTTCACCATAAAGTTGGATCCATATGAGCAAAAAAAATTGGCCGGAATCACTTTTGCTCCCGAAATAGTCAAAAATGCACCATGTCAAAGTTGACAGGTCAGATATGACATCTGTTAAGTTGCCTATTTTCTAAAAAAAAATCTCCATAAAATGCAATTATTTGTTGAAATTTGAAGATGTGTTATTAGAAAAATATAGAAAAAATTTTTTTTTAACATTTTTGTATTTACCCTCGTAACTGGCTACTTCGAAAACATTTAAAACGCCTCAAAGAAGTTGAAATGCAATTACCTCACATATTGGTTTAATAATATTCGTACGTATAGTTAATTTTCAAAATTATTGGTTTTACTTAATAATAAAACTATCTTCTTGGACTATTTTCCAGATTCCAAGAAAATTACGCACAATTTACTACTCCTTTTTTATTAAACCTCATTTGGATAGTACAAGATATGTTATAATTACTATTTAAGTACCTTAATACGAAACTACTACTTAAAAGCAGCAAAATAAATAAAGAACACTAAATGTACTTAATACACAAAAAATCAGTAGATATCGCCAGAAGATGTATTAAGTACATTTAATGCTTTATGCTTGTTGCTTTCATTTGCTGTTTTTAAGTAGAACTTTTGTGTTAAGGTACTTAAACAGTACTTACAACATTTTTTGTACTAGCCAAATGAGGTTTAATGAAAAAAAAGTTAAAAATTATGCGTAATGTTACTGGAATCTTGAAAATAATCCAGGAAGCAGTGGCGTGCACACAATGAAAGCACAAATGCATTGCATACCCTGATGTTTTGACATTTTTTATATTTTCTCATTTAATTTTAATCCTGATAATATAAATTATAATTTTACTAATAAGTATAATCCAAATTTAAACAGCTTAGCTTAAGCGCCAATTAAAATATCAATTATATTATAGAAAAACATCACAGTCTACCACTCATATTACGCTACCTATATTAAACGGAATAATATTCTCCGACGGCAACCGCTAAAATAGTCCGTCGGAAAGCCCGGTCTAGGATGCACAGAAAAAAAACCGAGGTATAACCAAATGGGACCTTCACCATTTGAAAAAGCATGTTTTTTTACATAGAAAATGAGAATTGACGACTCTCTCCATTGGTCGCGACCAAAGATATGGGCAAAAAACTGAAAAAAAGGATTTTTTATTTTTTTTAGTTTGAACACTCATAACTATTTTTCTAAAGAAGGTAGAACAACAATTTTTTTTAAGTTTTATTCCTCATTCAATTTCCATTCTTTTGGTGTATACTTCATTAAAAAAAAATGTAAAATTATATTAAAAAAACAGTAATATTTTAAAAAGATAACAAATTGCCAATATTTTTTTAAACTCACCTCGCCATAACTTTCTTATGCAAAGCGCTATTTAAATGTTTTTTTTTTCAAAAACTGCGCAATCTAATGCTCTTCATTTTGTCTCGATTAACTTGTGGTCTATTCTTAGAAATAAAACCTGTAGCGGGTTTTAAACGTGGGGTCGCGTGCCTCTGCGTCGGGCTGGACGGCTGTTTTTTTCCATCGCGATCGACCGCTGCTCTTGTTTCACCCACTGCCGCGGTAATGTTTTAAATACAAGTTTTCATTAGTAATTTGCACCATGGAGTGAGAGTACATCGTAAGTCGTTAACTTTCTTCCAAAATATTCTAATACTTTAGAAAAATAATAGATAATTGTGGTATACTTATATTATTAATTAATTAAAACAAATTATCGAAAAATGTATCGTCATCAGTATCTCCAGCTTCAGTTTAATTTTCTTTAAGGTCGCGATTAATATTAATGCAATTCGTTTTGCATTTGCAATATGAGCTACAAAATACCCCTTCTTTTTTACACTGACATTTTTGTGTGTTGCAGATTTTGTCATTGCATAATAAAGAAATAATTTGCCGTATATCTTCTGGAACTGGAGATTGAGGCATCATTTTTAAAATTGTCCTCATTTAAAGTCCATCCACTATTGACCCATATAAATGACTGATAATATGACCTAAAATTACACATAATAATAAAATATACGTATATTTATTATGAATTTTTGCTTTATAAATTCACCTAAGTACATGTAGTTTGAAACTATCTTCTGTGGGGGCAATTCCATGTTTTTTGCTCTCATTTGTAAGGTTTAACAGAATTTCAATCAGATTATTTGCATTTTTATTTTTGTATAAAAAACTTACAAATCTTCTGGCAAACTTTATTCCTTCCAGTTCGGCAAATTTGTGAGTGCCGCAATTTTTATAGTACACTTTCCAAGCATGTTTTTCCTATTTTTAAAAATGAACTGGGCGTATCACATCCTGTCAGGCTGTGAAAACTTGGTAAGCCTTCACATGCCAATTTGCCAATGTTTTTTGAAATGACGTGAATAGGAATATATCGCTTTTGGTTAGTTGTCATATTTGTGTGACCAGTTTCCATAAATATTTCTTTGGCATTACTATTACTTATAGATTTTCGTGAGTAGCCTAATAATAAATTAATAGTGCTATAGAACATCAGCGTCATCACACTTTACGACCAGTTGACCGTTTTTATTGGAGGATACCATGTGGAAAATAATCCTTCTATCAGCTTCCTCGTGATTGCTATAAAAATGTGTTTCTTCCGCAGCGGCATGGTTTGTATTTTCCGGATAGTCACTTTGATTCTTCTTATCTTTTTCTTTCAAAACCGGTGCCGACCGGCGGGGCTCGTTTGTTTAGCTCAAATTTTATATTTCTTGTGCTAATATTATTTCGAATAGCAGATTTTGTGATATTTTGTATCAGCTGCAAATAAATCTGCATAAAACTATAATCTGCCTTGTATTTCAATATCTTCTCTTAAAGTCGCAGCATCAATTTTTTTTTCTAGTTTTAGCATCCGTTCCTGTGCAAATTGCAACTACAGGGTTTCTCTTTAATGTGGCTGATTTACCACAAATCAAACATTTTTATATATAACTGATCTTTTGGTTTTTGAATACTGCATGAAGACTCATCACTTCTAATCTCGCTATTGGCATTTATAATGTTATTTTTCCTACAAAATGATTGTCTGCAAGAAATATGAAACGAGCATGTAAATCATTCTTTAATTCTAAAATTGTTTTCAAAATATTGTCATTTCTTTCATTTGCACATTTTAAAATTGTTTGAAAGCCAGAAACATTATATTTTCAATACTCTCAGTTTCTAGACAAAATAAACGCGGCTTACGCTTAATTTTTGAAATAGTAGATATTCCAAAATACTTCAACATTGTTTCTCTACAATACAAATATATAGGCATAGATAATATTGCCTTTCAACTAAATAAAATATGACTGTACCTACCAATCGATTCATTTTTTCATTGTCTATCAAAAAAAGTGAGGATTATTTAGTTAGGTATATTTTATGATGGCTTTTAAAAAAAAGGCAAACTAACTAGTGCAAACTATATATCCCAACCGACAAACAGGTACCTTATTAAAAACGACTTCACAAGTGACTTAAAAGAAAATTGCAAACTAACTCGAACTAACCCGCGACCGAGCTATCGGTAATTTAAAACCCAGTTGCTTGAGTTTAAAAAAAATATAAAAAAAAACATGTGCTAATCCGCCATTGTCAAATAATCTATGATAAAAAGCGACATTATTCATTAAGTTAAAAAAAATGAAGAGGAACTGAGAACTAACACGCAATCGACAAACCGTTTGGCAACACTGTAATTAATCTGTCAATTATCAACATCAGCCATTGCATATTCCCAGCGACAAAAAGACAAAAAAAAATTTATCGCAAATATACTAAATTTAAATTAAAATAATTAAATCCTGTGTACCTGGCGAGTACAACGTCAACGATCGCGATGGAAAAAAACCGCCGTCTAGCTGCCGCAGAGGCACGCGCTTTGACGTTTAAAAGCCGCTACCGGTTTTATTTTTCAAAATAGACCACATATTAATCGAGACAAAATGAAGTCCATTAAATTGCGTAGTTTTTAAAGGAAAAAAAAATTAAATAGCTCCTTGCATAAGAAAGTTATGATAAAGTGAGTTTAAAAAATATTGGCAAATTGTTGTCTCCTTTTTAAATATTACTGTTGTTTTTATATAGTTTACAACTTTTTTTTAATCAAATATAAACCAAAAGAAAGGAAATTGAATGAGGAATAAAACTAAAAAAAAAATGTTGTTCTACCTTCTTTAGAAAAAAAGTTATGAGTGTTCAAAATCAAAAAATAAAAATCCGTTTTTTTTTAGTTTTTTGCCTATATCTTTGGTCTCGACCAATGGAGAGAGTCGTCAATTTTCATTTTCTATGTAAAAAAACATGCTTTTTTAAATGGTGAAGGTCCCATTTGGTTATACCTCAGTTTTTTTAGCTCCGAAAGTAGAAGGCTTTTCGCGCTCCATCCGACGGACTAAAAAGCATTCCATAACAAACCGAAGGCATGCATTCATACCGTCAATACTGGATTTACTACGGAAGGGAAAAGCAGTGCTTGAAAAAGGACAGCCAAATGAAACGTTACATAAAAAGAAAAGAGACAAAGCATGCGAAGATGTTCCGGGCCGACCGACGACGCGACGCAACGATAAGTGCTGTTGCCAAAATGTGCTCTCTTTAATTAATATTTTGGTTTGATAGACATTCTTTTTTACCAAGGATCATATGATTATTGTTTTTTTGCGCTTTAGTAATGGGTTTGAAAGCGATTACCGGTACATCATTACAGGGTTTGGTTAAGAAAGCTTTATTATTTAATAATGTTTAAAATTACAGTACATGGGGCATCCCTAAATTTATTAATATTTCGATATCTGGGTATTAATAACGCCATGCATTTTTTGCAAGAAACTGAAACCCGATAATACAACACCGGCATGGGCCAGCCATAAATAAGAATAACCTCAGGTTTCCTTTTCTATGTGCCCTATTCTTGTGTGAGATTGAGATTTGACGCCCTGCGCTTTTAGTTATAGTTTTGAAAGTTTAGTTAGTTTAGTACCTATACAAGGGGTTGTTGTTTTCTTTGTGGGTTAGTTTTGTTGGTTAGAAAGAAAACCTCGATATTTTAATAAAAAAATCCATGACAATTATTAGTGGCTCTGCAGGTGTCGTCATAAAATTAAAATGTATTGTTGGCTATGCTTACTCTTTGGCGAAGAAGGAAATTGTAGAGTAAACGTGGGTATATTGATGTAAATAATGTGTCAAATGTCTCAGAAAAACAAGGCCAGTCCACTAACCATTTACAACGCGTTTTCTTTGCATAGTTTTGACGAAACTCGAATTGAAAAGGCTTTATGCCTACATTTTTTGGAGCCTCAAAATGGACGTTTTTGGGCGTGGCACCTAAAAAAAAATTCTACCTACAGCGGCGCCTGCAGCGGGCTTACTCCTTCTGTATCATTTTCTATTATGTTGCCTACCCTCTCCTAAATGGCACTGCACGCCACTGCCAGGAAGATCCTTTTTTTTTATTTAGTGTAACCAATATTTTTAAAAACTAACTATAACTACGAATATTACTAACCCAATATGTGAATTAATTGTTGTCTTTCTACTTCCGTGAAGCGTTTTAAATGTTTTCGAGGTAGTTTGGGTTAGTGGTTTGGGTGGTAAATACAAAAATGTTCAAAAATACTCTTTCCATATCTCGGAATTTCTCTCTTAAAATCGCCATGTGGAACACATTTTCTTAATAACAGATAACCAAATTTTAACAAATAATGGCATGTGATGGAGATTTTTTTAGAAAATAACAAACTTAACAGATGTCAAATGTGACCTGTCAACTTTGACATGATGGATTTTTGGTTGTTTCTGAAGCAGAAATGATTTCCGCCAAAATTTTTTTGCTAACTAAAATATTTAAAAATTTCCTCACATTATTAAGTATCCAACTTTACGGACGGATACTGTATAACTCGCTTAAGAAACTTAATCAATTAGTGAGGAGTTCACCTTGAAATGATTATTAATATAATAATGATATTCGTTTATGACCAACTATTAAATGTCATTTATATAATAGGTGTCTCTTATGATAATTAAACATTGATATATTTGACTTGTTACATATATGTTAAGAATTAAAATATGATGCACGTTTAATAGATATACATAGCTCGTTTCTATCCAATATTTTTTAAATATTATTATTGTGTTTGATACGTTAAAACATAGAGCATGAAAAACTATTTATTCAAGTAAAACTACGAAGAAGATGTTAAGGATGTATTAGTTCCATAATTTATATGCTCAGATTGTGTTTCAGGAGACACTAACTACTTCTTCGTTTTTTTCATCGATGGTTTTTGACCAGCCTGCTCAGAGAATTTACTTCTTAGATAATCAATTATATTTCACCAGGAAGGGAATCAAAAAAAGACTACATAATCTCTGAACTTTAGAATAATTATACAAAATTGATCGTGTTTTTAAATTTTTCCTATTTAGAAGATAGGATCTTCCAAATCACATATATTAATAATTATTGTCATGTTTTGTGCAGTGGGTTATCAGGCTACCTTCTAAATTTTAAATAAGAGATAAGTACAACTTTAGATTTGTTTTTGTATGTTAGTTGTTTAGAAAAAAAATGCTTTTGAAGTTTTTCATCATTTCATTATCAGAGACATCTTTCATTCCATGCACTATTGTGTAAAATGGCATCTAAAATTACTGAAAAGACAGTAAATATAGCCATTAATATGGTAACATTTAATTACTTTATGTTAGATATTATATGATGTTTTGTGCGTTTTTTTAAAACCTAAATTTTAAACAAAGCAGGAGAAACTGAAAATTAGAGTAAAATCGTAGGAGGTAACGAACCCAAACTAAGTATTAAAATATTTTTTTGAAATTATTAGTAAGGTAAGTATGAATAGGTCTAATTTTTCGAAGATCTATGGCATGTCCGTCCCTTATGGGAAGCTACTTCTTCATCGGCTGCATGAAAGGTTTTAAAGCAGCCATTTCGGTGGCATTATATCAAAAATATTCTTATTTTCACTTCCATTTTTTATGAATATGCTATATGCATCAAATTTCAAAGATAAAATGTTTTAGGCATAAGCTATAACTATTTTATTTTAAAAATCAGAATTTTAAAATTATTTTCAAGTACAGATTGCATCGATCACAGTATAGATACCAGTACCTTCTTCATGTGGAAATAGCGATTTTAAACTATTGGCATAGCCTAAAGAAGAATAGCTATGCTATTGGTTAATCTATATTACAAAATAATTGCAAATTTCTGCCATTCTCGTTCGGATCGAGAGCTTATTAAATTAAACTATTTTGTTTAAATTATATCCAAAATTTTAGAGATGATTCATGTAGAATATGTTAATTTGTTATCATGGCTGTACCCGAGAACAAATAATTACCTATAATTCGTCCCCTAATGGGTCTTCGAACACGTTCTCTTTGGGCTATATCGAGTGTTATTTACTGTTATTGCAACTTGTAACATGATTTTGCAGCTTTAGAGATACTTATACGTATGTCTAAATGCCTGTAATTTCTTAATCTCTCTTTAATAGATATAAAAAAAAACACTGCATGAACTTTTACCTCGTAAAAAGCTATAAAAACAGCTAAACAAGAAACAACAACAGTCCCGGATATTATTTTTTCGACCTAGGCCATAAAAATAATATTCCTGGGCTGGTGAGAGCAGTTTGATTGCGGGGAACGACGCCCTCGCCTTTCCGAGTTGCCATGGGATGTGGCCCATCAAATCCCATCGTCCTCCTCTAGGCTGGAGGACACGGAAGTACAAAGTCTGGAGCTGATCACTGGAGAGTGACCCAAACAAACCTCATTCTCACCTCCTTCAGACTAGAGACCACTAAAGGAATAAGTCTAAGGCCAATGCTTCCAGTGGAAATGGCCCTAGGTGGCAGATGCACAAGCCTACTCACGTCGTTCGATGAAGGACCACCTCACCAGAGCTGGAAAGCTAAGTAGTTTTTAATGTAGCACACGTAACCCATTTTCTTAGGCATTACACATTAATCCTTATGAAACAAAGAATAGTCTTTGAACTTAAATTATATATGCGGCATTAAAATCTATTGAATATTATCCCATTGTCCATACCAGAAAGCACATTTATTTAATGGAGGCGCTCAAAAATATCATTTATTTCGTATCATATAACTCATTCAATTGTACCACCATAAACCCTGAAACAGAGCATCACTTAAATTAAGCGTGCTCTTAAAAGAATTTCGCTTGTTTCGTGCTGGAAATCCTTATTATTAATGATAAGCCCGGTAGAAGCGTATTTCCCTTACACTAATTTTTTTTTCTTTTAATGCAATATTTCATTATACACTAAGAAATTGGATATAATGTAATACTGATATGCATCAGGAATGCTTGATGCAATCTGCTAGATAGACTTATACATACAACTTAGACATAAGATATGAGGCAAAATGTAAAATGTAAAATTGGTAAAAGGGATCGCTTTGCTAGAATCGAGTTATAATAGTTCAATATTTTCTCATTTATCAATATTTCCATGGCCAGAAATATCGTCTTTGACTTTATATCCTACAAAGCTTTATAATAAAATATTCAACTGCTCCATTTTTATATATTAATGTTTCTTATCAAATATTGATATATGCACATTCAATACTATGTATTGAAAATTGGCCTGTAAGCCGTTTCATAAATAAAAGCTGTAATAAACCATATTTAAAATTATACTATGATCTATTGGACTGAGGATTCAATATAGATTCCGTAAAATTCCTATAAATCTGATAATGGAACATTTGTTATTTGTTTTCAAAGGTTTCTATAAGAAAGAAAATCATGTTTTCAAATGCAAATATAATTTAAGTGTTACATTTAAATTTATTGATAATACTGACAGAATACTTAATTGAAAAATAGATTATTTAAAATGCGAATCTTATACATTACAATATAGGTTGCTTATTCCTCTTGCACACAATTAATTGAGATCGGGCCTAGATTAGTATTAAAAAGTTGTTGTAGCTTAGTTTTATTAATAATAATTTCCTATTACATTACGAAAGTTATTTTATGCACTAAAGGGTCTAAAGTAGCGGCACCGAATATTAACTAATGATAAGAAGGCTCACTCAACGGCGGCAACTTTGATGTACGTGTTCAGCGAGCGCTACAAAGGAATCGTCGTTTATTTTCTTCGCTGCTTGGTAACGTTCGGCGAACTCCGCCGCACACAGGTTGAATTTAAATAAAAGCTGGCCATAAACGATATATTCGTTTGCGGTATATTTAATCAAATGTATGACGAAATTATTTATAGCACTCTAGTACTCTAGTTGGCCTTGGAAAAATAGAATTAATATCTTTTGAATTGTGTGCAGCGCCCTGTCAAACTTACGTTATGGTTTTTTTATTATTATCACCAAATAAATATTTTGATAAAGTTTAAATTCAACTGGCTGCTTCAAAAATCTATTAACGTTTTTAATTAGTTATTATTGATAACAATACTCAAGGTGTGTAATAACTAAGAGATTTTGATTTTGTGTTAATGATTTCACCATATTTCCTAATACAAATATTCTGACAAATGGATGAGCTGGTCTATGACCGCCGCGTCATAGATCGCCTACCAACATGATTGTTTTATTTGTATCATAGCCTGCCGATATTCTGCTAGTTTTCACGCGGGGAAGGAGACACACCGTTGACATGCCGCCGCGGAGAGTGATCCTTCTTATCATATAGTTTTGACCAAATACATAATAAAAATCTAAAGACTGTACTATACTGCTAACGTGCTAACACTCCGTTGAGGTTATGTGTCGGTGTTATACCTAATTGTGCAACAACTGAAGCCAGAATATCGGAAAATGGCGCGTCGAAATGAGGATCCCTTATTGGCTAAATTTGTAACGTGCGCAGTTTTCCCTGCTGCTGTCTTGTTTGTGCATTTATGTTTCTCTGTTTTTGATGTGTAAACATCTTACGCGGTGATATGAGGGTAAATTTCGGCAAATGGGACGGAAATGTGTGGGCGGAGCGGAAGTGTGGGGACGGAAATGCGTAAACCGATTCTAGTCGCTAGGGCGGTATTATACACAATTTTGCCATTTAAAATCGTTTTAAACGGATTTTAGACGATAAGAAAGCATATTTTAAATTAACCGATCCGTCAAAAGTATTATTTTTTAATTATTATATTCGCAGTGTATTTGGATCCAAATCACAGCTTATTTTTAATGGACGGTTGAATTTAAAATGAATTTTCGCTTCAAAATCCACAACAAATTCGTCCGAAGCCACGGCTATCGTCCTAAAAAGTCCGAATTTTCGGATTTTTATACAATTTTGCCATTTAAAATCGTTTTAAACGGATTTTAGACGATAAAAGAGCTTAATATTATTTTAAATTAAACGAACTGTCAAAGTATTATTCAGATGCCCAGACGTTTAAAACAATATTGGGTCATAGCCCTCTTCGAAAAATTTGTAAAATTTGGTTATTAACTTTCCCAAATCAAAGAATGTCGGCCCAAGATGTCTAGGTAAATAAGAAATAACCTGTGTTAATTGTTGAAGTTATTCCTGGTGGCCTTAGATTTTCGTGTCGAATTTGTGCAGTGAATTAATCCACTCCGAAGCTGTATTATTAAAGAATCCTAACTAATATTATAAATGCGAATGTGTTTGTTTTTATTCTATGAACAAGCTAAAACGTACAGGTAGCGGCCATAGCACGTGGGAAATACCAGTTCTCGTCCGATCACTCAAGTTAAGCAACGTGGGCGTTGGTTAGTACTTGGATGGATGACCGCCTGGGAACACAACGTGCTGTTGTCATTTTTTTACAACCGATGTCGTTATAGGATATATTTACACATCGGTCTCGAGTACTAGCAGACTCGCTCAATATTTTTTTGCTTCATATGTTGTACTGAAAGTATTTTCAAAATGGTTTTATGTCTCTTAAATTACCCTTAACGCAACACATTATTAAATTGGAATTTTAAAAACTATATATGTTTTAAAGTTGTCGGTACGGGTGGGCAAGAAATTGAATAATCGATTAAATGCTTAATTCTTTTGCAAATAACTTAATAATCGATTAATCGAAATAATCGATTAGTCGATATTTTCTGAAATATTAATCGATAAGTCGATTAACCAGCAATGTCTTAAAAGTTAATCGAATAATCGATTATTTTCGCCCACCCCTAATCCCATAATATTGTAGTAAGTGAAGCTGAAGCTGAAATTTCGGTAGAATCATTATTGCTGATGCAAGACTGATGTTATTATAAAAAAAGGAAATAAATAGGTACTTTGGCTGAATCAGCAGATAAATTTTATAATTTAGTTTTACTAAAACGGAGTTTTATCCACAATACCGAAACAGAATTATTGCACTTGACGCGCGTTTCGCTAACGATGTTAGCATCATCAGGAGATGATTAAAACTTAAGCCAGTTTTAATAATTTCCTGATGATGCTAACATGGTTAGCGAAACGCGCGTCGAGTGCAATAATTCTCTTTCGGTATTGTGGATAAAACTCCGTGTGCATGTTGCCGAAGGTTCCAAACCCCAACATAATTTAGTTTTAATTTGTAAATATGGCTTTGATATTACCTTGGGAGAGTCAGAATATAAGCAAGTGTTTTTGAACAACAGCTGCACTGATGCAACGCGTTTATATCGTCCACTTGACATTCATTTTGCTCGTAAGACTCCTGAATTAACCGTTTCAAAAACAAAATTTGGATCATCGAATTAAAAATTTAAAACCCTTTTTTTCAAAATCATTTTTTAAAACGGTTTAAGAACATACTAATGATTTTTTTACATGATTTTTATCGTTAGTGATAATTGATACACCCTATATATAAATATAGATCATGAGCCAAAAATTCAACAGTTATTTGTTTAAAACACGATATATTAAACGTGTAATACTCAATAACTTTCATGTCTTATTTCTGGTAAACCTTATTATGGCCAGCTTTCCTAGAAATTCGACCAGTGTGCGCCGGGTCCAAAGGTCGCCTGCCAGTATCATGCTAGTTTTCGCGCGGGGAAAGAGGCATACCGTTGACGTGCCGCCGCCGAAAGTGAATCTTCTTATCGTTAGTTAATATTCGGTGGTAGCGGCTTTAATCTCTGATTTCGTGGACTAAATTAGCACTTTTAATCCCTAGGAATTAAAAGTAAAGTTATTGAATTATGATGCAAAATTATGTGTTCATTAATTTAGTACAGTGCCTATATTACAGAATATTATTTCAAATAAAGCACTAAAATAGAAAACTAACAACAAGCTTACAAATTTATTTGTCAAACACGTGTCACAAGCTTACAGTTATTTTTGCTAAGTAAAACCTAATTTTTAGGGACATTATTAATATTAACGTTTAACGTCACTTCAGTTATTTAAGTTAGAAAAGGGGTTGAAAATTGGAGAAATATTTTTAATTAACGTATTCTGTGGAAAAGTCGCCTTGGAAGATGTAATTGTGTTTTGTACAACGGAACTGGATGCAACGGAAAAATTAGTTCGTTTTTATGTTAGAAACGCTTAAACGGATCCATTTACATCTCACCATAATAAAAATAATTTTTTTAAAAACATACAGGGTGGCAAAAAAAATGATTTAAAAAAAAATCTTCCTTTTTTTTTAAACTTCTCCGTTATTTAGCGTCTGACGAAAAATTTCATAAAAACTTTTTATTGCAAATTATCATCATCGACTCTAATACATTTTTTCAAAAAATTTCATAATTTTTGAGATATTCGCGAAAAAACGTCTTTTTTAAAAAGGGCGAATTTTTTTTAATTACAACGACCCAAGTATAGATTAAACGCTATCAAAATACATATTTTTGGTAGTAAGTATTTTTTTCGTATCCCCCGTAATATTCGAGTTATGTTAATTAAGAATATTGTTTTTTTGCTTGTCTTCGTGTCATTTATCTAAATCCAAAATTTGAAGTCGATCCGAAAAAAAAAACGGTAGTCTCCTCCGGTAGGTTATTACGGCTCCTATTGATCAAAATAAAGGTAAGGTCGATATAAAAATACGGTTTTGTCCGTTTGACGATATTCCTATATTTACTTACCTACCGGAGCCGACCGCGCGGGAACCTATTTTTCGAATAGGTTCCACGGATTTAGGTTTCATTCTGTGGTTATCATTTTCGGGCCAAATTCAAAATTATCAATACTTTTGAAATTTCGATATCAATTATTTAAAGTTTCCCTAGGCGCCTACCGCGGAACCTATCAATGGTAGGTTCCAGACAAGGTCGGATTCGAACTCTCGTTCCAGAAAAACACAATTCGATCTGGTTCGTCTCCAACTGCGGAGCCTATAGGAGACCTAGGGGCTTGAATTTTTTGGGGGGTTCAGGCCGGTCCCCTCCGTCTTCGTACCCAATACGAACTCGCTAGCTCGAAATTTATCTAAAAAAAACTGGTAGGAGATGGATTTCCGGTATGTTCCATATACCAAAAAAACGTCTAAATACAAAAAGACGTTCGGAAGCGTTTTCCTCCGAATTAATATTTAGGGGTCGAAAACGCCGATTTTCCACTTTCGAAGAGTTTGGGCACCTATTTTATCATGTAAAACAAAAATTTCGACCTCGTCTGTCTCCTACCGCGGAACCTATTGTCGGTAGGCTCCCGCCGATGTCAGATTCGAATTCGCCGTCGTCGAAAACCCCAATCCGAAATTCAGCCAATAATCTTAAAGGACTCTTTTGGATGCCTAAATAGGCACCGGTAGGTTCCCAATTTTTTTTCGCATTTTAATCGCTCTGCTTCGAATTGCTTCAACGGCGGTCATCGATTTTGACCGAATAAAAATCTCTGGAACCTCCCCGGTAGGTTCCACGGTCTCCTACTGTCCGGCTGCCTAAGTTCACGTAAAAATCGAAGCTGTCTCGTGTTCGGTCTAGGTCGAGCTCACGTTCCCGCTTAACTAATAAGTAAATTAAAATGTATAGCATGGTCCCAATTCTCTAATTTCCAGTCTATTTCATTCTAAAGAAAGAAATGACCTTGTCAATATCGGAGAATAGTCTTCTCCAAGTATTTACCAGTCCCTTACTCCCCCGACGGGTTGCCAGTTTGAATGATGCATTCCTGCCCCAAGGTCAATAACCTTGTTCCTGCCCGACATATTTATGCTGACATCATACCACACTCCTTTAAAAATGAAATCTGTATCTATCAAGTGCAGATTATCGTCAACAGAGGGCAAAATATTTTAACTAAATATTTTAAATGAAACTATATCTTTGCGCCATCTAACAGAGTTTTTGTGAGTTACTTAGGTTTGGAGAATTTCGAACATAAGAATTATCTTAATAGTATTTTATTATAAAATAGTATAATGCATGAATTATAACCAGAAGTGAAAGTGAAGGTCATCGTAATGGCCAAAAACAAACTTAAAGTAAGCAAATGAAGATATAAAGTATTAAAATTATAAGTAAAATATAGTATATACCCTAAAATATATATAAAACTTGGAATAAAATTATTGTTTTAGATATGGGAGATACACGTAAATGCTAATCTATTCATCCGCTAACAAACAACGAGCCAAGACGATAAGAAGGTAAAATTCCTCGAACAATTCTGTTAATATTATATTATAATATACATAGCAGCTTTTTATTTATAATAATATCCACTGAATTTGCCTAAAAGTGTAAATAATTATTGATCATCAAATCAAATTAGATTATTTAGCTGTGAATATTAAGATACTAGGGTAGAAATGACTAGGTACATTTTTAATATCAAAATTAAAGTATAACAATCTTTGTTTATAAAAGTAAAATTAATGTGCAATGCAAATCTTGAAGTCGGTATTGCCTGAAGTAAGAGTTATAGATAAATACTTTTTTGCCAAATATTTTCATCAACAGGAATGTTTTACCCGGGCTTTCTAAACTTTGGTAATAATCAGTATCTACCCCAACATGAATGCTCAAATTATCAGCTATTAGTTGCCCAAACCTACAAAGTTATGAATCAAGTTTGGGCTAGTTTCCAATATTTTTTCACAAGACAATAGTAATATTCGAAGTGTTTGAATCTAATATTGTCTACCCACTATTTAAACCCATTTCTAGAAAAGTGTATTTCCTGCCTATGGTTTGCACTCACTATAGTTTAATGGCGGGTGGTGCCTTCTTATCGCCCCACTAATCCTCTATGCCTTAATATTTCATATTATTTATTTTTATTGTATGGTATAGACCTAGAAATTATTTAGAATACCATATTTCTATTCATGTTGCATATATAAAGACCTATACTTATTTAATATTGATATTGATTAGACTAATATGTACCTTGTACATTAATTAAACGTACTTATGAGTGTTTAGCGACTAATCTGCATAAAATTTCAATCGTGTATACCACCATCAACTATTTCATTTGATATGCAGGTGTACTATTGATAAGATATAAAAGAAGTTGGATACATCATTTGACCGATACTATTTGATTTTTCTTAATTGAATCAGCAACATTTACTTAACTTTCTGTATGATAGTTTCTCCTATACGAAATATCTGGGTCACGAAAATAAAACTCATTACAAAATACATTTCCTTAGCGCTGAAATAGCACACATTGACCCTAACATAAAAATGGCAGCTAGCAAAGGGATTTTAGGGTCCAAAATAAATTGCCCTATTTAGAAAGATCCCAGGACAGTTCTTTTTTAGGTTAAATAAAGTTACTTAAGAGTGCCTACAACAATGGCTGATGCCGGACGTCGAACCGAGCCCTTATTCAAAGGTTCAGCCCATTCGGTTTTGTAATTCACACAATCCGAGCAATTGTAATAAATTATTTGGGTCATCTTTTGACTTCATTTTATACAATTATTCTACAAATTTGAACAACACTATTAGGGCACATTAACTGACGTCATAAACATTTCTCTTAAAATGACCAAATCCAATATATATTTCAAATAAACCTTATATTTAAACTTTATCTCTAGATCTATTTTAACTGTAATTTTCAGGTTGACCATTGTGGACGAATTTAATTTTGCAAACTTAGCCGTATGTTTTAAAATATCTAATGCTGGTGTTTTCTAAATTAATGGCAGTTAACTACCACTTAACATTTCATCAACAGAGATATAGGTAATACGTAAAATAATTCACATCTAGAGTAATGGCTCAGGTGAGACCAGAAAAATTATTTTCACTGTATCTCAATGATTATATTGCTTATGAGTCAATATGGTACAAGGTTAACGGTCATTTTAAATTTTATGGAATCTTGTTCCTTCATCCAAAAAAAACAACACTTTCCAGACTTGTTACATAATATTATACTATAGCGTACGATCGGCTGAATAAGAATATATAGAAAAATTATTTCCTATTTAACAAATCATATTATGCGATTTAAATTCTTATTCTTATTTTTATTACTCCTGTCCCATAAACTTTGGATGTTTCGCATTCACAGAGACACGGTTTTTAGGATTTTTTTTTGGTACTATAACAACAAGATTGGTGTCGTTTTAAATATATTAAGGTCAGTTTTCTGCATTAGTTTGTATCCAGGAAAATACCAGAATTCTCGATGAGTGATTTTAAGCCTTCCATACGGCATAGAAACAGCAGTAGACAATATAAATATGGCATCTTGAAAAAATTACGTTGGTATGCTCGATCGTATGCAGAAGAAAGTAGTGCTTGCCTATTTTGAAAACTTATCGAATCGCTACAGTTCCTAGTCTTTAGGCATTTTATTTTTTTAAAAAATATGTATATCTGCAACTATAGCAGTTAACCGCACTTTTAAAAAGAAAGTATGTTCAAGGCATATAAATCAGAAATATTCATGGGACTATTATTCATATACATTTGCTTTAAAAAAAAGTGTGTCACGCTAATATTTGAATCTAATAGATTGCTATGTGCAAGCGCCTGCCAAATTAAGAGGGTGTTTTCATTCGATTTTAATAAATTTTTGTTTTTTTCAGGTTCAAAGGAAAATCAGAATTACAGAGGTTTGTCGAAACAAAGAGCTCACAAATTTGGTATTGGAAAATCTGAAAAATGAAATAGTGGTCTTCCATGGAGAATTACCAAACAGAAAAACTAAATTTCTAACAGCTCTTGGAATCGCCACTAAATTGGAATTGAAAATTAGAATTACAGAGGTGGGTCGAAAAGAAGAGCTCACAAATAATTTGCTCTTGGAAAATCTCAAAAATGAAATAGTGGTCTTCAACAGAGAATTACCAAATAGAAAAATTCAATTTCAAACAGCTCTTGAACTCAGCACTAAATTTCAGTTCAAGGTGTGGTAAACTAACAAATTACTACAGCCTTTTTAAAATTACCACATCCTGAACAGTACACTGTTCACTACATTTAACTTTGTAAATCCTGAAGCAGACCCCGTAATTGTAAAGCATCATATAATATAGTTACAGGAAGGTATATTAAAGCTTCAGAAGAAAGGAGAATATCTCAAACCAGATATTAGGGAAAGACGATTTTTTTCGTGCAGGACCAACACAATCGAGATTTCAATGTTGGATGAAAATGAAGAGTGCATGAATATGTTTTTAGAAATAGAACGCGTACAATAATAAGGTCTTGAGAGGAGTGAATTATGAATCTGGATTAATCAATTTTAAAATATAAGCGGAATAAAATGCTACTACAAAGATGAAATTATACCATAGAAAATAGAGTATTAAACTAAAATTAGGTACCGACGAAGCAGGCAGGATCCACCAAATCTACTACAAGACAGTACAAGATGAAATCTAAGTAAATGCAGACCTCACAAAATGAAAATTTTGGATAAACCTAAGTGTGTTTCATCACGGAACACGTTTTTAGATGGGCTAACATTGAGGCTGAAAAATCCTAGGTAATTACAAAGATTTAATTTAAAAAAAATCCAAATGTCAACAGAAAGCCTCTCATAAATGTAATACTTACAGTTCGTCAACTGCCAACTTTAAGGCCTACCATACTATGCCAACAAATTCTACTTTAAATCCATCGAATTATTTCTTGCTGCCGATTCGGACTATTTATTTTATTATGTGGTTCGGATGAGATTTGAATAGAAATACCTAGGGTCTACTTACAATTTTGCAAGAATCGTTAGTTTTTAGGTTGCCGTGCGGAATACTGCTGGTTTGCGTTCGTGAGTTCAAGCATTTTTTCTTGCATATTTTAGGTTAGTTTCGGTTGGTTTTGGCTGGTTGAGCCCTGCGAACGAAGCAAGCGGAGGGCAATATATGAAGTGTTTAATATTTCAAAGAACAAGGTTTTTCTAAATGGCAACGCCGCTAATTTCCTATAGACAAATTAAAATTTGCTGGTGCTTGTTTCTTGTCCATATTAGTAGAATAAGAATAGGTAGTTGGCACTTTGATAAGTAAAAATGAAACTGGCGGTTACTACAAAGAAATTAATGATGAGCCAAACCTAGAAAACCACAGTCTATAATTATTATTGAGATCACTGATGTAGAATTTTTGTCATTAATAAGAATACACTTCAACCAATTAGAATAAGAATCGAATAACACCACGTGACTTTTTCCCGTATATGTGAAAATATTTAAACCCATCCTTTCCCAAGGTCTATTAGATATATATACTGCAAAAATGTTTGCTTAGGGTTATTTCTGGCATACTTCTCACACGATTTACATAATTTTATATATGACTCAATATCCAGTGTTAATCGTGGCCAATAGAAAATATTACGGGCTCGAGATTTAGGCTTTTCAAATCCTAAATACCCTTCATGAAATAATTGTAGCATATCATTTCTCAGTGAGTGAGGAACAATTAGTTTACGGTCCAAAAATATTAACTCATCAGATATGAATAAATTATCTTCAAGTTTATGAAGTATCTGACAGTTTCTCGTACTTTATATTTCTGAGTAGGCCATCCATTAGCAATAAACTCAGTCAGTTGACAAAGTTGTGAATTACATGCAGTTTCACCCATAAATTATTTTTTCTAATACCCTGCGTAAAATACTCACTTTACGCACTCGTTAAGATTCGTAAAATAGGCCTTTTTAATGTGCAGTGCGTAAAATAAGTTATTTTACGCACTAGTGCGTAAGTAATCTAATAATATTTTTGTTTTTTCATATATTTTTCGGTAGTAGAAAAAAATTCGTATGCTACTCATGTGTAAAGTACCCTTTTTTTATTCATGGGATTGTCGCATTCGCCTACGGTTCATGCGACAATGTTCCCATTCATAAAAAAGGGTCACTTTACACCCTTGTTGCATAAATAACTATTTTTCTATCCTCTGACATCGGCAAATAATGCGTAATCAAGTAGCCACCAAACTCAAATTCAATATCAGCATCAGACATAATAATATGACATTCTTGCTGGCTTAAATAGGCCCTTGAAAGGGTATCTAAAATATGTTTTTTCTTCAAACGTCAGTAAATCCGTCATTACTCGACTGTGTAGGCGGCAGTGAAGTTTCGTTTTTCCTCCGCCGAAGCTTTACTTTTCACTTTTCCGCCGGCGGAGGTAAAAGTGTTATCATAGCAACATAGATGCAATACAAACAAACATCAAAATAAGCGTCAACAACTCAAGAGTTATTAAACTAAAATTGGTATTTATCACTCAATGTGTGACTGCATTTCTAAAAATCATTAATTTAGGAACAAATCGGTTATTATTTAATCGAACTTAATCAATAACTGTTTATCAATACGGAATTAAAACGCAATCGAAAACGCAATTTTAAAAATATAATTATTGTTGACAGTGTCCACTGACAGCTTTATGTTACATTACTATAGCAACAACCTGAGCCTATTCACCGACACCGCACCGGTCTAAGCCGCCTTGCGAACCCACTTATCTTTAATAATAATTATTATTACTATTAAAAAGAGACTTTTTGCATTAATTTGTCGACATTTGAAGAAAAAAACAGCATATTTTATTTGGAGGAAAAGTTACTTTTCATGGCTTGCTCTCTATTACCAGCCTCACTCCGTTCGGCTGTTAAACACGAGGGCGCCATGAAAAGTATTACTTTTCCTCCATATAAAATAATATACTATTCCAGGCTTATAACACACTTATAAATTATTGTGTAATAATTTTTTAAACTCATTTTAAAATTCTCGTCGATATATAATGCATTTTTTTCCAAAATAGACTCCGACGGGTTGTGATCACAGCGTACTTTTACAGGAAAACCACTAAAAAGTGATGACATTTCTTGACTGCAATAAAATAGCCAATGTCCCTTTTCCGATCTGAGCATACTGTTGTTCAGTTTTCGTTAAACTACGTGATGCAAACGCAAGCAGGTTTATCTTCTGCAATAGACAATCCGCTAGACCATCTTTAGAAGCATCTGTCTCTATTTCTATAGGTTCGTTTGTATCAAAAAATGTTAACACTAGTGCTTTACTCAACAGCTGTTTTTAAAGATCAGAAGGTTGTTGGTATCGTCTACCCAAGGCAACATCAAGTCTTGTCAAATTTTTTCAGGGGGTAGTGACAGACTAGGGAAAATTTCCCAGTAAACTTAATAATGCCCAACAATTGTAGCAGATTTGCTTTTCATTGAGGTACTGGCATATTCCAAATTGCACACACATAATCAGAATTCATTTGAATTTCTTCTTTGGAAACTATATATCCCATAAACTTAATACTTTTCTTCCAAAACCGAATTTTACTTCTGTTAAACTTAATGTTATACTTCAGCGCTCTATCCAAAACAATTTTAAGATTTGAATATATGTTTAGTCTCTGTTGATCTAGTAATAATAAGGTCATCAAAATATAACTCTACACCTTGAGGGTGTAAAGTTATATTTTGTCACCAAAAATTAAAAAAATCTTCCTGTGGAATACTTCTGGAACTGAACATAATCCAAAAGGAAACCGTCTGAATTAATATCGGCCAAATGGTGTCCAAAAAATCATTAAATCAGTGCTTTCATTATCATGTTCAACTTGCGAATATCCATCTTTCAAAGTGTTCTCTCTCAATAGCCTGATTTAATTCCTTAGCGTCTAGACATAATCTCAGGTCATCATTTAATTTTTCCATAACGGCTAATGGATGTACCCATTCAGAGAGTTTATCAGTTTTTCTCATATCTTTACTTTCAAGATCTCTGAATTTGTTTTTTTAAACGCTCATGTAACGCAGATGGAACTCGTCTAGCAGCACTAATGTGAGCTTCAACACTTTCTTTCGCAGGAATAATGATGTTTTGTTGGAAACTTTCCTAATCCTTTAAAAACAGAGGTGTGCTTTCAAAGTCCTAAACCTCACAGTTTCCAACGAATTAAAATGATTAATAAGTTTTAATTTTAGACAGTCTTTAAATCCTAATAATGGGCAATGATTTTATAATCAACAACAATAACTAAAAGATATTCAGTTCTTCTTTTTATAATACCTATAAGTTTCATTTTGACGAAATCCCTAATTCTATCCTGCGAATCACCATAAGAGACTAATGAAATATTGGTTTTAACAATATCATCAGCAGGTGCTACATTCTTTAACATATCACCTGGTATTGTGCTTATTTAAGCACCTGCATCAATCTTAAATGTTGCAAATTTGCTATTCACGACTAATTCTTGAGTCAACATCCTCGATTATCTACTGCCTACTAATAGAATTAACATAGACTTCGTGCTCACCCTCTCTACTTTAATTTTCTGCACTTACACCTTCCTTTGTTTTCTCCACTTCATGCACCTCTTTCTTGACTACCCTCTCCTTTGAAGTTCCAACCCTATGAACAGTTTCTAGCTTCTTCCCTTTCCCATCCTTGCACATGTTCGCAAAATGGTTGCTGATCTGACATCTTGTACAGGTTTTTCCCCATGCTGGACATTTCTTGTAGTCATACTTGTATCCACAGTACTTGCAAGTTTGTTTGAATATCTAACAACGTGCACGACAGGCTTATTTTGTAGCACTCAGACTGGTCCGTCATTTGACTCTCGCAGCAGTTTTTCTCGAGTAGCTCTCTTATAAATCCCGATTACTATTCGATCACGAATCGTTTTGTTCTGCTGTGTGTTTATACTTAGTTGTTTTAACAACTTTTCGTAATTCTGTGACAAAGGTGTCAAAGGGTTGTCCTGCTTGCTGACTTATAGTATTAAATCGAAAACGTTCAGATATTACAATTTTCTTTGGAGAGCAGTAATCACTAAACTTTCGCTTAACTAGGGCTACTGTTTGCTCTACACCCGCCATAAAGGCGAACATATTGTACAGTTCGAGACCTTCAAATAGAATCAAAGATACTGCCAATTTCTTTTGCTCAGACTTGGAGTCTAAGCCACTTGCCGTCAAATACAAGTCAAATCTTGGCTAAACTTCCGCAAATTCTCCGGAGCGTTACCATCAATGAATATGTCGGTTTGAACAGTCCTGCCATGGTTATCTCCAAAAATAACCTTTAAGTGACCTAGCTCGTGCGGACTGGCCTTATACCCTGCTGTTAAACTTTCTGAAGAATTGATTCACATTGTAGGTAAATATTGTAATTTCAAATCTAAATATTCGATTAAAAATAGTTATGACCTAGTGAATAATATTAAAAATGTTACTTTACCATCTAACTCTAAACTTATTTCTTTTGATGTTAAAAATTTATTTCCTAGTGTACCTCCGATTGAAGTGTTAGAATTAATTAAAATTATGTTAGATAAGAACCATAGTAATCACATAATAAAACAGGATATTTTAAATTGCTTGTCATTATGTTTAGATCAAAATTATTTTGAATTTAACGATAAGATTTACACTTGTATCGAAGGTTTAATAATGGCTAATCCACTTAGTCCTATTTTAGCTGAAATCTTTATGGATAATTTAGAAAAATCAATTCATGAACACCATCTTAGCAAATATTGCGTATATTGGTATAGATATGTGGATGACATTTTAGTTTGTTTTAATGGGACGTCAAGACAATTAGACATTTTCTAAGAATTCATTAACACATTACATCCCAATATTAAATTTACAGTAGAATTGGAACAGGACCACTCTATTAATTTTTTAGACCTCGAAATTTCAAATGTAAACAATAAACATACCTTTGACATCTACCGCAAACCATCTTATACGGATATAATTATTCACAACTCATCTAACCATCCGTACAATCAAAAAATGGCAACATTTAATAGTTTTATACATAGACTAAATAACATTCCTTTGTTTGAAGATAATTACAATAAATATAATATAATATAATATAATCAAACAAATTGCTGTGAATAATGGTTATAAGGCTAACATTGTTGATACTTTAATTAAAAATTACGATACCAAAAAAGCTTTAGAATTCGTGTACCCAAAAATTAATAATAATGAACTTAACAATTACCAAATTTTAACACACACAGGAAAGTTAAAAAATATCACAGTATATAAAAAATAAAAATATGAATGCCAAAATTGCCTTTAAAACCAACAATAAAATTAGTAAGTTCATTAAAAATAACAAATCCCCTACACCTAAAAGTAAGAAAAATGGTGTCTATAAATTAAATTGTGGTTCCTGTTCCAAAGTATATATTGGTCAAACTGGTATAGAGAATTAAAGAATACCAGTCTTGTTTCATTAATGGCAAGGATACTTCTAACTATGCTTGTCATTTAATTAATGAAAACCACATTTTCAATAATGATTTCAATGTTTTACATATTGAAAATAAGGGTAAATAATTAAATCTGTTAGAAATTATGGAAATCAATAAATATAAAAAATTGAATATATTACTTAACGAACAAACTGATTTTGGGTTTTCTCCGTTATTGAACCTTTGCTAGAAATTGTTAAATTGTTTCCTTTGCTACTCATAAGGCGCCAGGGTCAAGATTATTTTTTGTAATTTACCTGCAACAGCGGAACTATACAATTTTAACATATTTTTGTGTAACTATTCACATTTGAAAAAGACGTTACCGTCGAAACACGTGTCATGTTTAAATAAAGTTATAGTGGAAATCTTTAAGTGGTTTACTTATTTAAGTGGTTCTTAATATTTATGTGCACATATACACACTGAAAACTATTATCAATCTTCACATTATGGAGTGCATCTATTAAGATATGAAGGTAATATTTCCATTTCTAATCCTAGGTATATCTGTAGAAATAGATAATACGCAACTTCAAAATGTTGATGAAAATAAGTGGCTCTTAGTGACCAATGATGATGACATTAGAGTGAGAGAAATATAAGTAAACAATAAAAATTAAATATTGATTAATGGCACATATTTATTAAAGTTAGGTTTCTCATGTAATCTAAAATTATATGACATAATTATCCGAGTTTATAAAAATACTAAACATGATTATCCAAATATCAAATTACGAAATATTTTTGTTCATATTACGCGTAAAACATTGCATAAAAAAGTAAAACTGGCCAATCTCAATAATGTTAACTTCAAGTAGATTTGATTAGATGCAAAAGAAAATAAATTTGGAAAAACTGAAAATTTCAAATGATTGGAAAAACCAATATATTATAATAGAATAAAGAATTTTGCTATATATTATATTATGATTTATTATTATATTTGTAATATGGAAGTATTTATGGCCTATACATTCAGTATAAAAGAAATGAAAATGTCCAAGAAATTGTAAACATTAAAATATAGGTCATAAAAACTTTTAGTTTATATGCCCTTCTAGGGATGGAGGAGTTACATCCTATATATTATTTATCTTGTTTGTATCAGAGAGAAGGAAAAGTTATAAATATACATACCTTCGCTGTTATTTTGCGATACTTCTGTGGTAACGGTATTGCTGTCAACATTTAAAAACAAGGTTTTCTCGGCCGTTATGATTGGCGTACCTATGCATCAATTCCTACATTGACCCTGAAGGTCACATTTGATCCACCACAAATGCGCATCTATAGGAAAGGTGTCTGGTCGTTAGCCCATCAACCGATGCAATGTCAGGCACCAATTACCAGAAAAAATGGTGGTCGACTATGAAAAACTGTTAACTTGGATATAGACGGGCTGCGTTCTGGACATGCCCACGAATTATACTATTCCGACATACAGTTTGAAAGCACGTCGATATAAAAATGGCAGAAATAGAAGATTAGAAAATGATCAACCAGAATATCGGATGTGAAATGTACGAACCATGGACGATCACAAGAAATCCGATATCCTTGAGATAATTGGCAACAGTGTTTTTGAGGGAAGTGACAAAAATTATATTATATACCAGTAAGAGGATGGCCACTAGAATAACAACTAAGCTAAAATGAAGTTGATGCAATACACTAATCGAGCTAGCCAAAATAGCTTTGGTCCTATAGCAAATAAGTCAAATAGGCAACAAAGAACCAGAGGAAATAGCTCGAGAGGGCTTATGATGAAATCATAAGCCTTCGATGAAGTAGCTAGGCGTAGACTGAAAAAATAGCTATGGGACTGTTTCTTAAAATATTGTAGGATAATCTGTATGTAACGCGATGCTACAATTGAGGTTCTGTTTTAAATAAAAAAACAGTAAACTCTCCTGTATGATTGCAGTAATTGCATGCAGTTATTATTGCGATAAGTTTGTAATAAAATGATAGGAAAACTAAATGTTATTGCATTATAGTATTATTACACGTAGTGAAGTGCAAAAAAATGCTACAATTTGTATTATAATGCATTACAAACCTTAGTTGGCGCTAAATTGTACTACAGTTTGTAAGAAATAGTAATTAATAAACAACACGTCCGACACGGACCTTCAGTAATAACTTCAGCTTCCTGTTGAAGTGGAAAATTTGCTACAATTTAATTTACAATGCATTACAAAGTTTACCTCACACTAAGTTGTACTACAATTTATAAGAAATAGTTTTAGTTAACCGAGGCTTTCGTCTGGTAACGTCACTGGCTTTCTTCCGCTGGCGCTCTCTGTTTCTATGCACTTACTTAGACCATAAACAAAATAAATCGACCTAGGGTGATGCTAGATCAATAATTTATTGCACTTGTCAAAGGATCCTATGGTCCTGCACTTGATTCTGATCCTACATCAAATTCAATTGCATGTGAAAAAATGGATATTGTGTTTGTGGCATTGTGGTGACTCTTTGTTAAAGTTAATGAAAAAATGTTCGGTATATGTTTATTTTTCGAAAAGCCTCCGCGCCTTTTTAAATTTTCTATGCTGCGAAATTGGTATTCTTACAATCTTGTCATATCGTGGAAATATCTTATTGAAAAAGATTTCTAAAATATTGCTATATATGATTTTGAACTGATAACTCTGTGTATATATAAATAACTATCAGAGTTTTGATGCAAAACCAAAATATTATTTTCTGAATGCATAATTTTTAATTAGATAGTGTGAAGGACTACTCTACCATTGTAGCTAACCTTTTTTCATATTAACACAACATTTTGTTTCTCTGAATGGTCTTTATTTTAACTTTCTCATAACATTTAGGTATAGTTAGACGTACAATTAATTATTGGCATTCTTCACTAAATAACAATCAAACATAATGCGTTATGGAAAACTTAGATACAAATTATGGAATTTCAAGGAAATGTTTCGAACAATATAGTTTTTATTTTATGCAATGTAGTTTGCTTAATCGAGCATCTAACATATGTGTTTGTTATGTTAAAAAACATATTATGCTTAACCTTATTTGAAGTATAAAGATGAAAGTATTGTTTGTTAACCCAATGTAAGTTTATGAGTGTTTCTAATAGTAAAAAGTAAGTGCTGGCGAATAATTTGTTTTACGTAAAAGTCTACATGGAATATTTACTACAACGAGGACATTTTTTGTTACTATTTTTAAATGAGTTTTACTATAACCTCTTTTAAATTCTTGTGAACATTACGATAATTTTGTGGTGAGTAACACTGCATTCACTGATAAAAAGAGTCTTCATTTCTGTCATTTTCACAACAAATGCCGTATAGAAAATTGCTCTATATCTATATTTCTTATTATTAAACTATTCGTAGCACATATTTATACAGTTGCAGCAAATTGTCACACACATATTTAGGAACGATCTTGTAGAAAATTTTCTACAAAGTGGCGCTAGCTGTTATTTGGGTCCAAATTATTGTACAACTTTTTTAAATTGTAACAAAACGTAAGTCAATTTTTTTTCAGTGTTTCATTAGATTAACAAATATGATACAATAGAGACTCGATAATGGTAAGACAAGCTACCAGGTCATTTTAGTATCGACAACCTTGTGATGGGTTATCGATAAACAAACAACACTATGTTAGTGATTATAATTTTATCATAAAAACATTAACCATAGAATAGGATTTTGGGTTTTTATTTAAAAAATAATCTTTTTTCATAACCTACTAACCAAAAAGGGAAAATAGGCAGAGAGTTATGAAGTCTGAAAGAAAGAAATATCCTTAGTCTTTGACCATCGATAGATACCCTTCTATAATAAGGTGTTACTGAAAATAATTATCTCTAAATCAATAGTATTCTTATTTTAGAGGCATGTGTAGGTCATATTTTGTTTAAGAGTTCTAGGGCCCTGCAGAAGCTCTGTAATAATTTCTATTCTACTTTTCGTAGTTTCGAAAGGTGCATATTGTGGTGAGAATATATAGAGGATTCCTAATATATTTAAATTATGCCTATTAATTTAATGGGTTTAGGTTTTTATCAAGAATTAAAAACTCCTACTTCTATTATAAGAATTACCAAAGCATTTTCTCTTTTGCAATTGTGTGGCAGTTCCGTAAGAGATATAGCATAATATTCAGTATTTCGGGATAAATGAAGTAAGATACAAAGGGATAATATATTCTTCAGAGAAATTCTTACTGCTTACATAAACGCTATGTTTTGTTTTAAATCTATTGTATCAAATCCATGATTTAAAATATATACCTGTACGAGCGACCGGTTTAAATTTTGGCCAGTAAGTTTTGCTTTATATGAGCTCAAACTTAGTCAGAGATTAGAATTTCTAAACAACCAGTAATTTACACATTCACGTCATGCAAATGGTAAACTGTTTACAGCAGATGCATTATTGGCTTTAGCATGGCTGAACATTCTAGGAAATATATGACCACTTCCCAAACATTTTAGAGGTTGATATTGCTTAAAGGTAGACAATAAATGCACCAAATTTGAGGTCAATATGAAAACGAGCTGTAACGTAAACGCTTTAATACACACGTTTAAAATTAAATTAATAAATTTATTCTAAATAAGCATTAAAGATTTTTTGGATCAAACGTGGTTAAAGGAGTGGAATGTTCAAATGTGGTAGATCGCCCGGTGAAATGCCACCACATTAGTTTAGGTGAAATGACCTCTGGTTCATGTTTCGTCACCATTCCATTGTGATCCGGATCCAGGAAGGAAAAGAAGAAATGTTGTATGACAAAGCCTCCCGGATCAAAATACGTTGGATGTTAAATAGCCTCTCATTCGGATCTCTAGGTGGACGCTGACCTGGGTAGACCATCAGTCCTGATCGTCTCTGAAAACGTTTCCAAGACATAAAATAGACTGCTATTGGGCTTTTGCAACATAAGAGGCATTAACAGAAATATTAACTCGGTCCACCAGCACCTAAGAACATGATGGATTTTGAATACGATTCTATTGATAAACGTGTAAGTTCTCAAAAGAGTAGTCAGATTAGTCCTGATGAACCATATAATGATGGTAATTCTGATAAATATCGGAATCGAAAATTACCAAAGGTTTTGAAATGGAGAGCATATGATAACACGAGAGAACCTTTAAATTTCAGAAGAGAAATGGTTACACTATTTTGGTCCTTTGACAATGAGAACTTGGATCTTTTGAATAATGATATGTATATAAAAATTTACGACAGCAAGCAACTTTAATGAGATACACGAAAAGTGTAAAAAATATGATAGTGGTTTGTCCTTAAATAGATTAGTTACAAGTTCAAGAGAATTCGACGATAAAATTGGCGATATTATTATAGATCAGCCAGCAATTGTGGGGCCTTCGGTTAAAGCTATGCAAGATGATGTTTTTGTAAAAGGACCCAATTAAGTTGCTATAAATAATATTGATTTAGATTCCATTAGTCGAACTAGTGTTGTCAGATGAGTGGAAAATCTGATGTCCCATGCAGATTTTTGTATGGCTTATAAACGTATAATTTAAAACAACTGACATTCCTTTTGGAATCTATTATCCGGTTGACTTTTGCAAAATCCTCAGCCATTACATGTTTTTCTTACTGGGCCTGATGGCACCGGAAAAAGTTTTGTTCTAAAATTACTGCTTGAAACTACAAATAGATTTTCTTTAAGGCATAATACCACCAAATGTGCTTTTATTGTTTGTGCAACAACTGGTAAAGCTGCCGTAAATATCGATGGTACTACAGTTCACACTGCTTTTAATATTAATATTAATGCTAAAAGAAATGCAAATTTAAGAGAAGATCTTTTACATACCATGCGTTGTGATTTTAATGAAATAACTACTATTGTTATTGGTGAGGTTAGCTATGATATTTTAAAACAAGTTGATATAGTCGACTATCAGTTAGTCGAAATTCCAACCGCAGTTTTGAAGGATTTTACGTCATATTGCCGCCAGTTAATGCAAAACCTGTCACATTTTTTACGGTAACCGTTCGCACTCTATTTTATTCTAATATAGTTAGTTTTAGAAGTTTGGGAGTGTTTTTCATTTTAATTTTATTAAGTAAAAAATTAAGGGTTTCAAAGTGTCATATTTATTCATAATACTAACTGTAGTAGTATGAATAAATATGACACTTGTAACCCTTAATTTTTTACTTAATAAAATTAAAATGAAAAACACTCTCAAACTTCTAAAACTAACAATATTAGAATAAAATAGAGTTACTGTCAATTATGCGAATTTCGTGTGTGTCATTCTCTAAATTCCTCTCAATTTCTGGTCTTTTTTTTTTAAAGAACTTAGGGAACGACTCACACACGAAATTCGCCAAATAACTCCAGACATGATACACAATATCAAGAATGAATTTTATTTGAGATTAAGGTTTTGCCAAGAAAAAATGGGCAACATTTCCAACAATACTATTTACAATAAAATAAATTTGTCGAAAAATGTGATTTTTTTTTCTGGTTTTCTAGATTACTGAAATGCAAAAGTAAACAGTGGGTCATATTCATTTTTTATGCCATTTCCAATAAGCTATCACAAAACATACCTTCACATTTGAAAAGAAAAGTTGGGGGTGATTTCTACCCTCAAAAGAGGGTACCTACATTTTATGATGAGACCAAAAAATATGCTAAACTGATAAAGGGGCCCGTGTTCTTTTATTTTATTCTGCAAATAAAGAGGCTCTCTAATACTGAATTTATTCCAATCAAAAATTCCACCCTGTATATGAGTCATAACAGTTGAGGAGGGTTCATGCAAAAGCAGACATCTCCATTTTTTACCAAATTGATTTTTTTGCCGATTTGTTCTCTCTGGGATGGTCTCTAGGACTGGCCTTAGTCAGATTCGAACAAAGCAAGTCATATCCTACATTATTTGTCATTTAAATCTATGGAGTTCAACCAAAACAAGACATATCCAAACGTATATACGTAACATATCTAAAACTAAACAAAACAAGACAAATCCTATTACACGTACTCTTTCAGTGTGCAGTTTTATTTCAAAACAAGACATATCCCTATACGAATTTTCACACAAGAGTTTTTGCTGTTTTTCTCAAGTTTGTACAAAATGGAGATGTCTGCTTTTGCATGAACCGTCCTCAGTTGTGTCTGGTATTTTCAATACGCCTAAGATGTTTGCGTGTTGAAAAATCTGTGAATTTTTAATTCGTGAAGACTAGTAGGTTACCACAATAAGCAAAACATGATCACTGAACAAGAGACAAACAATCACTTACCAGCAGTTGTATCGTTTAGGACCGGGCTCTGCTGAAAATGTTCAAGAATAAGCTTAACGCTTAGAATTTCTAAGCGTTGATAAAATTCATTGACAGATTCACTAAAGTTTTGTCATTTGCTTAATCATTCCTTTAGTTGCATGTAATGTTTTTTATTCTGATATAGTTTTTTAAGTTTTTGCCTCAAAACTTCCCAAATTTCGAAACTATGTGACGATAATTCTTCCTTGGCTTTACCTGATATTTTAGACAAAATGAAATACAATAAAGGTAATTTTTGTTTTTCCCGTGCAAAATCGTCTACGTTATTGCAATTAGCTCTAATATATTCTAAATTAAATCTGTTTCCGCTAAAATCAGTTGGTACGAGTTTGCAAACTAAATTCTGTTGAAGTTACCGGGTTGGTTGAAGGAGCGGTTAGAGTTGATGGGATTGTTTCCATTTTTAATTCTTGAAGACTAGTAGGTTACCACAATAAGCAAAATGCGATCACTAAACAAGGCCCGATTATTTACCAGCAGTTGTTTCCCTTAGGACCGTGATTTCCGGTTTTCTCCTCCTTAACGATCCTGTTCGCAGCGCCAAAAACGTTGTGTTCTCTGGTGGAGTCTTCTGGCGTTCTTGAAGGCATCTACGTTTGGGTATTTAAAACTCTTTTTTCACTTTGAAATAAATATTCAAAAATGCATTTAGAGGATAGTTGAGTTAGCACTAGGGGAATAAGTGTGTCGTTCAACAAGTTGATGTAAAAAGAAAAAGAGTAAAATAAGTTCTTAATACTAAGAATGAGTTTACATATTAAGACTGCGATTAAAATGATGAGCAAAATACAATAATAATCGAGGTGCACAACAGCCAATCAATCAATTAGTCCAAGGGACTATACATTGCCCTCTATCGCTATTAAAGCTATTTTTATATTTAATTATTGCCATACTTTGCGTCTAACAATCTCCTGTCAGATATAGGTACTATAAATACATTTTTAATTGTTACTCTGTGTTTTTTTTTCAAAATATTGATCGGTAACATTATATTTTACTGTTCTGCCATACTTGAACTAAGCTATACGTCCTTTGAATCTAGTTTATATGGATTTTCTGGTTAGTCCAACATATTTTTGGTTACAGTCTATGCAAACCAATTTCATATATTCCACTTTTTCAATGTTTCAATTTTCACCTTCGAACCACCCAGAAATTTCTTGACGTTAAATTGGGGTTCAAAAACTCTCAAACTCTTTTTGGAGTTCTCTGGTAAGCTCTGAGGAGTATATGATATCGTTCATATTTTTACCGGAATTATCGAAAACAGTGGAATCCATGGTTTTTCTAAACTCATGCCTATTAACTAGTCTATCTATTAGGTTAGTATTCAAAACCGTTAACTTTCATTAACATCGCTTTACCAGAACTCCTTTGTCTGGCGCACTGCATCACTGTGGAACTCACTTCCAGGACATCTGTTTCCCACTAATTACAACCTACAAATATTCAAGAACCGTGTCAATCAACATCTTCGCACACGCACCGCCCGTCGAGCGCCATAGGATCTACCTTTGGTGTGTGTGCCACTGCCATAAAAAAAAAAAAACTCTTAATAGCCAGCTTTTTATTGTTAAATATTTCTTTACCGAGGGAAATCTTAACCATACGGTATGGTAATAATTTATAGATAGTACCTACAGTAGTTAAGAATGCTCATAATAAATTAGAATCTGATATTTAGAAACAAAATACTGTCACTAATCCATATATTCGCAATGATTCTTTCCACTACGACCAATGCAAATAAGCCAGTTTATACAAGCGGGCACCATGCACCTGTGTGGCCATCACTAGCAGTTTGTATTGTATCTAAACGCGTGCAACGTACTGAGTTATCCCGCACAATGATCAGCTTTAGTAATAATTTATAATTCTGTGGCTGTAAGGCAAAAAGGCATAGCTAGATTTTTGCCATTTTTCAGTAGGAGTAAAAAACGAAAATAAAATGGAAGGGGTTAGTATATGAGCCTAGCTGATATTTTAAATAACTTCTATTTTGCTCACTGCCGTTATTTAGGTCATTTTTATGACGTACTTGAGGTTTTCATCATTTATCTTTATTTTTCTTTAAGAAAAAATAGTATAATTCAAAAATCATAAGGAATATGTGTATGTTTAAACTGTGAAATAGTCAGGCAAAAAGACATAATTCAATTTATTTTTTTAATATCTTAATGTTTCTGGCTGGCAAATAGATATATGTCCAATTATGTCTTTTTGGAAGAATGTATAAAAAGATGTAATATATACTTACTGAAAGATAAGTGGGCTTACGTCTAATTAGTATATCAGCAAAATCAAATTAAAAATAAAGAAAACTGCTGTTAGTACAAGTATCTTTATTTTGTTATTTAATTTTTGAAAAACACTAAATTCTTGATACACATGAAATCGTTGAAAACTCTGCATCGTTCATTTCACGGTCAATATCTGGATCAGTGTCCTTTAATATTCCAGAATATGAAGATGCATTTAAGTCCAGGTAAAACTTTCGGGCACTTTCGTTAATTAGACCTAGCATTTCTACTAAATCAATAGTTTTTGGTCCGACATACATCTGTTGTAAGGAAAAATTTTGAACACCTGATGCTTTTGTTTTAAAATTAACTTGTAAAAATGCTGCTGTTTCAGTAAGAGAATCTTTGAACTCCCAAATCATTCTCGTACCTTACCCATTTTTGAGGTCTCCACGTAAATTTTTCTCTATTTTCTGATATCTTTTTGTCGATAACTGGTACTTTCAGAAAATTGGAGAAATTATAAAAATCCTGTTGGCTCATTTCTTTTACTTGAAATCTTTGTTGTTTTGGTAAATGAGATTTTCCGGACATTCTCACTAAGTTAAACCAATCTCTTGGTAAATGCACTGGAAATGGCGCTCTTTGTTTAAGTTTCTCGATTATTGCATGATCCGAACCACACTATATGAGTGTGACCCGGAACTAAGAACTTATGATCAATCACTTTCAATGATTTCTTTACTGATATTAAATAAGTGAACATTGCAGATACGTAGGAGTTCTTATTTTGGCCTCCATAGGTATCACTATAACAAATTACGCGCTATTACTTTCGTCAAGTTCCAGTAAGTATTTGAATAAACAGGAGGCAATTTTATTGGCTCCTCAATGGGTTGATTTATTAGTCGGACAGTCCTGAATAGTTAAGTTTTATACGTATGAAGTTGCCCTTTGTAAAACACCGTAACAGTTGTTAGATAACGGCTGGGTAATATTTGTTGTAAATCAAAAGTAAAAACTTTTTTATCCGATCGGACGAAAAACTATACATCGGTTCTCTCACCGCAAAAATCAATAACTGTACGTATAACATTTCCGTCCTAGGCCGGGAATATAACATTCCCGGCCTAGGACGGAAATATAACATTTTTGTCCTATTTAAACACCTTGTTTGTCAGTTCTGACGTTTATAAAAAGCAAGATTTAGCTGTGGTTTCCGTAGTTACGTAATAAACTCCAAGCTCGCTCGATTCAAAACTTGATATTATGTTGAGTTTAAATTTAAAACACCGTTTTTATTTAGAGTAATATTTGGCTCTATTTTTATAATTACGTATTCTAATTAATTCCGATCGGATAAAATAGTATATTATTTTATATGGAGGAAAAGTGATACTTTTCATGGCGCGCTCGTGTTTAACAGCCGAACGGAGTGAGGCTGGTAATAGAGAGCAAGCCTCCTCCAAATAAAATATGCTGTTTTTTCTTCAAATGTCGACAAATTAATGCAAAAACATCTCTTTTTAATAGTAATAATATCTAATTATTATTAAAGATAAATGGGTTCGCAAGGCGGCTTAGACCACGGTCGTAGGTGGCCTTGCTTAGACCGGTGTCGATGAATTTAACATAAAGCTGTCAGTGGACACTGTCAACAATAATTATTTTTTTAAGATAGCGTCTCCGATTGCGTTTTAATTCCGTATTGATAAGCAGTTATTGAGTAAGTTCGATTAAATAATAACCAATTTGTTCCTAAATTAGTGATTTTTAGAAATGCAGTCACAAATTGAGTGATAAATACAAATTGTAGTTTAATAAATCTTGAGTTGTTGACGCTTATTTTGTTGTCTGTTTGTATTCTATCTATGTTGCTATGACAACACTTTTACCTCCGCCGGCGGCAAAGTGAAAAGTAAAGCTCCGGCGGAGGAAAAACGAAACTTCACGGCCGCCTACACAGTCGAGTAATGACGGATTTACTGACGTTTGAAGAAAAAATAGTATGTGCAACTCGTAGGAAAAGCACATTCCTAGACTCCTGTGTTGCTGGCCTCCACAATGGTCCAGGAATGTTTTGCTTTTCCTCCTGGTTACACAATATACTATTAAGGAAGAGTTTGCCCTGCTTAATTCTGTCTGTTTAGCTTGGTATGCGGTATCAGCTTGCTGGTGGTGGTTATCAACTTCATTTTGGAGAGTTTTTTTAACATCCTCTTGTTTTTCACAGTCGATTTTGGACTGCTTAAATTTTAAATTTATCTATGACGCAACGTCCTCAGTCGACCACTATTCTCAGAATACTTAGCTTTTTAACCGAAATCTTGCC